>JAWDGP010004783.1:0-83948 GCA_033675545.1 Elysia crispata
GCAGATGCAGAATGACAACCTCAGAAAAAGTAAAGGGAGAAGAAGAGGCAGGTAACAAACGTATTTAGTGAAGGTAGGGGTACACGTTAAAGATAAAACAGAAGAAAAATGAAGATGAAGAAGTGATGTAGAAGGAGGAAGAAGAGGAGGAGAAGCAGAGTAGGAAATTGAAAAAGGTTGGTAAACATTTAGCCTACCTTTCATGTATCATAAGTTTTTACAAAGTGAGGATCTTCAGCTTTTTTTTATTGCAGACACTTTTGTTTTAAATAGTTCACATGATTCTTCATTTTGTCCTCGTCAATAACATACGCACATACATATATATATAGCTGTAAACAATAATAATAATAATAATAACAATAATAATAATAATAATTATTATTATTATTATTGTTATTATTATTATTATTATAATTATTATTATTATAATAATTATATTATATTATCATTATTATTATTATTATTATTATTATTATTATTATCATCCAATTGTTATCAACATCATAATGATGTCTATCACAACCTTCTTGCAAGGACGTGACTCAATATAATCTTGACTGAACAAACGTTTAGAATTGTTCCCTTTGCAGTGAATTTAAGAGTCGCTCGATTTTACAAAGTTATTGGTCGATAATGGAACACCTTCTCACTGCTCTTGATTCAGGTTTAGAAACTTATTGCGGGAAGCTGGAGCGCTGCAGTTTAAAAACTCTCATCTCTTTTCCCACGAAAGAAGAGCTAAACCTGATGTGTAAAGCACCGTAAGATATGGAATTTCTTTTATTTATTAATTGGTCGACTGACTTGTTTTAATTCATTTACCTCGTAACTGATTGAAATGATATGTGATTTCAAACTATGCAGTATTATCAGATACGGGTTTCTTGGCAAAATACCTATATTTAAAAGATTCTTTACAGTCTCTCAAAATAATGAGGTGCCTTCTTTTACAAAAAAGCAAAAAAGTTCCAAAATTTCTTTTCCTGCAAAAAATGTTTCCATCACAATAGAAATCTCGACTAAGCGTAATCCAGAATAAAACGTTATATATATATATATATATATATATATATATATATATACACAGAGACAGAGAGATAGAGAGAGAGAGAAAGAGAGACAGAGACAGAGACAGAGACAGAGTCAGAGAGACAGAGAGAGAGACAGAGAGAGAGACAGAGAGACAGAGAGAGAGACAGAGAGACAGAGAGACAGAGACAGAGACAGAGAAAATACCGATCAAATCGCACACCGTCTATACATTGTTTTCATTAGGGTTTAACACCTGGGGCCATAATAAGGCAATTATAGTTCATCCATGTAGGAGGTTTTATCATAAGACCTTTCAGTTGCTTGATGAGAATGTCGTTTGATACATGAGTTCATTAGGTGATATAAAATAAAAAAAAGATAACTGCTAGACATATTTGTTGGCAGGTTGCTGCTCTTTTTAGTTAAATGGGTGATAACTTCTTTAGAATTCGACTTGTTTACTGAAGCTATATACTTTGTAATTAACTGGCGTTATCTGGGGATGAAATGATAAATTGTTCGACTGAATAAGTGACTAACCATTTGATAGGTCAAAGAAGTTGTGAAGTTATTAATGTTTCAGTTGATTGAATAAAAGTGGGCTAAAATGTTGAGAAGAGTAAACTGTTGTCTCTACATTCCAGAGTAAATCAGGAGACTTAATGATCGCTACGTGAAAATGGATAATTTATTTTGGGATTTTCCTAGCAAGATTGTTTTAATTCTTAGAAATTTTCTGACAGTAAGCATTTCTCAAAGAGATAAATAAGAATAATCATTGTGTTATTTTCCTTTACGAGGCAGTAAGAATAATTGGCTAAATTTTTAAAATCTAAAATTTCGATAACCGTTAACAATTTCTTGTTACATAAATTTAATTAAATTCATGACAGTTCACCTTTAAGAGCTTTTCCCCTCGAATTCATTGCGTTGTTAATGAGCGTTCAAAATCATCATAGAATATATTTATAAAGTTTAGCGGAAGCTGAGTTCTAATATTTATCTGTGTGTGCAAACAACACGTAGCCCAATGTCTGAAAGACAAGTGATATCGGTAGATTTTCAGGGATACTCTTTATTTTGTTCAAAATAATCAAAACACATGGCATTCGTGGAATAGCCCAAAGGGTAACTGATGTGCAATCTTTACGTCTAGATTACTAACAGGCTTTGAAGAATCTTGAAGACGCTTATTATTTTTTCTTTTCGTTTTTCCTGGCTCCTTCTTGAATCCCATGAGAATCGGTGGGTTTTGGTCAGTCTTTGCCGATAATTCTGAAGTCAGTGTCAGCGGATATTAAACATATACCGATTAAAAAAATAAACAAACAACAAAATAAACCAATCCACAAATAACTTTCTAATAAAAGGTCCATTTTACTAGTTAAAGAAATGACGCTAGAATCAGAGAACGAAGTGCAATATTGCTTCAACCATCTCCTTGTAAACATTATCAATTGTAAACATAAAGAGTACATCCACAATATTATCAATGCTCATCACAAAACGGCTCACAACCTCATTTTCAATTATTTGCTACTATATGTGGTCTCATTTTTTAAATGTAATAAACATTTTTGAGTCTAGGACACGCCAAATGCTAACTTTTTACAAAGTACTGGAAGAAATATTTCTTGTCACCTGCGCCTTTGCATATCAAATTGTAAAAGACTGATTGCCTGTATATTTTTGTTTATTCACCAGAGACTAAAGAAAAATTGTTCTTTCTATTGAATGTTACAACTTGCTTACACAGGGCATGCGAATTTATTTGTTTTGGGCTAAAAGGCTAACTTCAATACAAAACTGCGTCTTGTTTTGGAACTTTTTGGAAGAACGATTCGAATATGGAAGAATATAATTTGAAGCAATCTTAAATACATTCTTTATTTTTAGCCTTCTTGAAAAAAACGGGTGTAACAGATCAGTGTATCAGAGACAAATAATGACGTTTTCTTTTTCTAATGTACAACATAAGATCTGTTAAAGTTTGTGATTTTATGAGCTTTGCCGCAAAACTTGAGACTGTTAAATTTACCAAAACAGTCAATTAAATGAAGAGCGAAATTTGGCCTTTTACAGAGATCTATCAGGCAGTGCCTAAGCTTAGCTGTTTTATTTTTTAATACAAATGCTTTTGCTTATTTCCCAACAAGTTTATAAAATTATGCTTTTCTCTTTTTGCTCAAGTTGTTAATCGATTTGAATAATGTTCAGTTTTATATTTAATGTGAATGCATTGTACTCAATGAATCTGCTCATTTACCATTCCCTCTCTCTTTAATCTGTGAACTCAGCGTGTCCACTGATGCTGAATGGTGTTGGCTATTAAACCACCATGGATGTTCTAACGAAACACTCAAGGCTCGACTGGCCGTGTTTAGGAGAGTTACAAAGTTCCAGTGTCAACTAAAGCAATACCCTGGCCATGAAAACCGTAATAAAAAAATAATATAAACAATAATTTTACGCAATTTGGGGGAACAGAAATATTCTTTTAAGAAGAGAGTATTACATAAAATAACCTAATTAAAGCAGAGATATAGAAAGATAGATAGATAGATAGATAGGAAGAGAGAGAGAGAGAGAGAGAGAGAGAGAGAGAGAGAGAGAGAGAGAGAGAGAGAGAGAGAGAGAGAGAGAGAGAGAGAGAGAGAGAGAGATAGAGAGGGATAGAGAGAGAGAGAGAGAGAGAGAGAGAGAGAGAGAGAGAGAGAGAGAGAGAGAGAGAGAGAGAGAGAGAGAGAGAGAGAGAGAGAGAGAGAGAGAGAGAGAGAGAGAGAGAGAGAGAGAGAGAGAGAGAAAGGGAGAGAGAGAGGGGGATAGAGACAGAGAGAGCGAGAGAGAAAGGCGCAGAGAGAGAAGAGAGAGACATAGAGAGAGGGAGAGAGAGAGAGAGAGAGAGAGAGAGAGAGAGAGGGAGAGAGAGAGATAGAGAGAGGGAGAGAGATAGAGAGAGATATAGAGAGGGAGAGAGAGAGAGATAGAGAGAGAGAGAGAGGGACAGAGAGAGAGAGAGAGAGAGAGAGAGAGAGAGAGAGAGAGAGAGAGAGAGAGAGAGAGAGAGAGAGAGAGAGAGAGAGAGAGAGGGAGAGAGAGAGAGGGAGAGAGAGAGAGAGAGAGAGAGAGAGAGAGAGAGAGAGAGAGAGAGAGAGAGAGAGAGAGAGAGAGAGAGAGAGACAGACAGACAGACAGACAGAGACAGACAGACAGAGAGATTCTAACAAAAAGTCAAAGCAGTAGATATCTAAATAGTTACCACTGAACCACATGACCCTACCCATACTTCCCTTTTCCGCTCACTCCAAATACTTTCCTCCATGAGATCTGGTAAAACATGAATTGAGGGACTTTTTGTTATCAAGGATAACTTCCAACGAGCACGTCATGTCCTTCTAAAAATTAGCGTAATAAGTCTAGTTGTGGTTCTAATCACAATGGCAGTTTTAATACAGATTGAGATAGAGACCAAAGAATTTCGCACGATTTTAAAGATTCATTTTAGACCCTCAGAATTATAAAAGAAAAAAACACAGTGTTTATTCGTACCACGCGTGTTTATACGTAACTATGTGGGCAAGTGATTATTCAAAGGTAACTACTGACCGCTGCCTACACACATGTCATAAAATAAATTGTACTGTTCTGATAATCAATCCTTTCTCCTCTTAACGCTGTAATTTTGGAGAGAATGCATGCATTACATGTCATGCCTTGCACTGTTTTATTACCCAAACTTTTCTTAGTCCAACACTGACTAGTATTAAAAAGAATGCATGCATCGCATGTCATAAATTGCAGTGTTTTAATACTCCAACTTTCTTAGCTCAACACTGTCTAATTTAAGAAAGAATGCATGCATCGCATGAAAGAAATTGCAGTGTTTGAAGACTGACAGTTTTTTTCAGTTTAACAGTGTCTAGTTTTAGAAACAGAACATGCATTGCATGTCATAAATAGCAGTGTTTTAATACTCGAATTTTTCATAGTTCAATAGTGTTTACTTTTAACATGTCATAAATTGCATTTTTTTAATACTTATTTAACCCTGTGTAGTTTTGGAGAGAGTCCATGCATTGCCATGCATTAAGGAGCCGGAGAAGCTGTCTACGCTTAGAAAAGCCTTGGACGATTGTTACCATGGATACGATGACAGAATGGAACTCATAAAAATGAAATATAATGAAAGAGATTTGTGTTGGTAATAGACATGATAATACATACACTTTATTAATGACCAAGAAGAAAATAATAAAAAAAGATCAAAATTAAAGATATAAAACATAGTTATGTGTACTCTTAGTGTGCGGAGCTTAAAATACTCTACGAACTGACAATCTTTGAAGAAACAGAATGTTGTAGAGAGATTTTTATGGTTGGCTTGAAATATTAAACTGAAATATATAGATGAAGCCTCCTTCATTTTAAGCTTCGTTGCTGCTGTGTGAAAACTTTACTGCTTCAAGAGAGGAGTGTATATATTTTTTTTCTGTTCATCAGAATATTGAATGAATGCAATTATAATTACAAGTTCTCTGTGCATTATTATCTTTTTCGTATATTAAAAACAACAACAACAACAAAACAAAAAACAAAGAAAAAACAACTTATAGCTTACATGAAATCGAAAGAATCCTTCGTTTGTTAAATAATTATCAAGTTGTAAAAATGCTTGCGTAACAGTTGCTGTATCTAAGAACCAATTTTGGCAATTATTATTATATTTGGAAAAAAATACACTCAATCTTAACATATTTGTGCAGATTGAATATAATTATATTTTAATGCGAACAATACTTTCTATCTATTCCGTCTTCAACTTTGTGGCTTTAGAACTTTTAAGTCATATTTCAGCGTCAAAATATCAGTCATATAAGGACATAAGCTCAAAGTGACACAGATTTATTTAGGAATATAACGTTACTAGTCATAAAAAATAAAAGCAAAAAAAAAAATAAAATTGTAGAATGGATCAAATCCACAAATCAAAGCCGACAACAATGGAATAAAGAAAGGAGTAAAAGAAATATTGCTACTTTAGAGCCATCATTTTATTTTAGGGAACTATTATTATTTCTTACCTGACTAAAATCAGTGGCGGCTTCCTCAAAGAGAATATTAGAGCATTGCATATACTCATTTTAAGCACAGGAAATGAGTAATGCTGTATTGTGGAAAAAAATTCTGAAAACAGTAAAGATTTTGGGAAACATAAAATGCAATTGTAATATTTAGCTTTATCGTAGGGCAAAACTTTCCCATAACATAACCTGAGGTAGATTAATTAGAATTCCAACGATGATCAGCACATATGGTAGCCTTAAAATGAAAAAAAAATATTGAGATACATTTTTTCATTTCAAAGTAGTAAAATTTGGCATATCCCGTTGAAACAATTCATAGCTGTTTCTTTTTATTTCCAGGTTATTCGAAGGCATAGCTGAGTGTCTTACATTTACTGCTACGCACGTTTGTGGGGACTATTCAATTGGAGATTATGTCACCAAAATCTTTTTCACTAGAGAAAATTCAAATAATATGATATACAAATGCCGGGGTAAGATTTGTTTCCAAAGTCTCTGTAACTAGTTTCTTTTTTAATTTATAATAAAGAATATTCAAATATATTTCCTTGTTTTCAATTGAAAAGAAAAACAAAATATAAAATTGAAAAATAATTTAAACTAACTTGATTTTTTAATTTTCAAGAAGCTTTTTTTTAAGAGTGAACATTTTTTTAACAAAAAAAAAGCGAGAAAGAGAATGACTAATAAGAACAAGAATTATTAAGAATCAAGAAAAAACAAATGAAAGAGACGAAAGAGAAGAAGCATAGGAAGAGGAAAAATAGGTGAGTGAAGGCGGATAGTATAAAAAGGTGATTAAGAAAAGAAAAAAGGGGGGGGGGATGTCGTGAATTTGATGAGATTAACTTGAGGTAAACGACAAACACAATAAGGTTAAAGAAAAGCACTTTTTGAATGAATAAAATTTGAATATTTACATTGGAATTTCCCCCAATTGAAAGATATCACACTCATACAAGACCTAATGTTGAGCCCACAAGAATGCGACCCTCTCAAGAAATGTGGAAATTATGCGCAGTCTGTTTATAGGCCTGTGGCACACGACTTCAAAAACGCAACGCAGCTGGAAATATTCTGCACGTATGTAGTTTATAATTGTGCAAAAAATTAGGACACATTTTCAAGGTAAGCGTTCTGTGTACGTTACAATTTCATGTATATGGCCTCTAGAGTAGAATAATGAATCTTTTTATAGATCAAAAAGTTCATTCAGTCTTAGAAAAGAGGTAGGGAGAGGTGTTCAAGAAGTCTTTAGTCTGAGTAGGAAGGAATCGTGGTAGAGTACTGAAATTCCGTCAGTCTTGAGATCATATCTTTGGTATATCAGAAGCAAATTTTTGGGACAGTAGACAGTAAATAAGCATTTGCCAACGTGTTTGATGAAAGCAAAATAAAAATCGTTTGTTTTTCTTTGCTAAAGCTGCGTCATGGAGCCGTTTGAATATCGCTCGGTTATCAAGTTTTTACAATTGCAAATAAAATTCCCTTCAAATACTTTTCAGGAGTGTGAAAAAATTTATGGTGAAAGATTGTATTGATATAATACTATTTCATACTGAGTAAGAAAATTCAAATCTGGATTCATGTCGGTGGTAGATAAAAATCGTGAAAGGTGCTCTACTTTAATGATAATTGAAAGTAATGTTACCGTACTGAAAAAATGGTTCAAATAGATCGACGCATAACATAAAACACTTCTTAAGTGAAACTGGATGCAGTATTGGTTCAACTGGACATGATTAAAGTTTCTGCGTGGTGAGTACCTCGCCTTTTGACCAGTGAGCAAAAGAAGCAGAGCGTTGAGTCCTGTAAACCTCTTCTTCGAATGGATTCCAGTGACACATAGTTCTTTAAAAACGTGGTGACTATGGATGAATATGGATTTATCATTTTGAAGTAGAACAAAAAAATTCCTCCATGCAATAGAAAACTGATACTTCTCCTGCACCAAAGAATGCACAAGTGAATCCATCATGTGGAAAGATCATGTTGTCCTGTTCCTGGTATTGTGAACGTATAATTATGACTGACTACCTGGAAACTTGACAAACCATCACAGGAGACTGCTGCTCGGGTTTGCTGATCAAAATTGCAATAAGAAATAATGATAATAAGGCGTGGGAAAATTCATTAATGGGATCCTTGTAATGCATGGCAATGCAGCAAGCAGCTCAGACAGCAGAGCAGTGCGGCTTTTAAATCCTGTCGCACCCAGTTTATTCTCCAGGCTTAGCCTCATCAGAGTTTTTTTTTGGTCCCTAATGTCAAATATCCACTTTGCGGATGATGAGCAAGACGCCACTAGAACTGTTAAAAAATGGATTAGTTGCTTAGTCTGGCTCTTTTGACTGTCAAGGATTTTTGAATGTCAAAAGGAATGACAAAAACGTGTAACTGCGTGATAACTATGTAGCAAAATGAAAGTATGCGTGCCAAATTACAAATCTCCATCTTGAACCCCCCTCGAAATGTATTTTCAGTATTGAATGTTTATTTTTAATACCGAATTGCACGTCATTGTTTCGTTCATATTCACTAACACCATAAATTTGAAAGCAGGATATGGAAGAAATATTTGCAAAAAGTGGACTCGTTTGCCTTTTTCAAAATATAAGGAATTCTAAAACGTGGGTTCTCATTAAATGAAATAAAAGAAGGAATAACAAAGTGCAACTTATATTTTCCTGTTTATACGTAAGCCGACAGATAAACGTGTTTGACACATGTGCGCAGGAGATTATACATCGTTGTTTCTTTGCAAAAAAAATCGCAATTGAGATTTGCAGTTTTACTCGTAGCAATACAAACTACGATCATTTCTTTTATTATTCTTTGCTGGTTCATGTATAAGGATTTGCTAGAACTCGAAGTTAGTTGCTAAATTATTGTCCTGGTTGATTGTAGTCTTCAATTTACAATGTTGTGCCTATATTCTTGATTTAATAATTATTATTCTGAATGGCAATCACAAACCCCAAAACAACAAAGCTTCTCTGTGGATAACTTTAAAAGTTGTCTGATAGTTGCAAGTGTTTTCTAAGACCTTTTGTACAGAATGCATTTACCAGCAAATGATTGTACTGAGTCAATAAATGTAACGTTTTTAACCTCACGACTCCTACACCCTTCACAGTATTAGACCTCACAATTACTGCTGAAAAAAATTATGGATCTACAACAAAACCTTATCATTATCTATTAATTTTTTTAGATTTATTGATAATTAGAAAGAACAAAGAAAAGCCAATAAATTTTTACAGTCGCTTTTTTTCTAAATAATAATTACAAATATTTAATAAAATAATTGTGTTTTTGAGACATTTAATTGTAAATAGACACGCCATGATTACTCGTATCTAAGCAATTTGAGTGTTTTTTACACCTTTACTCACTCTTTTATTCTTTCATTCGTTGAGCAAAATCAAAGGGGAATGTTAACAAGTAATTTGGGAATGGAATCAGTAATGAAACAAGATTATTTACATAGAACAAGCCTTTTTTTAAGCTCATAACTTATTCCAGTAATTGTAACAAATTGAAACATCTTTGCCTCCATGGAACCAGTATGATATGTCCAAAACCTTCTAGTTATAATGAAACGTTTATTCAAATTCAAAAATTTTTCTTGGCTTTCACAATAAACTATTAATTTTAAATGATAAATAATGATCCCCCACTGTCTGCATCTTACAAGAAAGCACTAGAATCTTCTTTCCTCTTTTGGATTTTTTCAGGCAGAAAAAAAATAACTTGGCAGGTTGCTGGTCTAAGTATGGAGCTCAGTGTGGATCTAGAATAATGCAAAGGCAGTTCAAAGAAGAGCTTCGTCTCATGGAGCTCATCTGCTTCCCAGATTTCCAACAGGGTAGGTCATGGGTTTCATAGGTCTACAATGGTTTCTTACACAGTCTTTCATAGAATCTTTATGAGGGTCACATAATATAATATGGTTTAAACCACGCTTTTATTCATATGCAGTTTTGAGGCTTTCATTGTTTTAAGGCGCATTTCCAAAACTTGGAAATACGATTGTAACTTTTTTTTTCGTTTTGAATAATGGATCCAGTCATTTATTAGTGCTTTTAAAATTTTCCTCGCAAAAATGGAGTGGTACCACCTATTGGTGTATGTTCAAAGTGACATAATGGAGCTAACACTTATCTAGGCTTATGGTTAGGTCGCTCTCTTTGTATTTTATATATATGTGGGTGTATTTGTGCGTGTATGTGAGTTTTATTAAAGGGGATATTTCTTTCCTTTGTTCTGCATGATTCTTTTGTTATTCTCTAAAATCATCTTGCTAAAAAAAACTCTATTCTGTTCAGAATTAACTCGTTCTACATCTTTGAGTTTTCTTTTTCTAAACTTCTTTTTCATCCTTTCTCTGATCCTAAATGGCTTGTGAGAGTAAAACTTTGACTGAAGAGATTCAAGTCTGCTCTGCGCACTAGTAGCTTATCATCTAAGTTTTACGTTGGAACATAAGCAAGATTTTCTGCTTATAAAAATAATGTCAGAGTAAGTTTTCAACAAGAAATCTTTCTCGCACCGCTCAAACTCAATAATGTAATAACCTGGCAATAAAAAGAAAAAAAATTTTGAATGCCAATTGTAGCGGACAACGCCGCAACAACACAGTGGTGTAAGAAAAAGAAAGTATTTTTTATCTCTCACTTTTTTGCTTTTGCGCCGCTTTAATTTGTCTTCATGTTAAAATTATTGCCGTATTCATAAACACTCCACGACAAGATTTAAATCCCGTTTCGAGAATTTCGATTGTTTGTTGCACATGGTGACGTACAAGTCTCATAAATCTGTACTATCTTAGATGGCTTGGTCATGATCACACTGCTACATGCAATTATTACTGTCTCCACCATCTGGAGCGCTCAATAGATATTGCCTTCTTTAACAAAATAAATTTAGTGTGTAAAGGATACTTAACAAAATTTTGAGACATCAACATTAGATTAATGCTGGTCAGAAAATAAATTAACATCCTCATAAATTTCTTTATTCTGTCACCAAAAAGAGAAAAACAAAACAACAATAAAATGTCAAACAAAAACAAGAAAAAAGACAACCAAATAAATGAACAAAACAAAACAAAACGAGGGCAAACTAATATATGAAAAAACACATAGAGATAGAGGATATCACTCTTACATGCACTAATATATTTCACAAACTGAAAACCCCGTTCTACAACGGGAGCCTGGTGTCAATTTGCCAAGGCTGGGGTGCGTGTGTGTTTGTAAAGAGCCTTATAAATGGTCTTGATATCTCTCCTTTTACTTACATGATCCAGATAAAATTATATGCCTCCACCAATCCATCTTTTACTAGAATTTAGATATCTCAAAATTCTAATTCTTAACACAAAATTTAGATATAGAACTTAATTCCTTATGGAATAAAGGAAATCAACTTAATATTCTCTTCTTTCCCAATCTGTTTTATTTTTTTTAGATCCTTTTAAACGCTTATTAGAAAGCTTTGAATTTTCGCGTTAAGTGCATAAAAGTACAGTGCCTTGCAGGAATTTTAGCTACGCAGAAATTTATACCTAGTCTACACCTCAAGTCGATTGAGAAAAACTTCCGTTGTTAAAGAATGACAAAATGGCGCGCAAAGTTGGTAATCGTAAGTTAGCCTATATTGACGAAACAAAGCATTTTGGGGAAATCGAGGAAAGCAGTTTGCGTTGATTTTTTTTTATAATTTAAAGCCTAGCCCTGGTCATGGATGCTGTAGACGCCTGCAAAGTTTCAAAGGTGTGGGTTGGGTAATAACAGAGGAGTTCGCGGTCAAAGCCTTCCAAGTCGCTTTTACATTTATAAATGTTTAACCAATTTTTGATTTGATTCAATAAAAAAATCTGCACAGAAAGTTTTTCAGTGCGTTCCATTACGTTTGCAACAATGTCTTATTTGACATTTGACATACACGTGTACCACGGGATAGTTAAGATGGTACATATGGACCGATTTTCTGGTAATCTCGAGATAAAGAAAAAGTTCATGCTTGTTTCTTATCTAATGCTTCTTTAGCTTTGACCCATACGGAATTTGTGAATAACCAAAATTAGAAAACTAGTATCAATAGGATAAACAACAAAATAACAAATCAATACCGTATAAATCCTAAAACTAAAATGAAGTAAAGATTATAAAAATCTCTTTCTTCTGATAAACAAAATAATGCTCTTATACAGGGCTAGCAGATAGGTGAACAAAATTATGAAGTAAGATGATATCATAAGTGGACACATTATTTCTTCTATATATAATGGAGCTAGGCAAAAAATGAGGACCATCTAACCGAGCATTTCTAGACCACTTAGAAACGTCAGATTTGGCAGAGAGTTGTAAATTGTCCCAAAGACTGAAGTGGTAATATTATTGTTCACCAAAATAGTATTTTTTTGAAAATTAAAGGCAAAAATGTGATAATTGTTTTCTAAGCAGAAACAGACGAATGTGCGAACTTTCTCCGGTAAGCACATGTGGGCAGAGATGGCAGGAATGAAACTGAAAGTACGCGTACAATGTAGGCGGCGCGGCAGATCTAAAATCGTCTGGAGTAGATCTAGATCTAATGTAAGATCTAAGAACAGAATTTAAGAAGGTTGCTTCGGCATATATTCTAGATCTAGGGTCTAGATATTTACAGCAACTAGATTCAAATCAAAAGATTAAGATTTACAACTAAAAAAAAATCTAGATTTTACTTTTAGGCTTAAAGATTTTTTAGAACTTTTATGTAGGTTTAACAAACTGCGCGGCTAAGAATTTTATGCAATTAATGCGAAAATTCAAAGGATTTTAAAGGATCTAAAAGTTAAAATAAGAATTGTCGAGCTATCTAGAATCTAGGTAAAGATGGATTGGTGAAAACATAATGTATCTGGATCGTTTAAGTAAAAGAATACATGTCAAGACCATTAAGCCTATTTTAATACACAGACGCACCCCAGCCCCGGCAAATTGATATCATGGTCCCGTTCGTAGAATGGGGTTTCCAGCTTGTATAATAAATTATTAACTAAGTCTCGATTAATATGAACAACACAAAGTCAACAAGTAAAACATTTTGCATGAAAATTAGTCTTCTGTGCTTAAAATAATATTATAGGCAAATAACGTTTAGATATTTTTATACCTATACTTTGTAAAGACATATAAAGCAGTCACCAGCTTGAACTTAAGGGGAATGAACTTATTAAAAACAATAATTGTAATAAACATAGAAAACGTTTCGCCTTTATTGACTACTTCAGTAGTTTTACAAAAACATAGGGAATGCGATTGAGTCATGTTCAACGGAATTCAGGACTAAATCACATTCTCTATGTTTTTTGTTGTTGTTACAGTAACTGATGAAATCAATAAAGGTGATACGTTTTATATGTTCATACAATTATTCTTACATGGTTCATTGTCTTTAATTTCAGTTTGGAGACTTTTCTCAAACATCTTCGAAAACCACTGCATCTTAATTGAGTCTAGAACTTAAATATACGTCGTGTTTCAAGAGTTATGATTAATTATCTATTTATAGGTCGCTTTGTGATAACACACAAACTTATGAAAAATATTAAGAAACTCTTATAGACTGTTTGCATTTGCATGTGCTTCTTTGCGTCAATTCCTGACTTTTAAAAAGCATTTAGAAGCATATAATAGAATATTAGAAAAGTGAAGAATTAGCTAATTACAATATTACTGAACGTTCCGGAAGCTTCGCTAAGAGTAAACTTAATTGTCTTTACATAATCAGATATTTTTATATTGCATTAGATACGTCATATATCAATTAAAAATGAATTACAAATTAAAACACATAATCATTTTAAAAGTAGAGTCGACTCACAGAGCTATTCATTGTTCGAAAACAAGTCATATATTAATGAAGTGATCACTTGCTGCTCAAAAGAGGATTAAATTGACTTTTTATTATTGAAATCGCAAAAGTGGGGCACGCATGTAGAACAATATCCGTTTTGCTACAGTCTTTCATTTTTCTTGTGGTGGTTAAAAAAATAAACACAAGTTCTGATATAATCATCTTGCGAAAAATGTGAAATTGATTACAATAAGAAAATTTATATATCCTTACTTCTTTTTCTGCCTTAAAATATCAATAATTATCAATGTGCTTCAAACAAACTTTATTGGTTAACGATTTCTTAACTGTAACACGTCTAAACTCGATATTAAACAGCATCTGCTTATACATTTTATTTCATACACTTAGTTAAATAATGTCCTCCATTTCGGTAACAATACGTGAAATTGCATTGACTCTTTAGTTTTAAAATATTTTTTTCTACGGAAAGTTTGAATCCTTAAATAGCTACATTTTCTATTCTCCAGTGGTAAACATAGTTCCATACTCTGCACTCGTCAATGTAGCTCGAGCAGTGCTGGACTGCGAAGAACACTTCCTGCAGATTTATCCGCGCTTGGCTGAAAGCAGAGGATATTTGGACAAAACATGCTGCAGGTGAGTTTAGTTTGTTGGTCTCAACCTCTAGTTTTAACGTGTAAAACTTTTTCTCTTCTCCTATTTGGAGCAAAAATGTTAAAAAAAAAACAAAAACCCGGCGCTATTTGATGTAGGAAGGGGGGGGGGGGAAATCTTTGTCCCGCTATTTTACCAAAACTGAAGAATTGACGGTGCACTTTTGATAAAAAAAGCGGGGTGTTTTATGCACTGATGTATTATCAACGAAGCAAAAAAAGTTATAATGTTACTTCCGTTGAGCTAAACATAGTAACTAGATTAAAATAATGTTTCGCTTATCATTATACAACAGTAAACGAATTTTCCTTATCAAATATCCATTACCTGTCAGAGTTTAATGACCTGGGAATACATGTAGTGAATTATTGATTTATATTAGAAGTAACAAAATTGAAGTTTTTTGTACTCTTTTGTCATCTTTTTTTTTAAAATACCCATTATTTTACTTATGCATTCAAACCCAATGTAATATAATGTAGAATTTAGCTGCTTCGAACCAAAATTTTCCGACCGTTTCGTTTTTGAAGTAAGACGTGCGTTTCTAGACTCAAACACCACCAAAACATTATCTAAAATGCCTCGCCATTGAAGTCTGGAATCAGCCGTACTAATTTCAGATTTAGAAAAAAAGGTTTCTCGCTACTTAGTTTGTCTCTTTTTTTCATTCATAAAAGCAAATTTGACCGTCCAATAAGACATTCGTCAACCAAACAAAAAAAACACCCTCCTGATTCACTATCTATGCCATATTTGTATACATAAACGCGTTTAAGCTATTTTTCTGTTGACTTTTTAAATAAAAATTTTCTTCATTCTTGTGTATTCGTGCCCAAGGCAAATTTTTCAGATGGAGATTTGCATTCGATCCGCTGTGCACTTTCCAACATACACAATCTCAAATGAACCATATAAAGTTCTCTATCGTCACACATTAAAAAATAGTCTCCAAGGACAATTGATTGAAACTTACGATCGCTGTCGAGGACAAGGTAAAAATAGCAAATTTCTATCTTTTAAAATTTTTTGTCTTTTTGTTTTCATTGTATTTAGTGTATACCTATTGAATACATCATGCACTAGTCGTTGTATAAATGTCAAAATCAAAATATTTGATTCATTGTTTGTCCCTGAATATTTTTTGTTAGGTACCAACAAATTTTCAGTTACGTTTTTGTCCGTTTTGCAATAATTTTTCAATTGAAACTTCCCAGAATTTTTTTTTCTTTTCAGCTGAATCATCAAATTAATTCTTACATTAAAATTATTTCAAATTCTTTTTTGTTTTCTTCATTTTGGATATTAGTATAATATAACTTGGCACATGATGTAAACATTACAAGAAAATAAAGATAGCTGTTTCCATTTATATATATTATTCAAACATCAATTGAAATTACATTATACCAGAGAGAAAATGAGTGAAAGAGAGAGAGAGAGAGAGAGAGAGAGAGAGAGAGAGAGAGAGAGAGAGAGAGAGAGAGAGAGAGAGAGAGAGAGAGAGAGAGATCGAGAGAGAGACAGAGGAGAAGAGAGGGAAAATTGATCTAAACCAATTTTAAAGACACAAAAAAAGGATTTAATTTTTTAAGGCGAATTTGCAAAAGCAATAGTTTCTCTTGTGGTAAAGGATAAATACATTCCAATAAATTAGTACGAATATTTTGAAATAAAAAAAAAGAGATATTGTAGAAATTTCTTCATGCACTTTGAGGGATATCTTTCAGTAATACTTCCTATTTTTTATTATCTAGACATAGATGAATGCCTTGCAAATACACACAATTGTAGTTCAAGCAAAAGTGTATGTCAGGACCGGGTTGGATCTTTTCAGTGCTATTGCCTCAGAGGATTTAGGCAGGTTGATGACTTCAACTGCGTAGGTAAAAAGAAAGATTTCTATTTTTGTTTCTGTCATTTCAAAACTATGAAGAACGATTTTAGAAAATGCTTTTGATTGTTTATCTTGTTAATCTTTAAGTTTATCTAATCTGATTCGATGCAATGTTTTTCTAACGTTTATGTTTTTTTGAATGAAGTTTTCTAGACTATCTTTTTTGTGAGGACAAGTAACTTTATAATTTTTAGCTCATAACTGTACAGCTGATCTTCTATAGATCATTTCTTTGATAAAATAAATCTTAATAGAACACAAATTAACACATTTTTTTTACAATTGACTGCAAAACGTTGTAGCGTGAAGAGAAACCTCCCTTTTCCTCACACTGCTTAGCCTAGTTTGTATGTTCCACTGTCACTTCTGATAAAAGAACTTTGCGACGCCCCTTTCTACATTCATTACAAGTTGTGTTGTCAAGACACAACTCTTTGAAGTTGAATAAACTAGTAAAAATCGAGAAGTAATAAAACCTTTCTAAAAAAATGTCGTAGGGTTATTTATTGATGTCCTCATATTTTAAGAGAACTCCGCTTCAAACTCTTAATAATTAGAATCTGTCTTCACACGTTACATTACTGTAAAATGCACTTAGATATCTGCTAGTATTTGACGCTATTGTTCCCCAATGTAACACTTAAAAGAGTATAAATTGCGTGTTAATAAATTACCTATGTAGCACAAACAATGATGTTAGAAATACCTATCTGAAATAGTGATTGTACGGACTTTGACATATCAAAATTGGCATGACACATTTTTTTTTGAAAAAGTATTTTTTTTTGTACAAACACCTTTTTTAAAAGACGTTTTTGTTGTGGTATATACTAGTGAAATAATTTATGATGCTTCAGCCCCACCAGGTGATAGAGAACGAAAAAAATTTGAAAAAAAAAGAGGGAACATTAACAGATGAAAGGGATCTGAAAGTCTGAGAGAAACTTTCTTCGCCTTATTCATATACACTTGATTTTCTCTTTTGGTGATCGTCTACAGATAAAAATGGATGTAAGGAGAACATACAGAATTGTTACTCCGGAGGGAAATATACAAAAATGTTATATTATATTCAGCCCCACTAGGTGATAGATAAGGATAAAATGAAAAAAAAAAAAGAGATAGAGGACATAATTAAATCTGAATGGCAGGAGTTTAAAAAATTGAATGAATTTTCTTCGTGTAATTCTTTTACAACTAATTTGCTCTGATTTATTACGGTCTACAGATATAGATGAATGTAGAGAGAACAGACATAACTGCTACTCAAGAAGGCATTGTACGAATACTGATGGATCTTTCAAATGCAAAGCCTGCAAGTTGACGCACTATCTGAGCAGTCTCGGAGAATGCATAGGTATACCAAACTTTACAACATAAAGGTTAATGTTTAAGTGTTAAACAGAACGTCTAAAAAGTGTCTGTTTAAAGTAAAATATTTCCATTGTTTCAAAACCCAAGATGTTTCAATAAACGCGAATCTCAAATGCACATTGTAGAAGTTTGAAATAGAAATGGAGCAAAATATAAAATTCATACTGCTTTAATAACAGAGTCACAGTTTAATAAAACACAAATTGACACATTTTTTACATTTCAATGGACAAAACTTTGGACCATGCAGAGTAACCTCCCGTTTCCCCCACACTTCTTAGCCTAGTGTGTATGTTCTTTTTTCACTCCTGGTCGAAGAACTTTGCAACGGTGTCTTTCTGACTTCATTGCAAATTTTGTTATCGAGATACAACTTTCTAAAACTGAAATAACTACTAAAAATTAAGACAATAAAAACTAAAAATTATCTTCAAAAGTTGTAGGTTTATTTATGTCCTCATATTGTTAGAGTGTTCCTCTTCAAACCCTTAATAGTTAAAAACTGTCTTTACACGTTTCATTACTCTAAAATGCACTTAGATATCTACTTATGTTTGAAACTATTGATCCCTATTGTTACACTTAAAAGAATATGAGTTGCGCGTCCTATCTGTGTGGCACAGTGATGTTAGACATTTTGATTGTAACGCACTTAACTATAAATTCTGTACAAACGCCAACATTTTTTGAGATATGCATTGGTAGAAGATATTGATAAGCGCCAGTCTAAAAGGTGGTGAGGTATAATAAATTTGCACGTTGTCTTCTATGATTTGTTACAATCTAAAGATATAAATGAATGTTTGGAAGATCGACATAAGTGCCTCTCGAGAAGGTATTGTGCTAGTAAAGAAGGAACTTACCGATGCAAGTACTGCAAACAGGGATACCGTCATGACAGACGGAAAGTCCTCAAAAGGACTAACATAATTCACTATGTAATACTTGAGCTCCTAGGTCTCAATACTAACTCTATAAATCTATTCTTGTCATTGTTTGTTTTTTCAATCTTAAAGAAGTCTTTCACATATTAAGACTGAGATGACTAATGTAACAATGTTAGGCAAAAACAGTTCAAAGCTTTTTAGCTATACTTTTTCTTTATAAAAAATCGCTTCTACAAGCGTAAATCGAGTCACTGTTATCTGTTATTGTTTTTCAAGCAATTGTTGATGGTTTTGATGACTTCTTTCATTGTACAACTTGTACATAAATTGTGAGTTTTCTTGGTATAACATAACTTTGCTAAAATTGAAGAATATTTGTATCGCGAATTCCTTTCATTACCATTTGAAAAGTGTAGGATAACAAGGAATAAATCTGTAACAGGTAATAAGGGTTGTATATTTAAAGTTAAATAGCTACCTTATCATCCGGTTTGATCAGTTTGCTTGGCCTTATTAAAGTTAATAATTTCATTGTAAAGTTCTATATAAAAAAAAAGAAAAGCAGATTAAATGTCTCATTTAAAGACCCAGTTTCATCCTTGTGATAAATGTTTTTAAATTCTACTGTTAAATCTACGTTTCTCAAAAAAAAAAAGAGTTTTATATCATTCATTAAATAAAAGAATCATAAGATTTGATAAAATTACGCCTCTTCATCCAATGTTACAAGAATGCCAGGGTAAAAGTGATCAATAACTTTTCATATACTCACAAAATCTAATTGTGGCAAATCACTTTTGGTGTGTTCCCTTGATTCTTTAATGTTTTAATTTCAAGATTTTTAACCATTAATATTAAAAAGACTATATTTGAGCCAAAGGGCCAAAGTTCATTTTAAATGTTCTTTGTTCTGCGCATCTGGCTCCCTATTATTAAAATCTCTCTCAACGCTAAATTATAACTTTTTGTTCTTTATTTTAACTTTACGTGTCTTTTAAGTTTTTGCAGAATCTTATGCCGACATTGTGGCTTTCCATTTATCCAAATATAGACATGCTCGGATGGTATTCAATTTTGAATCTCTATGTTCAGGCCGTTTTTTGGTCATCTTGACACAAACTTACTTATAATGGTCTACCTTTAGAATATTTCCTGTGCAAGAATGAGGTTGGAAAAAAATATTAGTTCACCAATTTTAACGATCGGAAAATGCAGAAAGATGCATTTTTTCAATTGCATGAAAGATTAAAGAGTATTCAACCTAAGTTAATGAAGTAATCAAGCATTGAGACTTTACTTATGAAAAATAGTTGACATACTGATAGATTTTTATGCTAATAATTATAAGATGGCATACTCAGTTTGTTCCAAATTAGTTGTGTATCCACACTTATGTTGAATATGTATGATAGATATCTCAATCGATCATATTTTCGATACACAATTCTGGTCATCCTTAGAACATCTTTTCGTCCGAAAAGACTAACTGTTAATATTTTCATAAAGGAAAGATCAATAAAATATTTCTAATAATTTCCGGTCTAAAAAGGAGTCAGCCCAAAATGTAAAGGAGATAACAGAGCTAAATCTGCATGAAGCTGAATCAACGTTTAAAACAGTTCTTCTTCGTATATGAAACTCCATCCCATTTACAGTTGAATATGTTTTCTAATTTTTTATGGCCTAGAGATATAAATGAAAGTCAAGAAAAAAGACAAATCTGTGTAAAAATGTACGTGAATCTTTCAAATGCACGTCCTGGAATTCGCGATGCAATCTTATCAATTTCAGATCTTCCAGCGAAAAACGATTTTTAAGATTTAATTTGTAATATTTCAAGTAAGAAAACATCATGGAGGCAAAGGTGTCTAGTATTTACATGCCTAGTATTTTCATTAGAGTAAAGAGTACGATAGGACATGCAGTCTCAATTTGTTTGGATAGAAAACTTTGTCTCCCTAACAATTTTCTATTTATGAATAAATTAAATCGTCAATATTTGCATGCTCTACAAAGCAAAATGAACTTATTGCTGGCTCCGAAAAATAGATGTTGAAATTAACGACTTTATATGAGATTTTTTGGTACAACAAGACTTCATAAAAAACAGCATAAAAATCTCGAATTCCCAAAGATGTTATTATTTGAATAGTTTTGTCATTAGAGGATAAATAGAAACAAATGCATTTGTACACCAGTGCTCAGCGATGTAAATTTTAAGTTATACTAACATGTATTTTACACCAATGCCTCATCGATATACATTTTAAGATATATTACTGATTATATACTCTTTTTTTGTCTTTTTGCGCTGCCTAACAATATTTTTTTTAATTGAAGTAATTATTGTTAAAAAAAGAAAAAAAATACTTTGTTTCATATTTTTAACTCTATCTGCGTCTTGCTCCAACATATGTTTTCAACTCTATATTTACCTTGTCTAATTTCTGTACAGCTAATTCAAACATGTTCAATATCTGAGAGTTAGAGTTCATAACCTTGTGTAAAGAGAGATGACACTAAAATTATTGACTCACAGCTTGGAAGTTTACCTTTTATGAAAACGTCGTCTTGAAAAGAACATGGTTTAATGAAACAAGGCATTTTACAATACCTTTTGACTGATAAAATTTCACGTTAACAGAGAGGAGAATAATTACGAACGTTTCTGTGTATCAAAATGATATCCAATATTTTCTCATAATATGTATACCGCAGCGTTTTTCTCAGAAGTCATATTATTTAGAAACTTTCTTTCACGTTCCGCCAGTGCTAAGTGCAATTTTGATCTGCTAATATATAGAGACATTCCTAATCTATTTAACTGAAAAGAATCTAAGTTTTTTATCCAAACCTATCTTAAATAGTGATTGCACACACCTTCACGTTTCGAAATTGGCATAATAAAATCATTCGAAAATGTTTTTTTTTTTTTTTGTACAAACATCTTTTCTAAAACACGGTTTTTTGAAGTATAGGCTTGTGAAATAATTTATGATACTATAATCCCACCAGAAAGAAAAAAAAAACATGAAAAAAAAAAGAGAGGGAACATAAACAGATCTGGATGGAAGGGATCTGAAAGTTTGAAAGAAACTTTCTTCGACTTATATATTTATCCCTTATTTTCTCTATTGGTGACCTTCTACAGATAAAAACGAATGTAGAGAGAACGAACATAACTGCTACTCAAGATCGCATTGTAAGAATATTGATGGATCTTTCAAATGCGAAGCCTGCAAGTTGGGGTACCAGTTGAACAGCCTCGGGGAATGCATAGGTATACGAAACTTTACAACATAAAGGTTGAGGTTTAAGCGCTGAATAGAAGATCTGATAAAAAGATTTCCAATTAAATTAAAAAAAAATTTTCATGATTTTAACATTCAAGATGTTTCAATAAACGCGAATCTCATATGCACATGACTCTAGTGCTCGATAGAAGTTTGAAGTAGTAATGGAACAAAAAAAAATAACATACATACTGCTTTAATAACAAAATCGCAGTTTAAAACTGAAATTTAACTTTTTAAACAACATTTCACTGAAATAAAAAGTTGTGTCATGCATAGTGACCTTCCTTTTCACCACACTGCTTTAGCTTAGTGTGTATGCTCTACTTTCACTTCTGGATCAAGAACTTTGCAATGAAGTCATAAAGACTTCATTACAAATTGTGTCATTAAGACACAACTCTTTGAAATTTAAATAACTACTGAACATTAAGGCAATAAAAACTAAATATTATCTTCAAAGGTTGCAGGTTTATTTAATTATTTCCAATTATATTTTTAGAGCATTCCTCTTCAAACCCTTAATAAGAGGAACCTGTCTTCACATGTTACATTACTGTAAAATACACTTAGATATCTACTTATATTTGAAACTATTGATCCCTATTGCCACACTGAAAAGAATATGAGTTGCGTGTCCTATCTGTGTTGCACAGTGATGTTAGACATTTTGATTTTAACGCACTTATTTAAAAATTTCATTAAAAACGCTAACATTTTTTGTGGTATGCACTGGTAAAACATATCGAGGTAAACCAGTCTGCAGAATTTGCACGTTGTTTGCGATTATTTGTCTTAATCTACAGATATAAATGAATGTTTGAGGAATCGACATAAGTGCCTCTCGAAAAGGCATTGTACTAATAAAGAAGGAACTTACCAATGCAGGCGCTGCAAAAAGGGATACCGTCCTGACGGACGGGAAATCTGCAAAGGTAAAACATAATTCACTATGAAATATTTGAGCTCTTAGGTCTCAATACTAACGGTATAAATCTATTCTTGACATTGTTTTTTTTTTGAATGTTAAGCAAGCCTTTCACATAACATTATTAAGGCAGAGACTGTAAATTTTAAAACCCTGACTTATTTTACAAGGTTTAGCAAAAACAGGTCAAAACATTGTAGACATGTAAATTTTTTTTCTTGATAAAATTCGCTTTTACAAGTTTTATAGCTTATTGAATTTCAAGGAATTGTGGCTGGTTTTGATGGCTTATTTCATTGTGAAACTAATTCATAAGTTGTGAGTTTTCTTGGTATAACATGACTTCCCTTAAATTAAAAGAATATTAGTATCAAGAATTTTTTTTCATTGCCCTTTAAAAAGTGTAGGACAACAAATAATAAATCTGTAACAGGTAATATGAATTGTATATTTAAAGTTAAATAAGTATCTCATCACCCTCTTTCGTCAGTTTGCTTGGCCTTAAAGATTATAATTTTATTGTAAAAAAAAAAAGAGAAAAAGTAGATTCAAAGGATCATTAAAATACCCAGTTTCATCCTTGTTGAAAATGTTTTGAAATTCTACTATGAAACTTACCTTTCTCCAACAAATTATATCATTTATTAGATTAAAGAATCATAAGATTTGATATAGTTTCGCCTTTTTGTTACAAGAATGTCAGCGTAAAAATGATGAATAACTTTTCATATACTTACAAAATCTAATTGTGGAAAATTACTTTTGGTGTGTTCCCTTGGTTCTCTACTGATTTATTTCCAGGATTTTTAACCAATACTATAAAAGACTATATTTGTGCCAAAGGACCAAAGCTAGTTTTTAATGTCCATTGTTCTTCGCATCTAGCTCCCTAATATTAAAATCTCTCGCAAAACCAAATTATAACTTCTATGTCATTTATTTAAATTTTGCGTGTCCTTTAAGTTTTTGCAGAATCTTAAGCCGACATTGAAGCTTTCCATTTATCCAAATTTAGACATGGTCTGGTGTGTTTAAATCTACTATCAAAATCTTTGATTATGGACTAATTCCAACGTGCCCTTTTATCTATCTCTCAATCTACCTGTTTATCTATTTATCTATATGTCATTTTTTATGCATCTGCCCTCGGTGAATCACTCCAACTTTTATCTGTCAAGCTTTGTGTGCTTTCCACGTACAAGGACACCTTTTTTACTCAGGATCTGCTCGGACCTAATATTTGAAACTATTGATCGCTAATGTTACACTTAAATGAGTATGAGTTGCGTGTCCTACCTGGGTGGCACAGTGATGTTAGATATTTCGATTGTAAGGCACTTAACTATGAATTTCTGTAAATACGCTAACATTTTTTGTGGTATGCACTGGTAAAACATATCGATGTAAACCAGTCTAAAAGGTGATGAGGTATAATAAATTTGCACGTTGTTTGCGATTATTTGTCACAATCTACAGATATAAATGAATGTTTGGGGAATCGACATAAGTGCCTCTCGAGAAGGCATTGTACTAATGAAGAAGGAACTTACAGATGCACGCGCTGCAAAAAGGGATACCGTCTTGACAGACAGGAAATCTGCAAAGGTAAAACATAATTCACAATGAAATAATTGACTTCTTAAGTCTCAATACTAACTGTATAATTTATATCTATTCTTGACATTGCTTTTTCGAATGTTAAACAAGTCTTTCACATAAGATTATTAAGGTAGAGACTGTAAATTTTAAAACCCTGACTAAGGTTACAAAGTTTAGCAAAATAGTCAAAACTTTGTAGATATATGTTTTTTTCCTTGATAAAATTCGCTTCTATTAGTTGTTATAGCTTATTGAATTTCAAGGAATTGTGGCTGGTTTTGATGTCTTTTTGTCATTGTGCAACTAATACATGAGTTGTGAGTTTTCTTAATATAACATGACTTCCGTTAAATTAGAAGAATATTGGTATCGTGAATTTTTTTCATTACCCTTTAAAAAGTGTAGGACAACAAATAATCAATCTGTAACAGGTTATAAGAAAAGAATTGTATACTTAAAGTTAAATAAGTATCTCATCACCCTCTTTCGTCAGTTTGCTTGGCCTTAAAGATTGCAATTGCATAGTAAAGTTCCATGTAAAGAAAGAGAAAAAAGTAGATTTAATGGCTCATTAATAGATCCGGTTTGATCCTTCTTGAAAATGTTTTGAAATTCTACTATTAAACTTACCTTTCTCCAAAAATTATATCATTTAATAGATTAAAGAATCATCAGATTTGATATAGTTCCGCCTCTACCTGAAATGTTACAAGAATGTCAGCGTAAAAGTGATCAATAAATTTTCTTATACTCACAAAATCTAATTGTGGCAAATTACTTTTGGTGTGTTCCCTTGGTTCTCTACTGATTTGTTTTCAGGATATTTAACCAATACTAAAACAGACTATATTTGTGGCAAAGGACCAAAGCTAGTTTTTAATGTCCATTGTTCTTCGCATCTAGCTCCCTAGTATTAAAATCTCTCTCAATACTAAATTATAACTTTTATGTCATTTATTCTAATTTTGCGTGTCCTTTAAATTTTTGCAGAATCTTAAGCCGACATTGAAGCTTTCCATTTATCCAAATTTAGACATGGTCTGGTGTGTTTAAATCTACTATCAAAATCTTTGATTATGGACTAATTCCAACGTGCCCTTTTATCTATCTCTCAATCTACCTGTTTATCTATTTATCTATATGTCATTTTTTATGCATCTGCCCTCGGTGAATCATTCCAACTTTTATCTGTCAAACTTTGTGTGCTTTCCACGTACAAGGACACCTTTTTTACTCACAGATCTGCTCGGACCTAATATTTGAAACTATTGATCGCTAATGTTACACTTAAATGAGTATGAGTTGCGTGTCCTACCTGGGTGGCACAGTGATGTTAGATATTTCGATTGTAAGGCACTTAACTATGAATTTCTGTAAATACGCTAACATTTTTGTGGTATGCACTGGTAAAACATATCGATGTAAACCAGTCTAAAAGGTGATGAGGTATAATAAATTTGCACGTTGTTTTCGATTATTTGTCACAATCTACAGATATAAATGAATGTTTGGGGAATCGACATAAGTGCCTCTCGAGAAGGCATTGTACTAATAAAGAAGGAACTTACAGATGCAGGCGCTGCAAAAAGGGATACCGTCCTGACGGACGGGAAATCTGCAAAGGTAAAACATAATTCACTATGAAATATTTGAGTTCTTAGGTCTGAATACTAACTGCATATGTCTATTCTTGACATTGCCTTTTTAATGCTAAGCAAGCATTTCACATAAAATTATTAAGGCTGAGACCGTAAATTTTAAAACCCTGACCAAGGTTACAAGATTTAGCAAAAACAGTTCAAAGCTTTTTAGCTATATTATTTCTTTACAAAAATCGCTTCTATAAGTTTAATTTGAGTCTATTTTATGACTTATTGAATATCACTGATTTGTGGATGGTTTTGATGACCTCTTTCATTGTGCAACTAATACATAAGTTGTGAGGTTTTTCAGTATAACATGACTTCTCTTAAATTAGAAGAATATTGGTATCGCGAATTCTTTTCATTAACATTTGAAAAGTTTAAGACAACAAATAATAAAGCTGTAACAGGTTATAAGAATAGAATTATATATTTGAAAATAAGTAAGTATCTCATCACCCTCTTTCGCCATTTGCTTGGCCTTAAAGATTATAATTTCATTGTAAAGTTCCTTAAGAAAATAAAGAAATAGTGTACTAAATGGCTATTAGTTGTTATAGCTTATTGAATTTCAAGGAATTGTGACTGGTTTTGATGTCTTTTTTTCATTGTACAACTAATACATGAGTTGTGAGTTTTCTTTATATAACATGACTTCCGTTAAATTAGAAGAATATTAGTATCGCGAATTTTTTTCATTACCCTTTAAAAAGTGTGTTACAAGCTGTGAACTATTTACTGCAGTTTAGAAAAAATAAAAAGGACAAGTATTTGTTTCCAGTGCAGCAATAACATCCCCCCCCACAAAACAAAAATGTTTCGTGTCCCTTTCACTTCTCATGACGGCTCAATAAGCTGAGCAAATATAGTCTGCATTGCTGGCGCAAATTAGAAAAGGTGTCAATGGTGATCGTAACCTATCTCACAAAAAAGACTAAAATCATTGAAATATATATTTAAAAAGATATACTGATTGTGTACATAGGACTGCACTGATGGATTGAAAAAGCTAACAATTTTCCTTGCAAATGTACAAATAATAACAATTCTTTTACTATATTTAAGCGTTTAAAAAAAACAAAGAAAAAATTTGATAAAAGTTATTTAATTCTTTATCTAACAACTGGAAAACATTTTTTCTAAGTATATGGCGGAAAAAGATTAAAATGAAAACAATTTACAATGTTACATAAAGGCATGCATTATATGGACGCAGCCAATAATGCAAAAAAACATTTTTTAAGAGGGTAAGGGGCTGAACAGGAATGCAAGTGTGCATTTCCTATTATCTTGCGTTTTAGGCCTACTTTTTATTTTGTCACTTCAAAATCATCTAAACCCGTCTATTTACTTAAAGGCTGTGATTTATTAATCTGAAATATAATAAAAAATCTCTAGATATTGATGAGTGTCGAGAAAACAGGCACGAGTGCAGTTTCGACCAGCAGTGTGAAAATAAAAATGGATCTTACGAATGCGCCTGCAGAAAGGGATTTAAAAAAGATAGGAACGGAGTTTGCGATGGTAAGGAATAGTCTTAAGGATTTGTATGTGAATCCATATCCACTGAACATAGGTAGTAGTAGTAGCAGTAACAGTAGTGGCAGTAGAAGTAGTAGTAGTAGTAGTAGTAGTAGTAGTAGTAGTAGTAGTAGTAGTAGTAGTAGTAGTAGTAGTAGTAGTACAGTAGTAGTAGTAGTAGCAGTAGTAGTAGTAGTAGTAGTAGTAGTAGTAGTAGTAGTAGTAGTAGTAGTAGTAGTAGTAGTAGTAGTAGTAGTAGTAGTAGTAGTAGTAGTAGTAGTAGTAGTAGTAGTAGTAGTAGTAGTAGTAGTAGTAGTAGTAGTAGTAGTAGTAGTAGTAGTAGTAGTAGTAGTAGTAGTAGTAGTAGTAGTAGTAGTAGTAGTAGTAGTAGTAGTGGTGGTGGTGGTGGTGGTGGTGGTGGTGGTTGTAGTAGGACCAGAACTTATTCTCACTCAATGCTTCCTTGTTCAAACAAATTAAATAGTTGGCTTAATGGCATTCATTTTCTGCTGTTTACTATATCGCCAATGAATAATTATAACAGTTGAAGACAGTAAGACTTTACTATCAATTGTAATAATTTGAATTATAATAAAAAAAAAATCTGCAGATATTGACGA
This sequence comes from Elysia crispata, assembly GCA_033675545.1. Lineage (NCBI taxonomy): Eukaryota > Metazoa > Mollusca > Gastropoda > Plakobranchidae > Elysia > Elysia crispata. The sequence goes on from JAWDGP010004783.1 coordinate 28,405, forward strand.
GTGTCGACATAACAAACACAGCTGCAAATTGACTGAACGGTGTGTAAATAGACCTGGTACTTACGAATGCTACTGCAAAGAAGGATTTCAGAGATACAGTCAAGGAAATTGTGTTGGTAAGGAATAGACTAAACATTAAAAATCTGAGGATAAAACTAATCTTTACCCAATGTTTGCTTGTTCATCGACACCAATGTGATTTAATTATTAAGCATAAAACTTTTATGAGGTTTAGCAAAAAAAGGTCAAAACTTTTTAGACATATAAATTTTTTTTCTTGATAAAATTCGCTTTTACAAGTTTTATAGCTTATTGAATTTCAAGGAATTGTGGCTGATTTTGATGGCTTATTTCATTGTGAAACTAATTCATAAGTTGTGAGTTTTCTTGGTATAACATGACTTCCCTTAAATTAAAAGAATATTAGTATCGAGAATTTTTTTTCATTACCCTTTAAAAAGTGTAGGACAACAAATAATAAATCTGTAACAGGTAATATGAATTGTATATTTAAAGTTAAATAAGTATCTCATCACCCTCTTTCGTCAGTTTGCTTGGCCTTAAAGATTATAATTTTATTGTAAAAAAAAAAGAGAAAAAGTAGATTCAAAGGATCATTAAAATACCCAGTTTCATCCTTGTTGAAAATGTTTTGAAATTCTACTATGAAACTTACCTTTCTAAAACAAATTATATCATTTATTAGATTAAAGAATCATAAGATTTGATATAGTTTCGCCTTTTTGTTACAAGAATGTCAGCGTAAAAATGATGAATAACTTTTCATATACTCACAAAATATAATTGTGGAAAAATACTTTTGGTGTGTTCCCTTGGTTCTCTACTGATTTGTTATCAGGATATTTAACCAATACTATAACAGACTATATTTGTGCCAAAGGACAAAAGCTAGTTTTTAATGTCCATTGTTCTTCGCATCTAGCTCCCTAATTTTAAAATCTCTCGCAAAACCAAATTATAACTTCTATGTCATTTATTTAAATTTTGCGTGTCCTTTAAGTTTTTGCAGAATCTTAAGCCGACATTGAAGCTTTCCATTTATACAAATTTAGACATGGTCTGGTGTGTTTAAATATACTATCAAAATCTTTGATTATGAACTAATCCCAACATGCCCTTTTTGTCAATCTACCTGTTTATTTATTTATCTATATGACATTGTTTATGCACCTGTCCTCGGCGAATCATTCCAACTTTTATCTGTCAAGTTTTCCACGCACAAGGACACCTTTTTGACTCACAGATCTGCTCGGACCTAATATTTGAAACTATTGATCGCTAATGTTACATTTAAATGAGTATGAGTTGCGTGTCCTACCTGTGTGGCACAGTGATGTTAGACATTTCGATTGTAACGCACTTAACTATGAATTTCTGTAAAAACGCTAACATTTTTTGTGGTAAAACATATCGATGTAAACCACTATAAAAGGTGATGAGGTATAATAAATTTGAACGTTGTTTGCGATTATTTGTCACAATCTACAGATATAAATGAATGTTTGGGGAATCGACATAAGTGCCTCTCGGGAAGGCAATGTACTAATGAAGAAGGAACTTACAGATGCACGCGCTGCAAAAAGGGATACCGTCCTGACGGACGGGAAATCTGCAAAGGTAAAACATAATTCACAATGAAATAATTGACTTCTTAAGTCTCAATACTAACTGTATAAATCTATTCTTGACATTGCTTTTTCGAATGTTAAACAAGTCTTTCACATAAAATTATTAAGGTAGAGACTGTAAATTTTAAAACCCTGACTAAGGTTACAAGGTTTAGCAAAACAGTCCAAAACTTTGTAGATATATGTTTTTTTCCTTGATAAAATTCGCTTCTATTAGTTGTTATAGCTTATTGAATTTCAAGGAATTGTGGCTGGTTTTGATGTCTTTTTGTCATTGTGCAACTAATACATGAGTTGTAATTTTTTTTAATATAACATGACTTCCGTTAAATTAGAAGAATATTGGTATCGCGAATTTTTTTCATTACCCTTTAAAAACTGTAGGACAACAAATAATCAATCTGTAACAGGTTATAAGAAAAGAATTGTATACTTAAAGTTAAGTAAGTATCTCATCACCCTCTTTCGTCAGTTTGCTTGGCCTTAAAGATTGCAATTGCATTGTAAAGTTCCATGTAAAGAAAGAGAAAAAAGTAGATTCAATGGCTCATTAATAGATCCGGTTTGATCCTTCTTGAAAATGTTTTGAAATTCTACTATGAAACTTACCTTTCTCCAAAAATTATATCATTTATTAGATTAAAGAATCATAGGATTTGATATAGTTTCGCCTTTTTATTACAAGAATGTCAGCGTAAAAATGATGAATAACTTTTCATATACTTACAAAATCTAATTGTGGAAAATTACTTTTGGTGTGTTCCGTTGGTTCTCTACTGATTTATTTCCAGGATATTTAACCAATACTATAAAAGACTACATTTGTGGCAAAGGACCAAAGCTAGTTTTTAATGTCCATTGTTCTTCGCATCTAGCTCCCTAATATTAAAATCTCTCGCAAAACCAAATTATAACTTCTATGTCATTTATTTAAATTTTGCGTGTCCTTTAAGTTTTTGCAGAATCTTAAGCCGACATTGAAGCTTTCCATTTATCCAAATTTAGACATGGTCTGGTGTGTTTAAATCTACTATCAAAATCTTTGATTATGGACTAATTCCAACGTGCCCTTTTATCTATCTGTCAATCTACCTGTTTATCTATTTATCTATATGTCATTTTTTATGCATCTGCCCTCGGTGAATCATTCCAACTTTTATCTGTCAAGCTTTGTGTGCTTTCCACGTACAAGGACACCTTTTTTACTCACAGATCTGCTCGGACCTAATATTTGAAACTATTGATCGCTAATGTTACACTTAAATGAGTATGAGTTGCGTGTCCTACCTGGGTGGCACAGTGATGTTAGATATTTCGATTGTAAGGCACTTAACTATGAATTTCTGTAAATACGCTAACATTTTTTGTGGTATGCACTGGTAAAACATATCAATGTAAACCAGTCTAAAAGGTGATGAGGTATAATAAATTTGCACGTTGTTTGCGATTATTTGTCACAATCTACAGATATAAATGAATGTTTGGGGAATCGACATAAGTGCCTCTCGAGAAGGCATTGTACTAATGAAGAAGGAACTTACAGATGCACGCGCTGCAAAAAGGGATACCGTCTTGACAGACGGGAAATCTGCAAAGGTAAAACATAATTCACAATGAAATAATTGACTTCTTAAGTCTCAATACTAACTGTATATATCTATTCTTGACATTGCTTTTTCGAATGTTAAACAAGTCTTTCACAAAAAATTATTAAGGTAGAGACTGTAAATTTTAAAACCCTGACTAAGGTTACAAGGTTTAGCAAAATAGTCCAAAACTTTGTAGATATATGTTTTTTTCCTTGATAAAATTCGCTTCTATTAGTTGTTATAGCTTATTGAATTTCAAGGAATTGTGGCTGGTTTTGATGTCTTTTTGTCATTGTGCAACTAATACATGAGTTGTGAGTTTTCTTAATATAACATGACTTCCGTTAAATTAGAAGAATATTGGTATCGTGAATTTTTTTCATTACCCTTTAAAAAGTGTAGGACAACAAATAATCAATCTGTAACAGGTTATAAGAAAAGAATTGTATACTTAAAGTTAAATAAGTATCTCATCACCCTCTTTCGTCAGTTTGCTTGGCCTTAAAGATTGCAATTGCATTGTAAAGTTCCATGTAAAGAAAGAGAAAAAAGTAGATTTATTGGCTCATTAATAGATCCGGTTTGATCCTTCTCGAAAATGTTTTGAAATTCTACTATTAAACTTACCTTTCTCCAAAAATTATATCATTTATTAGATTAAAGAATCATCAGATTTGATATAGTTCCGCCTCTTCCTAAAATGTTACAAGAATGTCAGCGTAAAAGTGATCAATAAATTTTCTTATACTCACAAAATCTAATTGTGGCAAATTACTCTTGGTGTGTTCCCTTGGTTCTCTACTGATTTGTTTTCAGGATAATTAACCAATACTATAAAAGACTATATTTGTGGCAAAGGACCAAAGCTAGTTTTTAATGTCCATTGTTCTTCGCATCTAGCTCCCTAGTATTAAAATCTCTCTCAATACTAAATTATAACTTTTATGTCATTTATTCTAATTTTGCGTGTCCTTTAAGTTTTTGCAGAATCTTAAGCCGACATTGAAGCTTTCCATTTATCCAAATTTAGACATGGTCTGGTGTGTTTAAATGTACTATCAAAATCTTTGATTATGGACTAATTCCAACGTGCCCTTTTATCTATCTGTCAATCTACCTGTTTATCTATTTATCTATATGTCATTTTTTATGCATCTGCCCTCGGTGAATCATTCCAACTTTTATCTGTCAAACTTTGTGTGCTTTCCACGTACAAGGACACCTTTTTTACTCACAGATCTGCTCGGACCTAATATTTGAAACTATTGATCGCTAATGTTACACTTAAATGAGTATGAGTTGCGTGTCCTACCTGGGTGGCACAGTGATGTTAGATATTTCGATTGTAAGGCACTTAACTATGAATTTCTGTAAATACGCTAACATTTTTTGTGGTATGCACTGGTAAAACATATCGATGTAAACCAGTCTAAAAGGTGATGAGGTATAATAAATTTGCACGTTGTTTGCGATTATTTGTCACAATCTACAGATATAAATGAATGTTTGGGGAATCGACATAAGTGCCTCTCGAGAAGGCATTGTACTAATAAAGAAGGAACTTACCAATGCAGGCGCTGCAAAAAGGGATACCGTCCTGACGGACGGGAAATCTGCAAAGGTAAAACATAATTCACTATGAAATATTTGAGTTCTTAGGTCTGAATACTAACTGCATATGTCTATTCTTGACATTGCCTTTTTAATGCTAAGCAAGCATTTCACATAAAATTATTAAGGCTGAGACCGTAAATTTTAAAACCCTGACCAAGGTTACAAGGTTTAGCAAAAACAGTTCAAAGCTTTGTAGCTATATTATTTCTTTACAAAAATCGCTTCTATAAGTTTAATTTGAGTCATTTTTATGATTTATTGAATATCAATGATTTGTGGATGGTTTTGATGACCTCTTTCATTGTGCAACTAATACATAAGTTGTGAGGTTTTTCGGTATAACATGACTTCCCTTAAATTAGAAGAATATTGGTATCGCGAATTCTTTTCATTATCATTTGAAAAGTCTAGGACAACAAACAATAAAGCTGTAACAGGTTATAAGAATAGAATTATATATTTGAAAATAAGTAAGTATCTCATCACTCTCTTTCGCCATTTGCTTGGCCTTAAAGATTATAATTTCATTGTAAAGTTCCTTAAGAAAATAAAGAAATAGTGTACTAAATGGCTCATCTAACGAGCCAGTTTTATTTGGGCCGGAGGACCAAAGCTAGTTTTTAATGTTGATTGTTCACGCATCTAGATCGCTATTTTTAAAATCTCTCTCAATACTAAATTTTAACTCTTTTGTTCTTTATTTTAATTTTACGTGTCTCTTAAATTTTTGCAGAATCTTAAGCCGACATTGAGATTTTCCATTTATCCAAATTTAGACATAGTTGGATGCATTCAAATCCATTTTCAAAATCTTTGATTATGAACTAATCCAAATATGCCCTTTTATCTATCTGTCAATCTACCTGTTTATCTATCTATCTATATGTCTATTTTTTATCTATCTGTCCTCGACGATTCATTTAAACTTTATATGTCAAGCTCTCTGTGTTTTCCACCCACAAAGACACGTTTTTACTCGCAGATCCGCTCGGATCTTAAAGAGAGTAAATGAAACCAGAACAAGAAAGATTTTTTGAATCAAAGGCTATGTTAGGCATCTACTGAACAAAAATTGTTCTGCTCTATAAGCCTTTAGAGCCATTATTCCTATATTCGTTTGATTACTCGTAATTTGTTTAAATATTTTACGGTCTCTTGATATAAACAAATGTCAGAAAAAAGCCACATCTGCGATTTAAGAACCGATGTTAAATTTTGTCAGGTTCTTACACAAAGATGTTCTAAAGTATCATTAAAAAGTCAGCTGGTTTACTTTCTCTAACGCGAAGGCAGAGCGGTGGAGCTCACCCTTTTTGATTCCAAGAAAAAAAATGCTAAAAAAAATAATTGCGCATTCCCAAACTAAATAATATTTGCTTTAAGTCTTATTGTATGAGAAGATAATTATAATATCTATTTGTGTGTTTTAAATTAGTTTTTCAATCAATTTTTTAATGTGCGTTTTTTTAGTAAAGTAATGTCGTTTTTCCATTTAATGACCACTAACATGAACCATTCACTCACTACTGGAAGATCAGTGTAAGCGACAGAAGTATTCGAGGAAATCGTGATCTCAGTTTCAACTTGTTTAATGCGTTTCGAAGAAATAAAAAAAAAGAAAAGAATCAAACAAAAAAATATAACCTACACTCAAATTTAGAAGTTGTTATTTGAGTAGATGACTGAATGTCATTACAAAGATACATGTAAACTTCTTTTAAGATAAAAAAGAGCCGGAGAATTATAATTCAAGACTGATTTTTAAGTATCCCTTTAAATCAAATTTCTATGAAAGTGAAGCGCGTAAATCATGCATCAACATAGATACAAAATTACATTGACTTGCAAAAAAAAAAAAACTGCATTTATCAGCATGATCTTTTTATTTGGTAACTGGTACCTCGAACTGTAGGAGTTTAAAAAAATGAATTTTGTTGATAAGAACTAGTGTTGTGTCCCTTTCTTGTTATGGTTGTCCTCAAACTTCTTGAAGTCACCAAGGGCAAACTCATAGGGTGGTATTTGGTTCCATGAACTCTTGTCAGTCACACACAATACTCCATTACTGCAGCTCTCAATCAGTGCTGTGAAGTATTTGTACGCCTTGCCTCCAGATATTTGAGGATTATAAGTGTGTTACAAGCTGTGAACTATTTACTGCAGTTTAGAAAAAAATAAAAAGGACAAGTATTTGTTTCCAGTGCAGCAGTAACATTCCCCCCCCCACCCCCACAAAACAAAAATGTTTCATGTCCCTTTCGCTTCTCATGACGGCTCAATAAGCTGAGCAAATATAGTCTGCGTTGCTGGCGCAAATTAGAAAAGGTATCAATGGTGATCGTAACCAATCTCACAAAAAAGACTAAAATCATTGAAATATATATAAAAAGATATACTGATTGTGTACATAGGACTGCACTGATGGATTGAAAAAGCTAACAAGTTGTCTTGCAAAGGTACAAATAATAACAATTCTTTTACTATATTTAAGCGTTTAAAAAAAACAAAGAAAAAATTTGATAAAAGTTATTTAATTCTTTATCTAACAACTGGAAAACATTTTTTCTAAGTATATGGCGGAAAAAGATTAAAATGAAAACAATTTACAATGTTACATAAAGGCATGCATTATATGGACGCAGCCAATAATGCAAAAAAACATTTTTTAAGAGGGTAAGGGGCTGAACAGGAATGCAAGTGTGCATTTCCTATTATCTTGCGTTTTAGGCCTACTTTTTATTTTGTCACTTCAAAATCATCTAAACCCGTCTATTTACTTAAAGGCTGTGATTTATTAATCTGAAATATAATAAAAAATCTCTAGATATTGATGAGTGTCGAGAAAACAGGCACGAGTGCAGTTTCGACCAGCAGTGTGAAAATAAAAATGGATCTTACAAATGCGCCTGCAGAAAGGGATTTAAAAAAGATAGGAACGGAGTTTGCGATGGTAAGGAATAGTCTTAAGGATTTGTATGTGAATCCATATCCACTGAACATAGGTAGTAGTAGTAGCAGTAACAGTAGTGGCAGTAGAAGTAGTAGTAGTAGTAGTAGTAGTAGTAGTAGTAGTAGTAGTAGTAGTAGTAGTAGTAGTAGTAGTAGTAGTAGTAGTAGTAGTAGTAGTAGTAGCAGCAGCAGCAGTAGTAGTAGTAGTAGAAGCAGTAGTAGTAGTAGTAGTAGTAGTAGTAGTAGTAGTAGTAGTAGTAGTAGTAGTAGTAGTAGTAGTAGTAGTAGTAGTTGTGGTGTTGGTGGTGGTTGTAGTAGGAGCAGAACTTATTCTCACTCAATGCTTCCTTGTTCAAACATATTAAATAGTTGGCTTAATGGCATTCATTTTCTGCTGTTTACTATATCGCCACTGAATAATTATAACAGTTGAAGACAGTAAGACTTTACTATCAATTGTAATAATTTGAATTATAGTAAAAAAAAATCTGCAGATATTGACGAGTGTCGACATAACAAACACAGCTGCAAATTGAATGAACGGTGTGTAAATAGACCTGGTACTTACGAATGCTACTGCAAAGAAGGATTTCAGAGATACAATCAAGGAAATTGTGTTGGTAAGGAATAGACTAAACATTAAAAATCTGAGGATAAAACTAATCTTTACCCAATGTTTGCTTGTTCATCGACACCAATGTGATTTAATTATTAAGCATAAAACTTTTATGATTTAAAGACATTAAAACCAATAAATCTAAATATAATTTTTTTATAGAACTTACAAACGGCTTGCGTGTGTTTTTTTCTTAAAGTGCAAGCCTAACTGTTATTACATGCTTTTCTATTTATTTATTAAGTGGAGAAAAGAAATAGCAAACTGCAACCTCATATGCAACCATATTGCCACTATCGAAACAAAATAAATGGCTCCTTAAAACATTCTACATAAATAAAACGAAAATATCATTCATCTACGTTAAATCGACGCTGATACTTTATTCGATCAATACCAAAGTTCAAGACTGTTTATATAGGAGTAAGTAACAAGTGATTAACGATTTTTAATACTTTTAAGATATTTGATTAAAAAAAAAAAATTTAGCTCATGTTTAATAGATTTTAAGATAGTTTACAATCACAAACATACCATCTCTACTGCAGTTAGAATTTGCATATGAATTAACATTCACTGTACATTCTTCCTTTAAAAATATTAGTAGTAGTAGCAGTGGTGGTAGTAGTAGTAGTAGTAGTAGTAGTAGTAGTAGTAGTAGTAGTAGTAGTAGTAGTAGTAGTAGTAGTAGTAGTAGTAGTAGTAGTAGTAGTAGTAGTAGATGTAGTAGTAGTAGTAGATGTAGTAGTAGTAGATGTAGTAGTAGTAGTAGTAGTAGTAGTAGCAGCAGCAGCAGCAGCAGCAGCAGCAGCAGGAGCAGCAGCAGCAGCAGCAGCAGTAGTAGTAGTAGTAGTAGTAGTAGTAGTAGTAGTAGAAAAACTAGTTGTAGTAACAGTAGTAATAGTAAGAGCATTAGCAATAGAAGTCCTGATAGTTTTAGTGATACCAGTCGTCTAAGTAGCATAAGGAGTAATGAAGTAAAAGAAGAATATACTTTGATCCTACGAATGGAACTACAGGAAGGGATTTAGAAAAAAAAAACGTTAAAGGAACTTACTTTTGTTATAAATTGTCTGAGAGGCAACTAAATCTTATTCAATGCTTGCTTGTTCATTAGAGTTTTTAGCATATTAGCATATCATTTTCTGTTGTGTACAATAATGACATTGAATGATATAAGACCTTTTTAAAGACTTTATCATGAGGTGAGTTATTTTTTTTATAGTTTTGTTAACCACTTGTTGGCATCTAACTGTTTATTTGTTAAGTAGGGAAACAACAGCAAATCCTACCCTATTGCGATGATAATCAACCATTCTGTAGCTATTGTACCAGATTTCACCACACTTTAAACCTTTCTCCATAAATAAAACAAACAAAACAATGTAGATTTGTGACATTGATCCTACTGTTTTTATTATTTTTTTGTACCATTGATTTTTTTCTTTCCGCGGAAAAAAAGATCCAAAACGTTATTCTATCGTCCTTACTGAAATAGGAGTAAGTAACAAATGCAAAAAATAAGTTTCAGTCGTGTCAATCTTCATTTGAAAAATTTGCGACAAGAATAATAATGCATTTTTTGTCTTGATTTAATAGAAAATTACAACTTGTTTATAACAGCTTTGATATACTTTTAATTCTTCTTTTCGTCTTTCTGATCGCTTTAATATTAATATTTACATATGCAACCACATTAGCAGCACATTTATAGTATTCTGGATTGCATTGTTGATATAGTCTGTAAAAAAATAAAACAAAATTAATTTAGTAAACTTGAGTTCTCCTTTGGTGAAAAGAAACTTCAGCTGTTCATTACCTTTGAAACAAAGAATAAACCATCTTTCACAAATAACGATTTGTTATAATGTTATTGAGGATGCTAACAATAATCTGGTTGTAAGAGCCATTATTTTGTTCACAAATTTTGCGTAGCAAATCGGTGTTTCAACAGTTACATTCTACTAAGTTGCCATTGTATTATTGTCCTTAGGTTGCAGGTAGAATTTTTAAGAACTTCAAAAAACGGGCTTCGCTTTCATTTTGTCAACGTTGTCACATACATTAAAAAGTTTGAACTTTTCTAAACGTCAAACATTTTCTTTTCTTCTCCCTTGTTCGATTTTAAACTAACATTTTTAAAATTTGAATTTTCGCTAAATATAAATGAGTGATAAGAAAAAAATGTCACTGTTGCCATAACAGTCATTCTTTGAATTTTATTGGAACCTTAACGTTGAAGAGACTAATTACTAACTCGTCTGTATATATCAGAATATTTTCACAGGATTATTAAATCGCAGCGATTTTCTCTGAAGCCAAATTAATAAAAAACTTTTATCCACTATCCGTCAGTGTTGATTGCACTTTTGATATGTTAATATGTAGAGATATTCCTTATCTATTTAACTGAAAAGAATCTAAATTTCGTATCCATACGTATCTGAAATAGTGATTATACACTTTCACATTTCGAAATTCGCAGTACAAAAATGAAAGAGATCTGAAAGTTTGAAAGAAACTTTCTTCGCTTTATTCAATTATTCTGTAATGAACTTTCTTCGCTTTATTCAATTATTCCTGATTTTCTCTAATGGTGACCGTCTACAGATATAAATGAATGTAGAGAGGACAAACACAACTGCTACTCAAGACGGTTTTGTACGAATATTGATGGATCTTTCAAATGTGCAGCCTGCAAGTATGGATACCATCTAAACAGCCTTGCGCATTGCATAGGTAAACGGAACTTTACAATATAAAGATTAAGGTTTAAGTGCTGAATAGAACCTCTAATAAAAAGAGGTCCAATTTAATTAAAAATGTTTTCATGGTTTCAACACTCAAGATGTTTCAATAAACGCAAATCTCCAATGCACATGACTTGAGTGCTCGACAAAAGTTTGAAATAGCAATCGAACAAAAAAGTAATATGTATATTTAAAAAACAGAGTCACAGTTTAATAAAACACAAATTGACACCTTTGTTTACAACATTTCACTGAAAGAAAAAGTTTCAGCATGCAGAGTGACCTTCCTTTTCACCACACTATTTTAGGCTAGAGTGTATATTCTACTTTCACTTCTTTCTGACTTAATTACAAATACTATGATGTTATCATGACACCTCTCTTTGAAATTTAAAAAAAACTGCTAAAATTAAGACAGTAAAACTAAAAATTTTCTTCAAAAGTTGCAGGTCTATTTATTTATGCTCTCATATTTTTAGAGCGTTCCTCTTCAAACCTTTTATAATTAGAACCTGTCTTCACACGTTTCATTACTGTAAAACGCACTTAGATATCTACTAATATTTGAAACCATTGATCCCTATTGTTACACTTTAAAGAATATGAGTTGCGTGTCCTACCTATGTGGCACAGTGATGTTGGACATTTTTGTTTTAACGCACTTTAACTATATATTTCTGTGACACGCTTGCCTTTTTATGGTATGCGATGGTAAAACATTTCGATGTAAACCAGTCTAAAAGGTGGTGAGGTATAATAAATTTGCTCGTTGTTTTCGATTATTTGTCACAATCTACAGATCATAATGAATGTTTGGAGAATCGACATAACTGCCTCTCGAGAAGGTATTGTACTAATGAAGAAGGAACTTACAGATGCACGCGCTGCAAAAAGGGATACCGTCCTGACAGACGGGAAATCTGCAAAGGTAAAACATAATTCACTATGAAATATTTGAGCTCTTAGGTCTCAATACTAACTGTATAAATCTATTCTTGACATTGTTTTTTTTCGAATGTTAAGCAAGTCTTTCACATAAAATTATTAAGGCAGAGACAGTAAATTTTAAAACCCTGACTTATGTTACAAGATTAGCAAAAGCAGTTCAAAACTTTATAGTTATTTATATTTTTTTTTCTTGATAAAACTTGCCTTTACAAGTTGTAATAGCTTATTGAATTTCAAGGAATTGTGGCTGGTTTTGATGGCTTCTTTCATTGTGCAGCTAATACATAAGTTGTGAGGTTTCTAGGTATAGCATGACTTCACTTAAATTAGAAGAATATTAGTATCGTGAACTTTTTTTCATTACCTTTTAAAAATGTTGGACAACAAATAATAAATCTGTAACAGGTAATATGAATTGTATAGTTAAAGTTAAATAAGTATCTCATCACCCACTTTCGTCAGTTTCCGTGGCCTTAAAGATCATAATTTTATTATAAAGTTCCATATATAAAAAAGAAAAAAAAGTAGATGAAATGGCTCATTAAAAGATGCAGTTTCATCCTTGTTGAAAATGTTTTTAAATTCTACTATTACACTTACCTTTCTCCAACAAATTATATCATTTAATAGATTAAAGAATCATAAGATTTAATATATTTCCGGCTTTCCATGAAATGTTACAAGAATGTTAGCGTAAAAGTGATCAATAACTTTTCATATAATTACAAAATATAATTGTGGCAAATTACTTTTGGTGTGTTGCTTGGATGTCTACTGATTTGTTATCAGGATTTTTAACCAATACTATAAAAGACTATATTTGTGCCAAAGGACCAAAGCTAGTTTTTTTATCTCCATTGTTCTTCGCATCTAGCTCCCTATTTTTAAAATTTCTCTCAATACCAAATTATAACTTTTTAAAAATTTATTTTAATTTTACGTGTCCTTTAAGTTTTTGCAGAATCTTCAGCCGACATTAAAGCTTTCCATTTATCCAAATTTAGACATGGTCGGATGTATTCAAATCTATTATCAAAATCTTTGATTATAGACTAATCCCAATCTGTCCTTTCATCTATCTGTCTATCTACCTGTTAATCTATTTATTTATATGTAATTTTTTATGCACCTGTCCTCGGCGAATCATTCCAACTTATATCTGTCAAGCTTTGTGTGCTTTCCACGCACAAGGAGACCTTTTGAACTCACAGATCTGCTTGACCTTAAAGAGAGGAAATGAAATCAGAACAAGAATCTTCCTTTTCCTCAATGGCTATGTTAGGCATCTACTTAACAAATATTGTCCTTGTCTATAAGCCTTAGAACCATAATTTCTATCTTCGTTTGATTATCCGTAGTACTTTTAAATATTTTACGGTCTCTTGTTATAAACAAGTGTCAGAAACAAAAGGCACATCTGCGATCTTACAACCGATGTTTAAACTTGCCCAGTTCTTACAGAAAGATGTTCTAAAGTATCATTTAAAAAGTCAGCTAGTCTTCCGACTCTACGCGAAAGCAAAGCAGTGTAGCTCAAATTTTTTTGTTCAAAAAAAAAAAAAAAAAAAAATTACGAAATCAAATTGCGCATGCCGAAACTAAATAATATTATTTTCAAAGTCTCATTGTGTGAAAAAAATATTTACGTCTGATTGTATTGTGTGTTTTTAACAGATATTTCAATAACTTTTTGATGTTCGTTTTTAGTAGAGAAATGTCGCTTTGCTATTTAATGACTACTAACATGAACCATTCACTCTCTACTGCAGGAAATTGTGATCTCAGTTTCAACTTCTTTAATGCGTTTCGAAGAAATAAAAAAAAAACGGATAATCAACACTAAAATTTAGAAGTTGTTATTTAAGTAGATGACTGAATGTCATTACAAAAATACATGTAAACCTTATTATAGATAAAAAGAACCGGAGGGTCATAAATCAAGACTATATTTTTAAGTATCCTTTTAAATCTAATTCCTTTGAAAGTAAAAGTAGTAAATCATGCGTCAACAATATCATTGTCTTGCAAAGAAAACTGCATTTATGAGCAAAAATTTTTTATTTGGTCAAACGAATATCGAACAGTAGAAAGAAAAAAAAACAAATGAGTTTTGTTGATGAGAACTAGTCATGTGTCCCTTTTTGCTATAGTTGTCCTGAAAGTTTTTAAAGTCATCAAGAGCAAACTCTTCCCGATCACCCGCAATACCCCATTACTGCAGCTCTCAATATGTCCTATGAAGCAAGGAGTCTGCGGACATATTTGTAACCCCGGCCTCCAGATATTTGAAGATTATCTAGTTTTTTTTCACAAGCCCTGCACTATTTACTGCAGTTTTGAAAAGAATAAAGAGGTCAAGTATTTGTTTCCAGTGCAACAGTATTCCCCCCAAGAACAACAAGGTTTCGTGTCCTCTTCACTTCTCATGACGGCTAAATAAGATGACCAAATTTAGTATTATCAGTAGCACTGTTAGTTGTAGTAGTAGTAGTAGTAGTAGTAGTAGTAGTAGTAGTAGTAGTAGTAGTAGTAGTAGTAGTAGTAGTAGTAGTCGCAAAAGTATTAGTTATAGTAGTAGTAGTAGTAGTAGTAGCAGTAGTGGTAATAGTAGTAGCAAAAGTATTAGTTGTAGTAGTAGTAGTGGTAGTAGTAGTAGTAGTAGTAGTAGTAGTAGTAGTAGTAGTAGTAGTAGTAGTAGTAGTAGTAGTAGTAGCAGTAGCAGTAGTAGTAGTAGTAGTAGTAGTAGTAGTAGTAGCAGTAGTAGTAGTAGTAGTAGAAGTAGTAGTAGTAGTAGTAGTAGCAGTAGTGGTGAGTAGTAGTAGTAAAAGTATTAGTTGTAGTAGTAGTAGTAGTAGTAGCAGTAGTGGTAGTAGTAGTAGCAAAAGTATTAGTTGTAGTAGTAGTAGTAGTAGTAGTAGTAGTAGTAGTAGTAGTAGTAGTAGTAGTAGTAGTAGTAGTAGTAGTAGTAGTAGTAGTAGTAGTAGTAGTAGTAGTAGTAGTAGTAGTAGTAGTAGTAGTAGTAGTAGTAGTAGTACTTTTATAATTATTAATAGGTGTAGTAGTAGTAGTAGTAGTAGTAAGTATTGGACAAAATAAGAAAAGGTACCAAGGCGATTGTAAATTTTTCTCACAATAAAAGACTAAAAACATTGATTAATATATAATGATTTTAATAGTCATTGTAGTCGCAAGCCTCACTTTTACAAATCTGGTAATAAAATAGTGAATAAGGAAGATTAACATTTCAAATCGATTAAGGCACGAGGTCACACTTTTACAAGATGAATCTTTAATGAGTAAAATGTCTAATGGTACCAATGTAGATAGATTAAAAAAAATATATAAAGTCCATCATAACATCAGTGTGATATAAGTTTTAACATAGGCGGATTTGATGAAATTTTACACAACATTCAGAAACAAAAGTACATAACATTTTGCTTATTAATTGAACGTTACCAAAGTTTTTAACAGGCAGTTTATTCTTTGAGAAAGGGCGATAACATTGCAGTGAACAGTCACAACATTCGCTTAGGCGAGGTTCAGTTCGAAACGGAAAAAGAACTTGACCATCCGAGGTTAAGTGGAGGAGACTCTCACTCAGCAATAATTCGTTAGAAAACTCAATCATAGCACTCGGATGTGAAAGGCGATAAAAATAAAGAAGAGAGAGAAAACGACAACATAAAAGAACAAGAAAGAAGAAGAAGAAGAAGAAGAAGAAGAAGAAGAAGAAGAAGAAGAAGAAGAAGAAGAAGAAGAAGAAGAAGAAGAAGAAGAAGAAGAAGAAGAAGAAGAAGAAGAAGAAGAAGAAGAAGAAGAAGAAGAAGAAGAAGAAGAAGAAGAAGAAGAAGAAGAAGAAGAAGAAGAAGAAGAAGAAGAAGAAAAAGAACAAAAACAACAACAACAACAACAACAACGACAACAACAACAACAACAACAACAAAAAGAAGAAAATAAGAAGAAGAAGAAGATGGAAAAAAAAAACAAGAAGAAGATACAAAGAGAAACAAAGACAAGAACAGTCACATTTTTTTACTTTTTGATGATTGGCTATGTTCTTTTAAGTTGAAATTTAAATGTGATGAGCTGTAAATATCATTAGGTTTTATAAAACAAAAATCTTTTAGCCTCTTCCGAACATTGGGGCAAAATTTTCTTTAAATTTATAGCATTTGTTCTTTTTAAAAGCTTTTAATGCATCTCCAAGTAGAAAAACAGTCAATAGGTGTAGAGTTATTAAATCACAGTGTTAAAAAAAATTACTTCTATAGCTAAACAAAATGCAAATATAAACAGTATTAAAAATTTGTCTTTGCACAAAATAAAAACTATAATTTTTTTCTGATTCTTCCAATTAATGCTAGGATGAAATACTTTTTAACAATGGTGCTAAAACAAGATCTAAACGAAAGTGAAAAAAACCACACGACTGTAGCTCGATTAGTCGTGTTATGATAAAAATTGATAATGATGCTCTATCATAATACTTGCACGAATTAATTTGGTGTAACAGATTTGCTGATCCGTTTCTCTCTATTTGTCTAGGGGTATGAAAATATACACAACCAAACGACACTTGACTTGACTTGATAATAAGTCTCAACCCCGATTGTAAACAATTGAAACTGTTTAATCCAACACAACACTGACTGACTAGTGACTGACAAGATATTGATATCATAATCACTATTAATTGACTCACTACCTAATAGAATTTGACTAATATAACTGTTTCGACTCTTATTTATGCAAAGTCTCATCAAATTATCTAGAAAAAGAATGGCAAAAATTCTTACGAAATCATTCTTAGTTGACGTAATGATTAATGCGCTAATAAATAGCAACCAATCAGAACAAAGGTAATCAATGAGTGACAAATTCATCATTATGCTAGGACTAAGTGGAAGATTCCAGTAGAGTCTAAATCACACGGTTTAAGGTGACTTTTCTCACTCTGCTAACTATTTCAACAAACCAAAAACTAAGCTGTTAGGCTTTGGAATACAAACATTATTCAATGAAATAAAACAATGTACATATAGATCTAAGACGATCTGCTACCCAAAGAGGAGGCACTTACATAGTGTCAGTATTTCAAAAGATCAATTTATCACACAATGCATTTCATAGATCAAGACTTACTCTGAACATAGAGATCAAATGAGTGTAGATTCTTTAGGACAGAATATATACTCGGGTACTTTTTCTTTCCATATGTAAAGTCAAAGTTACTTTAGATGAAACAGAAAAATAACCAGGGAATATTGAAAGTTGTATTGATATTCATTCCTTAATAATGTAATCAGTTTCAAATATTTTTATTCACAGATGAAAAGAAATTACCAAACTTCAATTTGTATATTAATTTTTATAGAGATAAATACTTTTTTATTTTATTGCAATAAAATTTTTGAATGTTTCTATCAATTTAAAAAATAAAACTCATTACATATTTTCATTAAACATTTTTGCATTATTTTTTTAATTACTCGTTTTTCCTTCGTGTTTAATACTAACTGTAGATATAGACGAATGTGAAAAAAACACACACAACTGTAGCTCCATCAACCAGTGTCAGAATCTGCCAGGATCTTTCAAATGTGAATGCAATAAAGGATTCAAGAATCTAAACAGTTTCACATGCGCGGGTAAAATCTCATTTTTACATGCATGTTAAGCAATTTATGTATATATATATATATATATATATATATATATATATATATATAGTGAGAGAGGGTGAGTGAGAGACAGAGAGAGAGAGAGAGAGAGAGAGAGAGAGAGAGAGAGAGAGAGAGAGAGAGAGAGAGATCATTTTTCCTAAAAGGCTCTTTTTCATAGAATTAACTTAAAGGCTTAAGTTAACATTCTAGACAAGTAGCCAATCTTTTCGATTTACATAATATATTTTTTTTTATACTTTAAAATATTTAATTGGTGGTTTATAATTGGAAAACCAAGATCTTTTTTGAAAACTAACTGCAGTTGTATTTTTCTACATTGTTTTATAGGCGTTTTTATGCAATGGCAAAATGATTCAAATCTTTTTTAATGTAGATTGTCTAGCAACCTTTTAGCTGAAGGAATTGATCTATTCTACTAAAAGCAAGTCGTATGGTTACTTTCAAGACATTAAAGTGATGAAAAGAAATTACAAAAAACTTCGATTTGGGCATTATAATTAATAATTAGCTTTAATTGTATGTTCACTTTGATTAAACTTTTTTAGAATGATGATATCTTTCTAGGTTACCGAAACTTATAAAGTAACACATTGCAAAAACAGCGCGTTTCAAAATTAAAATAAATCTAAGATGCAAGTATTTAAGGACAAATTTATATAAAAATCAATTATTGTATAGAAAAAATAACGACATTTTTCGCAGTAAGATAGTTTTTTCCGGTGGTATCTTTATTGTGATATGAAGATTTTAGATCAAAGTAATTAAAATTTTACTGTATTTTTTAAACCTTTCTTATCACCCATTTAAATCTTATCAAGAGGTTATGAAATCCTTCAAAGAGTATCTAAAGAAGCCACTATTTTTTGGTAATACAAAAGGGTAAGTGCTATTTAAATCAGGGCGATTGTAAACTTTTTTAAAGATCCTCAATAGGCATGACGTTTTAGATTTTTTAAATTACTATTTTTGATCAAAGAAAATATTAATTTTTATAGAGATAAATACTTTTTTATTTCATTGCAATAAAATTTGAGAAGGTTTCTATCAATTTAAAAAATAAATAAAATTCATTAAATATTTTCACTAAGCATTTTTGCATCATTTTTTTAATTGCTCGTTTTTCTTTCTTGTTTAATACTAACTGTAGATATAGACGAATGTGAAGAAAACACACACAACTGTAGCTCCATCAACCAGTGTCAGAATCTGCCAGGATCTTTCAAATGTGAATGCAATAAAGGATTCAAGAATGTAAACAGTTTCACATGCGCGGGTAAAATTTCATTTTTCCATGCATGTTAAGCAATTTATGTATAAAGTGACAGAGAGAGATCATTTTTCCTGAATGGATCTTTTTCATAGAATTAACTTAAGTACTTAACTTGAGTACTTAAGTTAATGTTCTAGACAAGTAGCCGATCTTTGTAATTTACATAATATATTTTTTATCCTTTTTAAAAATATAATTGGTAGTTTATAATAGGAACGCCAAGATCTTTTTTGAAAATAAACTGCAGTTGTATTTTTTCTACATTGTTTTATAGGCGTTTTTATACAATGGCAAAATGATTCAAACCTTTTTTAGTCTAGAAAGTCCAGCAACCTTTTAGCTGAAGGAATTGATGTACTCTATTAAAAGCAAGTCGTATGGTTACTTTCAAGACATTAAAGTGATGAATGCACCTTCTGTTTTTAAAATTTATAAACTGAAAAACAAATAGCTTGGAAAACTTTAAAATTTGCTAAGTGTAAATTAATGACAGTTTCGATTTCTGGTTCTGAAAACTCGAGGTTTCCCGTCTCAGATATGTATCCTCACAACTTTTCAACCTAAAACATACTTTTAGTATTTTTCCAGATATAATAACCATGTGTACTATAGTCTCTCGTCTGATTTGTTTCTTTTCTTACCAAATATGGTCTGTAGATGAAGATGAATGTGCGGAAAACACCCACAACTGCGACTCCAATAGTTACTGTAAGAATGCTCCTGGTTCGTTTCACTGCCATTGTAAACATGGATTCAGCAGGGATAAAAGCTCCAGTTGTAGCGGTAGAAACATTATGCTACTTTGTAACCAAAGACACTTAATATTTTTAGATACACCCAAGCTGTTTTCTTTTTCATTTCCCTGTTGCATCATTTTGGATAAATGTTCTATATCGTTGTTTTCCATCTCTGTGTGGTATGCCTCTTCCACGTTTTTTCAATTTTCTTTTTCAATTCATATTTTCCCCTGATATGTTATGTCGTCTTTATTTACAGTACTTGTAGCTCTAAAAATCTTTTGGCGTTTTTTTTTCAAATTAAAAAACATTTAAATGATTAACGTATGTTTCCACACATTGACGAAGGTAAAAGAACATTCACAAGTGTAGTTTCAGCAGCAAGTGTTAAAAATTAAAATAACTTTTCCGCTGTAGATACATTTAAGAGTAAAAACCAATTCAGTGACATAGGCATTGCTGGGGTTTTGGTTTTTTTTCCGAGTTTATTGGATTTACATTCTCTTCTTCAAAAGTGAATTTTTTTTACCCAAAGATTTTTGTGTGACAACAGCCGTAAGGTGGAAGCTATGAACTTTTTAAATTTGTAAAAAAACAAAATAACCTGTGGTATTTTATATTATTACAGCCATGTTTAGTGTTTTCGACATGTAAGGAAAATAACCTTAATAGTTATAGTATCACTATGATTTCAACAGTCATTGTAAAAGTAAACCTCAATCTTACAAATGTGACAACAAATAGGCAAAACTAAAAAGACACGAGGTAACATTTTACAACATAAATTTCTTATGTGTAAAAAGTGTAATGTTACAAAATAATGTACGTACAATTAAAAAATATGAAGCCAATCATAAAATCAACCTTATATTAGTTGACGGTTTTGATAAAACTGTACATAACAATCAGAAAAAAACATAGTTGACCTTTTGCTCAGTTATCAGTGAGATTTATTCAAAACAAATAAATAACTTGATTATCCGAAGTATAGAGTAGAAAAAAATGAAAAAAAAAAGGATAACTCGTTATAAAACTGAGGTGTGAAGTCATAGCACTAGGATGTGAATGGCACCAGCGAGAAAAAAAATAGAGAAAACTACGACGAAAAAGAAGAACAAAAAAAGAAGAAGAAGAAGGAGAAGAAGAAGAAGAAGAAGAAGAAGAAGAAGAAGAAGAAGAAGAAGAAGAAGAAGAAGAAGAAAAAGAACAAAAACAACAACAACAACAACAACAACAACAACAACAACAACAACAACAACAACAACAACAACAACAACAACAAAAAGAAGAAAATAAGAAGAAGAAGAAGATGGAAAAAAAAACAAGAAGAAGATACAAAGAGAAACAAAGACAAGAACAGTCACATTTTTTTACTTTTTGATGATTGGCTATGTTCTTTTAAGTTGAAATTTAAATGTGATGAGCTGTAAATATCATTAGGTTTTATAAAAAAAAATCTTTTAGCCTCTTCCGAACATTGGGGCAAATATCTCTTTAAATTTATAGCATTTGTTCTTTTTAAAAGCTTTTAATGCATCTCCAAGTAGAAAAACAGTCAATAGGTGTAGAGTTATTAAATCACAGTGTTAAAAAAAATTACTTCTATAGCTAAACAAAATGCAAATATAAACAGTATTAAAAATTTGTCTTTGCACAAAATAAAAACTATAATTTTTTTCTTATTCTTCAAATTAATGCTAGGATGAAATACTTTTTAACAATGGTGCTAAAACAAGATCTAAACGAAAGTGAAAAAAACCACACGACTGTAGCTCGATTAGTCGTTTTATAATATAAATTGATAATGATGCTCTATCATAATACTTGCACGAATTAATTTGGTGTAACAGATTTGCTGATCCGTTTCTCTCTATTTGTCTAGGGGTATGAAAATATACACAACCAAACGACACTTGACTTGACTTGATAATAAGTCTCAACCCCGATTGTAAACAATTGAAACTGTTTAATCCAACACAACACTGACTGACTAGTGACTGACAAGATATTGATATCATAATCACTATTAATTGACTCACTACCTAATAGAATTTGACTAATATAACTGTTTCGACTCTTATTTATGCAAAGTCTCATCAAATTATCTAGAAAAAGAATGGCAAAAATTCTTACGAAATCATTCTTAGTTGACGTAATGATTAATGCGCTAATAAATAGCAACCAATCAGAACAAAGGTAATCAATGAGTGACAAATTCATCATTATGCTAGGACTAAGTGGAAGATTCCAGTAGAGTCTAAATCACACGGTTTAAGGTGACTTTTCTCACTCTGCTAACTATTTCAACAAACCAAAAACTAAGCTGTTAGGCTTTGGAATACAAACATTATTCAATGAAATAAAACAATGTACATATAGATCTAAGACGATCTGCTACCCAAAGAGGAGGCACTTACATAGTGTCAGTATTTCAAAAGATCAATTTATCACACAATGCATTTCATAGATCAAGACTTACTCTGAACATAGAGATCAAATGAGTGTAGATTCTTTAGGACAGAATATATACTCGGGTACTTTTTCTTTCCATATGTAAAGTCAAAGTTACTTTAGATGAAACAGAAAAATAACCAGGGAATATTGAAAGTTGTATTGATATTCATTCCTTAATAATGTAATCAGTTTCAAATATTTTTATTCACAGATGAAAAGAAATTACCAAACTTCAATTTGTATATTAATTTTTATAGAGATAAATACTTTTTTATTTTATTGCAATAAAATTTTTGAATGTTTCTATCAATTTAAAAAATAAAACTCATTACATATTTTCATTAAACATTTTTGCATTATTTTTTTAATTACTCGTTTTTCCTTCGTGTTTAATACTAACTGTAGATATAGACGAATGTGAAAAAAACACACACAACTGTAGCTCCATCAACCAGTGTCAGAATCTGCCAGGATCTTTCAAATGTGAATGCAATAAAGGATTCAAGAATCTAAACAGTTTCACATGCGCGGGTAAAATCTCATTTTTACATGCATGTTAAGCAATTTATGTATATATATATATATATATATATATATATATATATATATAGTGAGAGAGGGTGAGTGAGAGACAGAGAGAGAGAGAGAGAGAGAGAGAGAGAGAGAGAGATCATTTTTCCTAAAAGGCTCTTTTTCATAGAATTAACTTAAAGGCTTAAGTTAACATTCTAGACAAGTAGCCAATCTTTTCGATTTACATAATATATTTTTTTTTATACTTTAAAATATTTAATTGGTGGTTTATAATTGGAAAACCAAGATCTTTTTTGAAAACTAACTGCAGTTGTATTTTTCTACATTGTTTTATAGGCGTTTTTATGCAATGGCAAAATGATTCAAATCTTTTTTAATGTAGATTGTCTAGCAACCTTTTAGCTGAAGGAATTGATCTATTCTACTAAAAGCAAGTCGTATGGTTACTTTCAAGACATTAAAGTGATGAAAAGAAATTACAAAAAACTTCGATTTGGGCATTATAATTAATAATTAGCTTTAATTGTATGTTCACTTTGATTAAACTTTTTTAGAATGATGATATCTTTCTAGGTTACCGAAACTTATAAAGTAACACATTGCAAAAACAGCGCGTTTCAAAATTAAAATAAATCTAAGATGCAAGTATTTAAGGACAAATTTATATAAAAATCAATTATTGTATAGAAAAAATAACGACATTTTTCGCAGTAAGATAGTTTTTTCCGGTGGTATCTTTATTGTGATATGAAGATTTTAGATCAAAGTAATTAAAATTTTACTGTATTTTTTAAACCTTTCTTATCACCCATTTAAATCTTATCAAGAGGTTATGAAATCCTTCAAAGAGTATCTAAAGAAGCCACTATTTTTTGGTAATACAAAAGGGTAAGTGCTATTTAAATCAGGGCGATTGTAAACTTTTTTAAAGATCCTCAATAGGCATGACGTTTTAGATTTTTTAAATTACTATTTTTGATCAAAGAAAATATTAATTTTTATAGAGATAAATACTTTTTTATTTCATTGCAATAAAATTTGAGAAGGTTTCTATCAATTTAAAAAATAAATAAAATTCATTAAATATTTTCACTAAGCATTTTTGCATCATTTTTTTAATTGCTCGTTTTTCTTTCTTGTTTAATACTAACTGTAGATATAGACGAATGTGAAGAAAACACACACAACTGTAGCTCCATCAACCAGTGTCAGAATCTGCCAGGATCTTTCAAATGTGAATGCAATAAAGGATTCAAGAATGTAAACAGTTTCACATGCGCGGGTAAAATTTCATTTTTCCATGCATGTTAAGCAATTTATGTATAAAGTGACAGAGAGAGATCATTTTTCCTGAATGGATCTTTTTCATAGAATTAACTTAAGTACTTAACTTGAGTACTTAAGTTAATGTTCTAGACAAGTAGCCGATCTTTGTAATTTACATAATATATTTTTTATCCTTTTTAAAAATATAATTGGTAGTTTATAATAGGAACGCCAAGATCTTTTTTGAAAATAAACTGCAGTTGTATTTTTTCTACATTGTTTTATAGGCGTTTTTATACAATGGCAAAATGATTCAAACCTTTTTTAGTCTAGAAAGTCCAGCAACCTTTTAGCTGAAGGAATTGATGTACTCTATTAAAAGCAAGTCGTATGGTTACTTTCAAGACATTAAAGTGATGAATGCACCTTCTGTTTTTAAAATTTATAAACTGAAAAACAAATAGCTTGGAAAACTTTAAAATTTGCTAAGTGTAAATTAATGACAGTTTCGATTTCTGGTTCTGAAAACTCGAGGTTTCCCGTCTCAGATATGTATCCTCACAACTTTTCAACCTAAAACATACTTTTAGTATTTTTCCAGATATAATAACCATGTGTACTATAGTCTCTCGTCTGATTTGTTTCTTTTCTTACCAAATATGGTCTGTAGATGAAGATGAATGTGCGGAAAACACCCACAACTGCGACTCCAATAGTTACTGTAAGAATGCTCCTGGTTCGTTTCACTGCCATTGTAAACATGGATTCAGCAGGGATAAAAGCTCCAGTTGTAGCGGTAGAAACATTATGCTACTTTGTAACCAAAGACACTTAATATTTTTAGATACACCCAAGCTGTTTTCTTTTTCATTTCCCTGTTGCATCATTTTGGATAAATGTTCTATATCGTTGTTTTCCATCTCTGTGTGGTATGCCTCTTCCACGTTTTTTCAATTTTCTTTTTCAATTCATATTTTCCCCTGATATGTTATGTCGTCTTTATTTACAGTACTTGTAGCTCTAAAAATCTTTTGGCGTTTTTTTTTTTCAAATTAAAAAACATTTAAATGATTAACGTATGTTTCCACACATTGACGAAGGTAAAAGAACATTCACAAGTGTAGTTTCAGCAGCAAGTGTTAAAAATTAAAATAACTTTTCCGCTGTAGATACATTTAAGAGTAAAAACCAATTCAGTGACATAGGCATTGCTGGGGTTTTGGTTTTTTTTCCGAGTTTATTGGATTTACATTCTCTTCTTCAAAAGTGAATTTTTTTTACCCAAAGATTTTTGTGTGACAACAGCCGTAAGGTGGAAGCTATGAACTTTTTAAATTTGTAAAAAAACAAAATAACCTGTGGTATTTTATATTATTACAGCCATGTTTAGTGTTTTCGACATGTAAGGAAAATAACCTTAATAGTTATAGTATCACTATGATTTCAACAGTCATTGTAAAAGTAAACCTCAATCTTACAAATGTGACAACAAATAGGCAAAACTAAAAAGACACGAGGTAACATTTTACAACATAAATTTCTTATGTGTAAAAAGTGTAATGTTACAAAATAATGTACGTACAATTAAAAAATATGAAGCCAATCATAAAATCAACCTTATATTAGTTGACGGTTTTGATAAAACTGTACATAACAATCAGAAAAAAACATAGTTGACCTTTTGCTCAGTTATCAGTGAGATTTATTCAAAACAAATAAATAACTTGATTATCCGAAGTATAGAGTAGAAAAAAGGAAAAAAATAGAGGATAACTCGTTATAAAACTGAGGTGTGAAGTCATAGCACTAGGATGTGAATGGCACCAGCGAGAAAAAAAAATAGAGAAAACTACGACGAAAAAGAAGAACAAAAAAAGAAGAAGAAGAAGGAGAAGAAGAAGAAGAAGAAGAAGAAGAAGAAGAAGAAGAAGAAGAAGAAGAAGAAGAAGAAGAAGAAGAAGAAGAAGAAGAAGAAAAAGAACAAAAACAACAACAACAACAACAACAACAACAACAACAACAACAACAACAACAAAAAGAAGAAAATAAGAAGAAGAAGAAGATGGAAAAAAAAAACAAGAAGAAGATACAAAGAGAAACAAAGACAAGAACAGTCACATTTTTTTACTTTTTGATGATTGGCTATGTTCTTTTAAGTTGAAATTTAAATGTGATGAGCTGTAAATATCATTAGGTTTTATAAAAAAAAATCTTTTAGCCTCTTCCGAACATTGGGGCAAATATCTCTTTAAATTTATAGCATTTGTTCTTTTTAAAAGCTTTTAATGCATCTCCAAGTAGAAAAACAGTCAATAGGTGTAGAGTTATTAAATCACAGTGTTAAAAAAAATTACTTCTATAGCTAAACAAAATGCAAATATAAACAGTATTAAAAATTTGTCTTTGCACAAAATAAAAACTATAATTTTTTTCTGATTCTTCCAATTAATGCTAGGATGAAATACTTTTTAACAATGGTGCTAAAACAAGATCTAAACGAAAGTGAAAAAAACCACACGACTGTAGCTCGATTAGTCGTTTTATAATATAAATTGATAATGATGCTCTATCATAATACTTGCACGAATTAATTTGGTGTAACAGATTTGCTGATCCGTTTCTCTCTATTTGTCTAGGGGTATGAAAATATACACAACCAAACGACACTTGACTTGACTTGATAATAAGTCTCAACCCCGATTGTAAACAATTGAAACTGTTTAATCCAACACAACACTGACTGACTAGTGACTGACAAGATATTGATATCATAATCACTATTAATTGACTCACTACCTAATAGAATTTGACTAATATAACTGTTTCGACTCTTATTTATGCAAAGTCTCATCAAATTATCTAGAAAAAGAATGGCAAAAATTCTTACGAAATCATTCTTAGTTGACGTAATGATTAATGCGCTAATAAATAGCAACCAATCAGAACAAAGGTAATCAATGAGTGACAAATTCATCATTATGCTAGGACTAAGTGGAAGATTCCAGTAGAGTCTAAATCACACGGTTTAAGGTGACTTTTCTCACTCTGCTAACTATTTCAACAAACCAAAAACTAAGCTGTTAGGCTTTGGAATACAAACATTATTCAATGAAATAAAACAATGTACATATAGATCTAAGACGATCTGCTACCCAAAGAGGAGGCACTTACATAGTGTCAGTATTTCAAAAGATCAATTTATCACACAATGCATTTCATAGATCAAGACTTACTCTGAACATAGAGATCAAATGAGTGTAGATTCTTTAGGACAGAATATATACTCGGGTACTTTTTCTTTCCATATGTAAAGTCAAAGTTACTTTAGATGAAACAGAAAAATAACCAGGGAATATTGAAAGTTGTATTGATATTCATTCCTTAATAATGTAATCAGTTTCAAATATTTTTATTCACAGATGAAAAGAAATTACCAAACTTCAATTTGTATATTAATTTTTATAGAGATAAATACTTTTTTATTTTATTGCAATAAAATTTTTGAATGTTTCTATCAATTTAAAAAATAAAACTCATTACATATTTTCATTAAACATTTTTGCATTATTTTTTTAATTACTCGTTTTTCCTTCGTGTTTAATACTAACTGTAGATATAGACGAATGTGAAAAAAACACACACAACTGTAGCTCCATCAACCAGTGTCAGAATCTGCCAGGATCTTTCAAATGTGAATGCAATAAAGGATTCAAGAATCTAAACAGTTTCACATGCGCGGGTAAAATCTCATTTTTACATGCATGTTAAGCAATTTATGTATATATATATATATATATATATATATATATATATATATATAGTGAGAGAGGGTGAGTGAGAGACAGAGAGAGAGAGAGAGAGAGAGAGAGAGAGAGAGAGAGATCATTTTTCCTAAAAGGCTCTTTTTCATAGAATTAACTTAAAGGCTTAAGTTAACATTCTAGACAAGTAGCCAATCTTTTCGATTTACATAATATATTTTTTTTATACTTTAAAATATTTAATTGGTGGTTTATAATTGGAAAACCAAATCTTTTTGAAAACTAACTGCAGTTGTATTTTTCTACATTGTTTTATAGGCGTTTTTATGCAATGGCAAAATGATTCAAATCTTTTTTAATGTAGATTGTCTAGCAACCTTTTAGCTGAAGGAATTGATCTATTCTACTAAAAGCAAGTCGTATGGTTACTTTCAAGACATTAAAGTGATGAAAAGAAATTACAAAAAACTTCGATTTGGGCATTATAATTAATAATTAGCTTTAATTGTATGTTCACTTTGATTAAACTTTTTTAGAATGATGATATCTTTCTAGGTTACCGAAACTTATAAAGTAACACATTGCAAAAACAGCGCGTTTCAAAATTAAAATAAATCTAAGATGCAAGTATTTAAGGACAAATTTATATAAAAATCAATTATTGTATAGAAAAAATAACGACATTTTTCGCAGTAAGATAGTTTTTTCCGGTGGTATCTTTATTGTGATATGAAGATTTTAGATCAAAGTAATTAAAATTTTACTGTATTTTTTAAACCTTTCTTATCACCCATTTAAATCTTATCAAGAGGTTATGAAATCCTTCAAAGAGTATCTAAAGAAGCCACTATTTTTTGGTAATACAAAAGGGTAAGTGCTATTTAAATCAGGGCGATTGTAAACTTTTTTAAAGATCCTCAATAGGCATGACGTTTTAGATTTTTTAAATTACTATTTTTGATCAAAGAAAATATTAATTTTTATAGAGATAAATACTTTTTTATTTCATTGCAATAAAATTTGAGAAGGTTTCTATCAATTTAAAAAATAAATAAAATTCATTAAATATTTTCACTAAGCATTTTTGCATCATTTTTTTAATTGCTCGTTTTTCTTTCTTGTTTAATACTAACTGTAGATATAGACGAATGTGAAGAAAACACACACAACTGTAGCTCCATCAACCAGTGTCAGAATCTGCCAGGATCTTTCAAATGTGAATGCAATAAAGGATTCAAGAATGTAAACAGTTTCACATGCGCGGGTAAAATTTCATTTTTCCATGCATGTTAAGCAATTTATGTATAAAGTGACAGAGAGAGATCATTTTTCCTGAATGGATCTTTTTCATAGAATTAACTTAAGTACTTAACTTGAGTACTTAAGTTAATGTTCTAGACAAGTAGCCGATCTTTGTAATTTACATAATATATTTTTTATCCTTTTTAAAAATATAATTGGTAGTTTATAATAGGAACGCCAAGATCTTTTTTGAAAATAAACTGCAGTTGTATTTTTTCTACATTGTTTTATAGGCGTTTTTATACAATGGCAAAATGATTCAAACCTTTTTTAGTCTAGAAAGTCCAGCAACCTTTTAGCTGAAGGAATTGATGTACTCTATTAAAAGCAAGTCGTATGGTTACTTTCAAGACATTAAAGTGATGAATGCACCTTCTGTTTTTAAAATTTATAAACTGAAAAACAAATAGCTTGGAAAACTTTAAAATTTGCTAAGTGTAAATTAATGACAGTTTCGATTTCTGGTTCTGAAAACTCGAGGTTTCCCGTCTCAGATATGTATCCTCACAACTTTTCAACCTAAAACATACTTTTAGTATTTTTCCAGATATAATAACCATGTGTACTATAGTCTCTCGTCTGATTTGTTTCTTTTCTTACCAAATATGGTCTGTAGATGAAGATGAATGTGCGGAAAACACCCACAACTGCGACTCCAATAGTTACTGTAAGAATGCTCCTGGTTCGTTTCACTGCCATTGTAAACATGGATTCAGCAGGGATAAAAGCTCCAGTTGTAGCGGTAGAAACATTATGCTACTTTGTAACCAAAGACACTTAATATTTTTAGATACACCCAAGCTGTTTTCTTTTTCATTTCCCTGTTGCATCATTTTGGATAAATGTTCTATATCGTTGTTTTCCATCTCTGTGTGGTATGCCTCTTCCACGTTTTTTCAATTTTCTTTTTCAATTCATATTTTCCCCTGATATGTTATGTCGTCTTTATTTACAGTACTTGTAGCTCTAAAAATCTTTTGGCGTTTTTTTTTTTCAAATTAAAAAACATTTAAATGATTAACGTATGTTTCCACACATTGACGAAGGTAAAAGAACATTCACAAGTGTAGTTTCAGCAGCAAGTGTTAAAAATTAAAATAACTTTTCCGCTGTAGATACATTTAAGAGTAAAAACCAATTCAGTGACATAGGCATTGCTGGGGTTTTGGTTTTTTTTCCGAGTTTATTGGATTTACATTCTCTTCTTCAAAAGTGAATTTTTTTTACCCAAAGATTTTTGTGTGACAACAGCCGTAAGGTGGAAGCTATGAACTTTTTAAATTTGTAAAAAAACA
Organism: Elysia crispata; assembly: GCA_033675545.1. NCBI lineage: Eukaryota > Metazoa > Mollusca > Gastropoda > Plakobranchidae > Elysia > Elysia crispata. The sequence continues at coordinate 58,826 of JAWDGP010004783.1, forward strand.
AAATAACCTGTGGTATTTTATATTATTACAGCCATGTTTAGTGTTTTCGACATGTAAGGAAAATAACCTTAATAGTTATAGTATCACTATGATTTCAACAGTCATTGTAAAAGTAAACCTCAATCTTACAAATGTGACAACAAATAGGCAAAACTAAAAAGACACGAGGTAACATTTTACAACATAAATTTCTTATGTGTAAAAAGTGTAATGTTACAAAATAATGTACGTACAATTAAAAAATATGAAGCCAATCATAAAATCAACCTTATATTAGTTGACGGTTTTGATAAAACTGTACATAACAATCAGAAAAAAACATAGTTGACCTTTTGCTCAGTTATCAGTGAGATTTATTCAAAACAAATAAATAACTTGATTATCCGAAGTATAGAGTAGAAAAAAAGGAAAAAAATAGAGGATAACTCGTTATAAAACTGAGGTGTGAAGTCATAGCACTAGGATGTGAATGGCACCAGCGAGAAAAAAAAATAGAGAAAACTACGACGAAAAAGAAGAACAAAAAAAGAAGAAGAAGAAGGAGAAGAAGAAGAAGAAGAAGAAGAAGAAGAAGAAGAAGAAGAAGAAGAAGAAGAAGAAGAAGAAAAAGAACAAAAACAACAACAACAACAACAACAACAACAACAACAACAACAACAACAACAACAACAACAACAAAAAGAAGAAAATAAGAAGAAGAAGAAGATGGAAAAAAAAAACAAGAAGAAGATACAAAGAGAAACAAAGACAAGAACAGTCACATTTTTTTACTTTTTGATGATTGGCTATGTTCTTTTAAGTTGAAATTTAAATGTGATGAGCTGTAAATATCATTAGGTTTTATAAAACAAAAATCTTTTAGCCTCTTCCGAACATTGGGGCAAATATCTCTTTAAATTTATAGCATTTGTTCTTTTTAAAAGCTTTTAATGCATCTCCAAGTAGAAAAACAGTCAATAGGTGTAGAGTTATTAAATCACAGTGTTAAAAAAAATTACTTCTATAGCTAAACAAAATGCAAATATAAACAGTATTAAAAATTTGTCTTTGCACAAAATAAAAACTATAATTTTTTTCTGATTCTTCCAATTAATGCTAGGATGAAATACTTTTTAACAATGGTGCTAAAACAAGATCTAAACGAAAGTGAAAAAAACCACACGACTGTAGCTCGATTAGTCGTTTTATAATATAAATTGATAATGATGCTCTATCATAATACTTGCACGAATTAATTTGGTGTAACAGATTTGCTGATCCGTTTCTCTCTATTTGTCTAGGGGTATGAAAATATACACAACCAAACGACACTTGACTTGACTTGATAATAAGTCTCAACCCCGATTGTAAACAATTGAAACTGTTTAATCCAACACAACACTGACTGACTAGTGACTGACAAGATATTGATATCATAATCACTATTAATTGACTCACTACCTAATAGAATTTGACTAATATAACTGTTTCGACTCTTATTTATGCAAAGTCTCATCAAATTATCTAGAAAAAGAATGGCAAAAATTCTTACGAAATCATTCTTAGTTGACGTAATGATTAATGCGCTAATAAATAGCAACCAATCAGAACAAAGGTAATCAATGAGTGACAAATTCATCATTATGCTAGGACTAAGTGGAAGATTCCAGTAGAGTCTAAATCACACGGTTTAAGGTGACTTTTCTCACTCTGCTAACTATTTCAACAAACCAAAAACTAAGCTGTTAGGCTTTGGAATACAAACATTATTCAATGAAATAAAACAATGTACATATAGATCTAAGACGATCTGCTACCCAAAGAGGAGGCACTTACATAGTGTCAGTATTTCAAAAGATCAATTTATCACACAATGCATTTCATAGATCAAGACTTACTCTGAACATAGAGATCAAATGAGTGTAGATTCTTTAGGACAGAATATATACTCGGGTACTTTTTCTTTCCATATGTAAAGTCAAAGTTACTTTAGATGAAACAGAAAAATAACCAGGGAATATTGAAAGTTGTATTGATATTCATTCCTTAATAATGTAATCAGTTTCAAATATTTTTATTCACAGATGAAAAGAAATTACCAAACTTCAATTTGTATATTAATTTTTATAGAGATAAATACTTTTTTATTTTATTGCAATAAAATTTTTGAATGTTTCTATCAATTTAAAAAATAAAACTCATTACATATTTTCATTAAACATTTTTGCATTATTTTTTTAATTACTCGTTTTTCCTTCGTGTTTAATACTAACTGTAGATATAGACGAATGTGAAAAAAACACACACAACTGTAGCTCCATCAACCAGTGTCAGAATCTGCCAGGATCTTTCAAATGTGAATGCAATAAAGGATTCAAGAATCTAAACAGTTTCACATGCGCGGGTAAAATCTCATTTTTACATGCATGTTAAGCAATTTATGTATATATATATATATATATATAGTGAGAGAGGGTGAGTGAGAGACAGAGAGAGAGAGAGAGAGAGAGAGAGAGAGAGAGAGATCATTTTTCCTAAAAGGCTCTTTTTCATAGAATTAACTTAAAGGCTTAAGTTAACATTCTAGACAAGTAGCCAATCTTTTCGATTTACATAATATATTTTTTTTATACTTTAAAATATTTAATTGGTGGTTTATAATTGGAAAACCAAGATCTTTTTGAAAACTAACTGCAGTTGTATTTTTCTACATTGTTTTATAGGCGTTTTTATGCAATGGCAAAATGATTCAAATCTTTTTTAATGTAGATTGTCTAGCAACCTTTTAGCTGAAGGAATTGATCTATTCTACTAAAAGCAAGTCGTATGGTTACTTTCAAGACATTAAAGTGATGAAAAGAAATTACAAAAAACTTCGATTTGGGCATTATAATTAATAATTAGCTTTAATTGTATGTTCACTTTGATTAAACTTTTTTAGAATGATGATATCTTTCTAGGTTACCGAAACTTATAAAGTAACACATTGCAAAAACAGCGCGTTTCAAAATTAAAATAAATCTAAGATGCAAGTATTTAAGGACAAATTTATATAAAAATCAATTATTGTATAGAAAAAATAACGACATTTTTCGCAGTAAGATAGTTTTTTCCGGTGGTATCTTTATTGTGATATGAAGATTTTAGATCAAAGTAATTAAAATTTTACTGTATTTTTTAAGCCTTTCTTATCACCCATTTAAATCTTATCAAGAGGTTATGAAATCCTTCAAAGAGTATCTAAAGAAGCCACTATTTTTTGGTAATACAAAAGGGTAAGTGCTATTTAAATCAGGGCGATTGTAAACTTTTTTAAAGATCCTCAATAGGCATGACGTTTTAGATTTTTTAAATTACTATTTTTGATCAAAGAAAATATTAATTTTTATAGAGATAAATACTTTTTTATTTCATTGCAATAAAATTTGAGAAGGTTTCTATCAATTTAAAAAATAAATAAAATTCATTAAATATTTTCACTAAGCATTTTTGCATCATTTTTTTAATTGCTCGTTTTTCTTTCTTGTTTAATACTAACTGTAGATATAGACGAATGTGAAGAAAACACACACAACTGTAGCTCCATCAACCAGTGTCAGAATCTGCCAGGATCTTTCAAATGTGAATGCAATAAAGGATTCAAGAATGTAAACAGTTTCACATGCGCGGGTAAAATTTCATTTTTCCATGCATGTTAAGCAATTTATGTATAAAGTGACAGAGAGAGATCATTTTTCCTGAATGGATCTTTTTCATAGAATTAACTTAAGTACTTAACTTGAGTACTTAAGTTAATGTTCTAGACAAGTAGCCGATCTTTGTAATTTACATAATATATTTTTTATCCTTTTTAAAAATATAATTGGTAGTTTATAATAGGAACGCCAAGATCTTTTTTGAAAATAAACTGCAGTTGTATTTTTTCTACATTGTTTTATAGGCGTTTTTATACAATGGCAAAATGATTCAAACCTTTTTTAGTCTAGAAAGTCCAGCAACCTTTTAGCTGAAGGAATTGATGTACTCTATTAAAAGCAAGTCGTATGGTTACTTTCAAGACATTAAAGTGATGAATGCACCTTCTGTTTTTAAAATTTATAAACTGAAAAACAAATAGCTTGGAAAACTTTAAAATTTGCTAAGTGTAAATTAATGACAGTTTCGATTTCTGGTTCTGAAAACTCGAGGTTTCCCGTCTCAGATATGTATCCTCACAACTTTTCAACCTAAAACATACTTTTAGTATTTTTCCAGATATAATAACCATGTGTACTATAGTCTCTCGTCTGATTTGTTTCTTTTCTTACCAAATATGGTCTGTAGATGAAGATGAATGTGCGGAAAACACCCACAACTGCGACTCCAATAGTTACTGTAAGAATGCTCCTGGTTCGTTTCACTGCCATTGTAAACATGGATTCAGCAGGGATAAAAGCTCCAGTTGTAGCGGTAGAAACATTATGCTACTTTGTAACCAAAGACACTTAATATTTTTAGATACACCCAAGCTGTTTTCTTTTTCATTTCCCTGTTGCATCATTTTGGATAAATGTTCTATATCGTTGTTTTCCATCTCTGTGTGGTATGCCTCTTCCACGTTTTTTCAATTTTCTTTTTCAATTCATATTTTCCCCTGATATGTTATGTCGTCTTTATTTACAGTACTTGTAGCTCTAAAAATCTTTTGGCGTTTTTTTTCAAATTAAAAAACATTTAAATGATTAACGTATGTTTCCACACATTGACGAAGGTAAAAGAACATTCACAAGTGTAGTTTCAGCAGCAAGTGTTAAAAATTAAAATAACTTTTCCGCTGTAGATACATTTAAGAGTAAAAACCAATTCAGTGACATAGGCATTGCTGGGGTTTTGGTTTTTTTTCCGAGTTTATTGGATTTACATTCTCTTCTTCAAAAGTGAATTTTTTTACCCAAAGATTTTTGTGTGACAACAGCCGTAAGGTGGAAGCTATGAACTTTTTAAATTTGTAAAAAAACAAAATAACCTGTGGTATTTTATATTATTACAGCCATGTTTAGTGTTTTCGACATGTAAGGAAAATAACCTTAATAGTTATAGTATCACTATGATTTCAACAGTCATTGTAAAAGTAAACCTCAATCTTACAAATGTGACAACAAATAGGCAAAAGGAAGATTAACATTTCAAAAAGACACGAGGTAACATTTTACAACATAAATTTCTTATGTGTAAAAAGTGTAATGTTACAAAATAATGTACGTACAATTAAAAAATATGAAGCCAATCATAAAATCAACCTTATATTAGTTGACGGTTTTGATAAAACTGTACATAACAATCAGAAAAAAACATAGTTGACCTTTTGCTCAGTTATCAGTGAGATTTATTCAAAACAAATAAATAACTTGATTATCCGAAGTATAGAGTAGAAAAAAGGAAAAAAATAGAGGATAACTCGTTATAAAACTGAGGTGTGAAGTCATAGCACTAGGATGTGAATGGCACCAGCGAGAAAAAAAAATAAAGAAAACTACGACGAAAAAGAAGAACAAGAAGAACAACTAGAAGAAGAATAAGAAGAAGAAGAAGAAGAAGAAGAAGAAGAAGAAGAAGAAGGATAAGAAGAAGAAGAAGAAGAAGAAGAAGAAGAAGAAGAAAAAGAACAAAAACAACAACAACAACAACAACAACGACAACAACAACAACAACAACAACAAGAAAAAGAAGAAAATAAGAAGAAGAAGAAGATGGAAAAAAAAAGCAAGAAGATACAAAGAGAAACAAAGACAAGAACAGTCACATTTTTTTACTTTTTGATGATTGGCTATGTTCTTTTAAGTTGAAATTTAAATGTGATGAGCTGTAAATATCATTAGGTTTTATAAAAAAAAATCTTTTAGCCTCTTCCGAACATTGGGGCAAATATCTCTTTAAATTTATAGCATTTGTTCTTTTTAAAAGCTTTTAATGCATCTCCAAGTAGAAAAACAGTCAATAGGTGTAGAGTTATTAAATCACAGTGTTAAAAAAAATTACTTCTATAGCTAAACAAAATGCAAATATAAACAGTATTAAAAATTTGTCTTTGCACAAAATAAAAACTATAATTTTTTTCTGATTCTTCCAATTAATGCTAGGATGAAATACTTTTTAACAATGGTGCTAAAACAAGATCTAAACGAAAGTGAAAAAAACCACACGACTGTAGCTCGATTAGTCGTTTTATAATATAAATTGATAATGATGCTCTATCATAATACTTGCACGAATTAATTTGGTGTAACAGATTTGCTGATCCGTTTCTCTCTATTTGTCTAGGGGTATGAAAATATACACAACCAAACGACACTTGACTTGACTTGATAATAAGTCTCAACCCCGATTGTAAACAATTGAAACTGTTTAATCCAACACAACACTGACTGACTAGTGACTGACAAGATATTGATATCATAATCACTATTAATTGACTCACTACCTAATAGAATTTGACTAATATAACTGTTTCGACTCTTATTTATGCAAAGTCTCATCAAATTATCTAGAAAAAGAATGGCAAAAATTCTTACGAAATCATTCTTAGTTGACGTAATGATTAATGCGCTAATAAATAGCAACCAATCAGAACAAAGGTAATCAATGAGTGACAAATTCATCATTATGCTAGGACTAAGTGGAAGATTCCAGTAGAGTCTAAATCACACGGTTTAAGGTGACTTTTCTCACTCTGCTAACTATTTCAACAAACCAAAAACTAAGCTGTTAGGCTTTGGAATACAAACATTATTCAATGAAATAAAACAATGTACATATAGATCTAAGACGATCTGCTACCCAAAGAGGAGGCACTTACATAGTGTCAGTATTTCAAAAGATCAATTTATCACACAATGCATTTCATAGATCAAGACTTACTCTGAACATAGAGATCAAATGAGTGTAGATTCTTTAGGACAGAATATATACTCGGGTACTTTTTCTTTCCATATGTAAAGTCAAAGTTACTTTAGATGAAACAGAAAAATAACCAGGGAATATTGAAAGTTGTATTGATATTCATTCCTTAATAATGTAATCAGTTTCAAATATTTTTATTCACAGATGAAAAGAAATTACCAAACTTCAATTTGTATATTAATTTTTATAGAGATAAATACTTTTTTATTTTATTGCAATAAAATTTTTGAATGTTTCTATCAATTTAAAAAATAAAACTCATTACATATTTTCATTAAACATTTTTGCATTATTTTTTTAATTACTCGTTTTTCCTTCGTGTTTAATACTAACTGTAGATATAGACGAATGTGAAAAAAACACACACAACTGTAGCTCCATCAACCAGTGTCAGAATCTGCCAGGATCTTTCAAATGTGAATGCAATAAAGGATTCAAGAATCTAAACAGTTTCACATGCGCGGGTAAAATCTCATTTTTACATGCATGTTAAGCAATTTATGTATATATATATATATATATATATATATATATAGTGAGAGAGGGTGAGTGAGAGACAGAGAGAGAGAGAGAGAGAGAGAGAGAGAGAGAGAGAGATCATTTTTCCTAAAAGGCTCTTTTTCATAGAATTAACTTAAAGGCTTAAGTTAACATTCTAGACAAGTAGCCAATCTTTTCGATTTACATAATATATTTTTTTTTATACTTTAAAATATTTAATTGGTGGTTTATAATTGGAAAACCAAGATCTTTTTTGAAAACTAACTGCAGTTGTATTTTTCTACATTGTTTTATAGGCGTTTTTATGCAATGGCAAAATGATTCAAATCTTTTTTAATGTAGATTGTCTAGCAACCTTTTAGCTGAAGGAATTGATCTATTCTACTAAAAGCAAGTCGTATGGTTACTTTCAAGACATTAAAGTGATGAAAAGAAATTACAAAAAACTTCGATTTGGGCATTATAATTAATAATTAGCTTTAATTGTATGTTCACTTTGATTAAACTTTTTTAGAATGATGATATCTTTCTAGGTTACCGAAACTTATAAAGTAACACATTGCAAAAACAGCGCGTTTCAAAATTAAAATAAATCTAAGATGCAAGTATTTAAGGACAAATTTATATAAAAATCAATTATTGTATAGAAAAAATAACGACATTTTTCGCAGTAAGATAGTTTTTTCCGGTGGTATCTTTATTGTGATATGAAGATTTTAGATCAAAGTAATTAAAATTTTACTGTATTTTTTAAACCTTTCTTATCACCCATTTAAATCTTATCAAGAGGTTATGAAATCCTTCAAAGAGTATCTAAAGAAGCCACTATTTTTTGGTAATACAAAAGGGTAAGTGCTATTTAAATCAGGGCGATTGTAAACTTTTTTAAAGATCCTCAATAGGCATGACGTTTTAGATTTTTTAAATTACTATTTTTGATCAAAGAAAATATTAATTTTTATAGAGATAAATACTTTTTTATTTCATTGCAATAAAATTTGAGAAGGTTTCTATCAATTTAAAAAATAAATAAAATTCATTAAATATTTTCACTAAGCATTTTTGCATCATTTTTTTAATTGCTCGTTTTTCTTTCTTGTTTAATACTAACTGTAGATATAGACGAATGTGAAGAAAACACACACAACTGTAGCTCCATCAACCAGTGTCAGAATCTGCCAGGATCTTTCAAATGTGAATGCAATAAAGGATTCAAGAATGTAAACAGTTTCACATGCGCGGGTAAAATTTCATTTTTCCATGCATGTTAAGCAATTTATGTATAAAGTGACAGAGAGAGATCATTTTTCCTGAATGGATCTTTTTCATAGAATTAACTTAAGTACTTAACTTGAGTACTTAAGTTAATGTTCTAGACAAGTAGCCGATCTTTGTAATTTACATAATATATTTTTTATCCTTTTTAAAAATATAATTGGTAGTTTATAATAGGAACGCCAAGATCTTTTTTGAAAATAAACTGCAGTTGTATTTTTTCTACATTGTTTTATAGGCGTTTTTATACAATGGCAAAATGATTCAAACCTTTTTTAGTCTAGAAAGTCCAGCAACCTTTTAGCTGAAGGAATTGATGTACTCTATTAAAAGCAAGTCGTATGGTTACTTTCAAGACATTAAAGTGATGAATGCACCTTCTGTTTTTAAAATTTATAAACTGAAAAACAAATAGCTTGGAAAACTTTAAAATTTGCTAAGTGTAAATTAATGACAGTTTCGATTTCTGGTTCTGAAAACTCGAGGTTTCCCGTCTCAGATATGTATCCTCACAACTTTTCAACCTAAAACATACTTTTAGTATTTTTCCAGATATAATAACCATGTTTACTATAGTCTCTCGTCTGATTTGTTTCTTTTCTTACCAAATATGGTCTGTAGATGAAGATGAATGTGCGGAAAACACCCACAACTGCGACTCCAATAGTTACTGTAAGAATGCTCCTGGTTCGTTTCACTGCCATTGTAAACATGGATTCAGCAGGGATAAAAGCTCCAGTTGTAGCGGTAGAAACATTATGCTACTTTGTAACCAAAGACACTTAATATTTTTAGATACACCCAAGCTGTTTTCTTTTTCATTTCCCTGTTGCATCATTTTGGATAAATGTTCTATATCGTTGTTTTCCATCTCTGTGTGGTATGCCTCTTCCACGTTTTTTCAATTTTCTTTTTCAATTCATATTTTCCCCTGATATGTTATGTCGTCTTTATTTACAGTACTTGTAGCTCTAAAAATCTTTTGGCGTTTTTTTTTTCAAATTAAAAAACATTTAAATGATTAACGTATGTTTCCACACATTGACGAAGGTAAAAGAACATTCACAAGTGTAGTTTCAGCAGCAAGTGTTAAAAATTAAAATAACTTTTCCGCTGTAGATACATTTAAGAGTAAAAACCAATTCAGTGACATAGGCATTGCTGGGGTTTTGGTTTTTTTTCCGAGTTTATTGGATTTACATTCTCTTCTTCAAAAGTGAATTTTTTTTACCCAAAGATTTTTGTGTGACAACAGCCGTAAGGTGGAAGCTATGAACTTTTTAAATTTGTAAAAAAACAAAATAACCTGTGGTATTTTATATTATTACAGCCATGTTTAGTGTTTTCGACATGTAAGGAAAATAACCTTAATAGTTATAGTATCACTATGATTTCAACAGTCATTGTAAAAGTAAACCTCAATCTTACAAATGTGACAACAAATAGGCAAAACTAAAAAGACACGAGGTAACATTTTACAACATAAATTTCTTATGTGTAAAAAGTGTAATGTTACAAAATAATGTACGTACAATTAAAAAATATGAAGCCAATCATAAAATCAACCTTATATTAGTTGACGGTTTTGATAAAACTGTACATAACAATCAGAAAAAAACATAGTTGACCTTTTGCTCAGTTATCAGTGAGATTTATTCAAAACAAATAAATAACTTGATTATCCGAAGTATAGAGTAGAAAAAAAGGAAAAAAATAGAGGATAACTCGTTATAAAACTGAGGTGTGAAGTCATAGCACTAGGATGTGAATGGCACCAGCGAGAAAAAAAAATAGAGAAAACTACGACGAAAAAGAAGAACAAAAAAAGAAGAAGAAGAAGGAGAAGAAGAAGAAGAAGAAGAAGAAGAAGAAGAAGAAGAAGAAGAAGAAGAAGAAGAAGAAGAAGAAGAAGAAAAAGAACAAAAACAACAACAACAACAACAACAACAACAACGACAACAACAACAACAACAACAACAACAAAAAGAAGAAAATAAGAAGAAGAAGAAGATGGAAAAAAAAAACAAGAAGAAGATACAAAGAGAAACAAAGACAAGAACAGTCACATTTTTTTACTTTTTGATGATTGGCTATGTTCTTTTAAGTTGAAATTTAAATGTGATGAGCTGTAAATATCATTAGGTTTTATAAAAAAAAATCTTTTAGCCTCTTCCGAACATTGGGGCAAATATCTCTTTAAATTTATAGCATTTGTTCTTTTTAAAAGCTTTTAATGCATCTCCAAGTAGAAAAACAGTCAATAGGTGTAGAGTTATTAAATCACAGTGTTAAAAAAAATTACTTCTATAGCTAAACAAAATGCAAATATAAACAGTATTAAAAATTTGTCTTTGCACAAAATAAAAACTATAATTTTTTTCTGATTCTTCCAATTAATGCTAGGATGAAATACTTTTTAACAATGGTGCTAAAACAAGATCTAAACGAAAGTGAAAAAAACCACACGACTGTAGCTCGATTAGTCGTTTTATAATATAAATTGATAATGATGCTCTATCATAATACTTGCACGAATTAATTTGGTGTAACAGATTTGCTGATCCGTTTCTCTCTATTTGTCTAGGGGTATGAAAATATACACAACCAAACGACACTTGACTTGACTTGATAATAAGTCTCAACCCCGATTGTAAACAATTGAAACTGTTTAATCCAACACAACACTGACTGACTAGTGACTGACAAGATATTGATATCATAATCACTATTAATTGACTCACTACCTAATAGAATTTGACTAATATAACTGTTTCGACTCTTATTTATGCAAAGTCTCATCAAATTATCTAGAAAAAGAATGGCAAAAATTCTTACGAAATCATTCTTAGTTGACGTAATGATTAATGCGCTAATAAATAGCAACCAATCAGAACAAAGGTAATCAATGAGTGACAAATTCATCATTATGCTAGGACTAAGTGGAAGATTCCAGTAGAGTCTAAATCACACGGTTTAAGGTGACTTTTCTCACTCTGCTAACTATTTCAACAAACCAAAAACTAAGCTGTTAGGCTTTGGAATACAAACATTATTCAATGAAATAAAACAATGTACATATAGATCTAAGACGATCTGCTACCCAAAGAGGAGGCACTTACATAGTGTCAGTATTTCAAAAGATCAATTTATCACACAATGCATTTCATAGATCAAGACTTACTCTGAACATAGAGATCAAATGAGTGTAGATTCTTTAGGACAGAATATATACTCGGGTACTTTTTCTTTCCATATGTAAAGTCAAAGTTACTTTAGATGAAACAGAAAAATAACCAGGGAATATTGAAAGTTGTATTGATATTCATTCCTTAATAATGTAATCAGTTTCAAATATTTTTATTCACAGATGAAAAGAAATTACCAAACTTCAATTTGTATATTAATTTTTATAGAGATAAATACTTTTTTATTTTATTGCAATAAAATTTTTGAATGTTTCTATCAATTTAAAAAATAAAACTCATTACATATTTTCATTAAACATTTTTGCATTATTTTTTTAATTACTCGTTTTTCCTTCGTGTTTAATACTAACTGTAGATATAGACGAATGTGAAAAAAACACACACAACTGTAGCTCCATCAACCAGTGTCAGAATCTGCCAGGATCTTTCAAATGTGAATGCAATAAAGGATTCAAGAATCTAAACAGTTTCACATGCGCGGGTAAAATCTCATTTTTACATGCATGTTAAGCAATTTATGTATATATATATATATATATATATATATATATATATATAGTGAGAGAGGGTGAGTGAGAGACAGAGAGAGAGAGAGAGAGAGAGAGAGAGAGAGAGATCATTTTTCCTAAAAGGCTCTTTTTCATAGAATTAACTTAAAGGCTTAAGTTAACATTCTAGACAAGTAGCCAATCTTTTCGATTTACATAATATATTTTTTTTTATACTTTAAAATATTTAATTGGTGGTTTATAATTGGAAAACCAAGATCTTTTTTGAAAACTAACTGCAGTTGTATTTTTCTACATTGTTTTATAGGCGTTTTTATGCAATGGCAAAATGATTCAAATCTTTTTTAATGTAGATTGTCTAGCAACCTTTTAGCTGAAGGAATTGATCTATTCTACTAAAAGCAAGTCGTATGGTTACTTTCAAGACATTAAAGTGATGAATGCACCTTCTGTTTTCAAAATTTATAAACTGAAAAACAAATAACTTTGAAAATTTTAAAATTTGCTAAGTGTAAAATAATGACAGTTTGGATTTCTGATTCTGAAAACTCGAGGTTTCCCGTCCCAGATATGTATCCACACAACTTTTCAACCTAACACATACTTTTAGTACTTTTCCAGATAATTATAATAACCATGTTTACTATAGTCTCTCGTCTGATTTGTTTCTTTTCTTACCAAATATGGTCTGTAGATGAAGATGAATGTGCGGAAAACACCCACAACTGCGACTCCAATAGTTACTGTAAGAATGCTCCTGGTTCGTTTCACTGCCATTGTAAACATGGATTCAGCAGGGATAAAAGCTCCAGTTGTAGCGGTAGAAACATTATGCTACTTTGTAACCAAAGACACTTAATATTTTTTAGATATACCCATGCTGTTTTCTTTTTCATTTCCATGATGCATCATTTTGGATAAATGTTCTATATCGTTGTCTTCCACGTACGTCTCACTCCGTCTCCACAAAGCATCTCATTGTGGTATGCCTGTTCTACGAATTTTTTATTTTCTTTTTTAATTCATTTTATTTTCCCGTGATATGTTATGTCATTCTTATTGACAGCACTTATAGTTCTAAAACAATGTTTTTGCCTTTTTGTTTTTACAAGTTAAGAAACATTTAAATGATTAACGTGTGTTTTAACACATTGACGAAAGTAGAAGCAACATTCACAAGTGTTGTTTAGCAGCAGGTGTCAGAAATTACATTAACTTTACCGCTACAGTTACAAAAAGTGATTTAAGAGTAAACACTAATTCCGTTTCAAAGGTACGGCTGTAATCATTTTTAGATTTATTTGTTTTGCATTCACTTCAAACTAAATTTTTTTTCACCAAAAAGATTTTGGTATTACAACCGCCGTAGGGTTGAAACTATAGATTTTTTAAACCAATCAAAAAGTAACCAAGATGACGTAGTAGTAATTTATATTACAACAGCCATCTTTAGAATATGGAAAATAACCTTATTAGTACTAATATTATTGTGATTTTTATAGTCATTGTAGTCGCTAGCCTCACTTTTACAAATGTGATAATAAATAGTGAATAAGGAAGATTAACATTTCAATTTGATTAAGGCACGAGGTCACACTTTTACAAGATGAATCTTTTATGAGTAAAATGTCTAATGATACCAATGTAGGTAGATTTTGACAAAAAATATTAAGTCCATCATAACATCAGTATGATATAAGTTATAACATAGGCGGACTTGATGAAATTTTACACAACAATCAGAAACAAAAATACATAACATTTTGCATATTAATTGAACGTTACCAAAGTTTTTAACAGGCAGTTTATTCTTTGAGATCAGTCACAACATTCGCTTAGGCGAGGTTAAGTTCGAAACGGAAAAAGAACTTGACCATCCGAGGTTAAGTGAAGGAGACTCTCACTCAGCAATAATAAGCTAGAAAACTCAATCATAGCACTAGGATGTGAAAGACGATAAAAAGTAAGAAGAGAGAGAAAACAACAACATAAAAGAAGAAGAACAAGAAAGAAGAAGAAGAAGAAGAAGAAGAAGAAGAAGAAGAAGAAGAAGAAGAAGAAGAAGAAGAAGAAGAAGAAGAAGAAGAAGAAGAAGAAGAAGAAGAAGAAGAAGAAGAAGAAGAAGAAGAAGAAGAAGAAGAAGAAGAAGAAGAAGAAGAAGAAAAACAACAACAACAACAACAACAACAACAACAACGAAAAGAAGAATAAGAAGAAGATGGAAAGAAAACAAGAAGAAGATAGAAAGAAAAAAAGAGACAAGAACAGTCACATTTTTTGTACATTTTGATGATTGGCTATGTTGCTTTAAGTTGAAATTTAATTGTGATGAGCTGTAAATATCATTAAATTTTATATAAAAAGATTTTTTAGCCTCTTCCTAACATTGGGGCAAAAATCTCTTTAAATTTATAGCATTTGTTCTTTTTAAAAGCTTTTAATGCATCTCCAAGTAGAAAAACAGTCCATAGGTGTAGAGTTAATAAATCATAGTATTAAAAAAATTACTTCTATATCTATAAAAAATGCAAATATAAATAGTATTAAAAATTTGTCTTTGCACAAACAAAACTATAATTTTTTTCTGATTCTTCCAATTAATGCTAGGATGAAATACTTTTTAACAATAGTGCTAAAACAAGATATAAACGAAAGTGAAAAAAACCACACAACTGTAGCTCGATTAGTCGTGTTATGATAAAAATTGATAATGATGCTCTATCATATTACTTGCACTAATTAACTTGGTGTAACAGATTTGCTGTTCTGTTTCTTTCTATTTGTCTAGGGGTATGAAAATATACACAACCAATTGACACTTGACTTGACTTGAAAAAAAGTCTCAACCCCGATTGTAAACAATTGAAACTGTTTAATCCAACTCAACACTGACTGACTGCTGACTGACAAGATATTGATATAATAATCACTATTAATTGACTCACTACCTAATAGAATTTGACTAATATAACTGTTTCGACTCTTATTTATGCAAAATCTCATCAAATTATCTAAAAAAAGAATGGCAAAAATTCTTACGAGATCATTCTTAGTCGACGTAATGATTAATGCGCTAATAATTAGCAAACGATCAGAACAATGGTAATCAATGAGTGACGAATTCATCATTATGCTAGGACTAAGTGGAAGATTCCAGTAGAGTCTAAATCACACAGTTTAAGGTGACTTTTCTCACTCTGCTAACTATTTCAACAAACCAAAAACTAAACTGTTAGGCTTTGAAATACAAAATTTATTCAATGAAATAAAACAATGTACATATAGATCTAAGACGATCTGCTACCCAAAGAGGAAGCACTTACAAAGTGTCATTATTTCAAAAGATCAATTTATCACACAATGCATTTCATAGATCAAGACTTACTCTGAACATAGAGATCAAATGAGTGTAGATTCTTTAGGACAGAATATATACTCGGGTACTTTTTCTTTCCATATGTAAAGTCAAAGTTACTTTAGATGAAACAGAAAAATAACCAGGGAATATTGAAAGTTGTATTGATATTCATTCCTTAATAATGTAATCAGTTTCAAATATTTTTATTCACAGATGAAAAGAAATTACCAAACTTCAATTTGTATATTAATTTTTATAGAGATAAATACTTTTTTATTTTATTGCAATAAAATTTTTGAATGTTTCTATCAATTTAAAAAATAAAACTCATTACATATTTTCATTAAACATTTTTGCATTATTTTTTTAATTACTCGTTTTTCCTTCGTGTTTAATACTAACTGTAGATATAGACGAATGTGAAAAAAACACACACAACTGTAGCTCCATCAACCAGTGTCAGAATCTGCCAGGATCTTTCAAATGTGAATGCAATAAAGGATTCAAGAATCTAAACAGTTTCACATGCGCGGGTAAAATCTCATTTTTACATGCATGTTAAGCAATTTATGTATATATATATATATATATATATATATATATATATATAGTGAGAGAGGGTGAGTGAGAGACAGAGAGAGAGAGAGAGAGAGAGAGAGAGAGATCATTTTTCCTAAAAGGCTCTTTTTCATAGAATTAACTTAAAGGCTTAAGTTAACATTCTAGACAAGTAGCCAATCTTTTCGATTTACATAATATATTTTTTTTTATACTTTAAAATATTTAATTGGTGGTTTATAATTGGAAAACCAAGATCTTTTTTGAAAACTAACTGCAGTTGTATTTTTCTACATTGTTTTATAGGCGTTTTTATGCAATGGCAAAATGATTCAAATCTTTTTTAATGTAGATTGTCTAGCAACCTTTTAGCTGAAGGAATTGATCTATTCTACTAAAAGCAAGTCGTATGGTTACTTTCAAGACATTAAAGTGATGAAAAGAAATTACAAAAAACTTCGATTTGGGCATTATAATTAATAATTAGCTTTAATTGTATGTTCACTTTGATTAAACTTTTTTAGAATGATGATATCTTTCTAGGTTACCGAAACTTATAAAGTAACACATTGCAAAAACAGCGCGTTTCAAAATTAAAATAAATCTAAGATGCAAGTATTTAAGGACAAATTTATATAAAAATCAATTATTGTATAGAAAAAATAACGACATTTTTCGCAGTAAGATAGTTTTTTCCGGTGGTATCTTTATTGTGATATGAAGATTTTAGATCAAAGTAATTAAAATTTTACTGTATTTTTTAAACCTTTCTTATCACCCATTTAAATCTTATCAAGAGGTTATGAAATCCTTCAAAGAGTATCTAAAGAAGCCACTATTTTTTGGTAATACAAAAGGGTAAGTGCTATTTAAATCAGGGCGATTGTAAACTTTTTTAAAGATCCTCAATAGGCATGACGTTTTAGATTTTTTAAATTACTATTTTTGATCAAAGAAAATATTAATTTTTATAGAGATAAATACTTTTTTATTTCATTGCAATAAAATTTGAGAAGGTTTCTATCAATTTAAAAAATAAATAAAATTCATTAAATATTTTCACTAAGCATTTTTGCATCATTTTTTTAATTGCTCGTTTTTCTTTCTTGTTTAATACTAACTGTAGATATAGACGAATGTGAAGAAAACACACACAACTGTAGCTCCATCAACCAGTGTCAGAATCTGCCAGGATCTTTCAAATGTGAATGCAATAAAGGATTCAAGAATGTAAACAGTTTCACATGCGCGGGTAAAATTTCATTTTTCCATGCATGTTAAGCAATTTATGTATAAAGTGACAGAGAGAGATCATTTTTCCTGAATGGATCTTTTTCATAGAATTAACTTAAGTACTTAACTTGAGTACTTAAGTTAATGTTCTAGACAAGTAGCCGATCTTTGTAATTTACATAATATATTTTTTATCCTTTTTAAAAATATAATTGGTAGTTTATAATAGGAACGCCAAGATCTTTTTTGAAAATAAACTGCAGTTGTATTTTTTCTACATTGTTTTATAGGCGTTTTTATACAATGGCAAAATGATTCAAACCTTTTTTAGTCTAGAAAGTCCAGCAACCTTTTAGCTGAAGGAATTGATGTACTCTATTAAAAGCAAGTCGTATGGTTACTTTCAAGACATTAAAGTGATGAATGCACCTTCTGTTTTTAAAATTTATAAACTGAAAAACAAATAGCTTGGAAAACTTTAAAATTTGCTAAGTGTAAATTAATGACAGTTTCGATTTCTGGTTCTGAAAACTCGAGGTTTCCCGTCTCAGATATGTATCCTCACAACTTTTCAACCTAAAACATACTTTTAGTATTTTTCCAGATATAATAACCATGTTTACTATAGTCTCTCGTCTGATTTGTTTCTTTTCTTACCAAATATGGTCTGTAGATGAAGATGAATGTGCGGAAAACACCCACAACTGCGACTCCAATAGTTACTGTAAGAATGCTCCTGGTTCGTTTCACTGCCATTGTAAACATGGATTCAGCAGGGATAAAAGCTCCAGTTGTAGCGGTAGAAACATTATGCTACTTTGTAACCAAAGACACTTAATATTTTTTAGATACACCCAAGCTGTTTTCTTTTTCATTTCCCTGTTGCATCATTTTGGATAAATGTTCTATATCGTTGTTTTCCATCTCTGTGTGGTATGCCTCTTCCACGTTTTTTCAATTTTCTTTTTCAATTCATATTTTCCCCTGATATGTTATGTCGTCTTTATTTACAGTACTTGTAGCTCTAAAAATCTTTTGGCGTTTTTTTTTTTCAAATTAAAAAACATTTAAATGATTAACGTATGTTTCCACACATTGACGAAGGTAAAAGAACATTCACAAGTGTAGTTTCAGCAGCAAGTGTTAAAAATTAAAATAACTTTTCCGCTGTAGATACATTTAAGAGTAAAAACCAATTCAGTGACATAGGCATTGCTGGGGTTTTGGTTTTTTTTCCGAGTTTATTGGATTTACATTCTCTTCTTCAAAAGTGAATTTTTTTTACCCAAAGATTTTTGTGTGACAACAGCCGTAAGGTGGAAGCTATGAACTTTTTAAATTTGTAAAAAAACAAAATAACCTGTGGTATTTTATATTATTACAGCCATGTTTAGTGTTTTCGACATGTAAGGAAAATAACCTTAATAGTTATAGTATCACTATGATTTCAACAGTCATTGTAAAAGTAAACCTCAATCTTACAAATGTGACAACAAATAGGCAAAACTAAAAAGACACGAGGTAACATTTTACAACATAAATTTCTTATGTGTAAAAAGTGTAATGTTACAAAATAATGTACGTACAATTAAAAAATATGAAGCCAATCATAAAATCAACCTTATATTAGTTGACGGTTTTGATAAAACTGTACATAACAATCAGAAAAAAACATAGTTGACCTTTTGCTCAGTTATCAGTGAGATTTATTCAAAACAAATAAATAACTTGATTATCCGAAGTATAGAGTAGAAAAAAAGGAAAAAAATAGAGGATAACTCGTTATAAAACTGAGGTGTGAAGTCATAGCACTAGGATGTGAATGGCACCAGCGAGAAAAAAAAATAGAGAAAACTACGACGAAAAAGAAGAACAAAAAAAGAAGAAGAAGAAGGAGAAGAAGAAGAAGAAGAAGAAGAAGAAGAAGAAGAAGAAGAAGAAGAAGAAGAAGAAGAAGAAGAAGAAGAAGAAGAAAAAGAACAAAAACAACAACAACAACAACAACAACAACAACGACAACAACAACAACAACAACAACAAAAAGAAGAAAATAAGAAGAAGAAGAAGATGGAAAAAAAAACAAGAAGAAGATACAAAGAGAAACAAAGACAAGAACAGTCACATTTTTTTACTTTTTGATGATTGGCTATGTTCTTTTAAGTTGAAATTTAAATGTGATGAGCTGTAAATATCATTAGGTTTTATAAAAAAAAAATCTTTTAGCCTCTTCCGAACATTGGGGCAAATATCTCTTTAAATTTATAGCATTTGTTCTTTTTAAAAGCTTTTAATGCATCTCCAAGTAGAAAAACAGTCAATAGGTGTAGAGTTATTAAATCACAGTGTTAAAAAAAATTACTTCTATAGCTAAACAAAATGCAAATATAAACAGTATTAAAAATTTGTCTTTGCACAAAATAAAAACTATAATTTTTTTCTGATTCTTCCAATTAATGCTAGGATGAAATACTTTTTAACAATGGTGCTAAAACAAGATCTAAACGAAAGTGAAAAAAACCACACGACTGTAGCTCGATTAGTCGTTTTATAATATAAATTGATAATGATGCTCTATCATAATACTTGCACGAATTAATTTGGTGTAACAGATTTGCTGATCCGTTTCTCTCTATTTGTCTAGGGGTATGAAAATATACACAACCAAACGACACTTGACTTGACTTGATAATAAGTCTCAACCCCGATTGTAAACAATTGAAACTGTTTAATCCAACACAACACTGACTGACTAGTGACTGACAAGATATTGATATCATAATCACTATTAATTGACTCACTACCTAATAGAATTTGACTAATATAACTGTTTCGACTCTTATTTATGCAAAGTCTCATCAAATTATCTAGAAAAAGAATGGCAAAAATTCTTACGAAATCATTCTTAGTTGACGTAATGATTAATGCGCTAATAAATAGCAACCAATCAGAACAAAGGTAATCAATGAGTGACAAATTCATCATTATGCTAGGACTAAGTGGAAGATTCCAGTAGAGTCTAAATCACACGGTTTAAGGTGACTTTTCTCACTCTGCTAACTATTTCAACAAACCAAAAACTAAGCTGTTAGGCTTTGGAATACAAACATTATTCAATGAAATAAAACAATGTACATATAGATCTAAGACGATCTGCTACCCAAAGAGGAGGCACTTACATAGTGTCAGTATTTCAAAAGATCAATTTATCACACAATGCATTTCATAGATCAAGACTTACTCTGAACATAGAGATCAAATGAGTGTAGATTCTTTAGGACAGAATATATACTCGGGTACTTTTTCTTTCCATATGTAAAGTCAAAGTTACTTTAGATGAAACAGAAAAATAACCAGGGAATATTGAAAGTTGTATTGATATTCATTCCTTAATAATGTAATCAGTTTCAAATATTTTTATTCACAGATGAAAAGAAATTACCAAACTTCAATTTGTATATTAATTTTTATAGAGATAAATACTTTTTTATTTTATTGCAATAAAATTTTTGAATGTTTCTATCAATTTAAAAAATAAAACTCATTACATATTTTCATTAAACATTTTTGCATTATTTTTTTAATTACTCGTTTTTCCTTCGTGTTTAATACTAACTGTAGATATAGACGAATGTGAAAAAAACACACACAACTGTAGCTCCATCAACCAGTGTCAGAATCTGCCAGGATCTTTCAAATGTGAATGCAATAAAGGATTCAAGAATCTAAACAGTTTCACATGCGCGGGTAAAATCTCATTTTTACATGCATGTTAAGCAATTTATGTATATATATATATATATATATATATATATATATATATAGTGAGAGAGACAGAGAGAGAGAGAGAGAGAGAGAGAGAGAGAGAGAGAGAGAGAGATCATTTTTCCTAAAAGGCTCTTTTTCATAGAATTAACTTAAAGGCTTAAGTTAACATTCTAGACAAGTAGCCAATCTTTTCGATTTACATAATATATTTTTTTTTATACTTTAAAATATTTAATTGGTGGTTTATAATTGGAAAACCAAGATCTTTTTTGAAAACTAACTGCAGTTGTATTTTTCTACATTGTTTTATAGGCGTTTTTATGCAATGGCAAAATGATTCAAATCTTTTTTAATGTAGATTGTCTAGCAACCTTTTAGCTGAAGGAATTGATCTATTCTACTAAAAGCAAGTCGTATGGTTACTTTCAAGACATTAAAGTGATGAAAAGAAATTACAAAAAACTTCGATTTGGGCATTATAATTAATAATTAGCTTTAATTGTATGTTCACTTTGATTAAACTTTTTAGAATGATGATATCTTTCTAGGTTACCGAAACTTATAAAGTAACACATTGCAAAAACAGCGCGTTTCAAAATTAAAATAAATCTAAGATGCAAGTATTTAAGGACAAATTTATATAAAAATCAATTATTGTATAGAAAAAATAACGACATTTTTCGCAGTAAGATAGTTTTTTCCGGTGGTATCTTTATTGTGATATGAAGATTTTAGATCAAAGTAATTAAAATTTTACTGTATTTTTTAAACCTTTCTTATCACCCATTTAAATCTTATCAAGAGGTTATGAAATCCTTCAAAGAGTATCTAAAGAAGCCACTATTTTTTGGTAATACAAAAGGGTAAGTGCTATTTAAATCAGGGCGATTGTAAACTTTTTTAAAGATCCTCAATAGGCATGACGTTTTAGATTTTTTAAATTACTATTTTTGATCAAAGAAAATATTAATTTTTATAGAGATAAATACTTTTTTATTTCATTGCAATAAAATTTGAGAAGGTTTCTATCAATTTAAAAAATAAATAAAATTCATTAAATATTTTCACTAAGCATTTTTGCATCATTTTTTTAATTGCTCGTTTTTCTTTCTTGTTTAATACTAACTGTAGATATAGACGAATGTGAAGAAAACACACACAACTGTAGCTCCATCAACCAGTGTCAGAATCTGCCAGGATCTTTCAAATGTGAATGCAATAAAGGATTCAAGAATGTAAACAGTTTCACATGCGCGGGTAAAATTTCATTTTTCCATGCATGTTAAGCAATTTATGTATAAAGTGACAGAGAGAGATCATTTTTCCTGAATGGATCTTTTTCATAGAATTAACTTAAGTACTTAACTTGAGTACTTAAGTTAATGTTCTAGACAAGTAGCCGATCTTTGTAATTTACATAATATATTTTTTATCCTTTTTAAAAATATAATTGGTAGTTTATAATAGGAACGCCAAGATCTTTTTTGAAAATAAACTGCAGTTGTATTTTTTCTACATTGTTTTATAGGCGTTTTTATACAATGGCAAAATGATTCAAACCTTTTTTAGTCTAGAAAGTCCAGCAACCTTTTAGCTGAAGGAATTGATGTACTCTATTAAAAGCAAGTCGTATGGTTACTTTCAAGACATTAAAGTGATGAATGCACCTTCTGTTTTTAAAATTTATAAACTGAAAAACAAATAGCTTGGAAAACTTTAAAATTTGCTAAGTGTAAATTAATGACAGTTTCGATTTCTGGTTCTGAAAACTCGAGGTTTCCCGTCTCAGATATGTATCCTCACAACTTTTCAACCTAAAACATACTTTTAGTATTTTTCCAGATATAATAACCATGTTTACTATAGTCTCTCGTCTGATTTGTTTCTTTTCTTACCAAATATGGTCTGTAGATGAAGATGAATGTGCGGAAAACACCCACAACTGCGACTCCAATAGTTACTGTAAGAATGCTCCTGGTTCGTTTCACTGCCATTGTAAACATGGATTCAGCAGGGATAAAAGCTCCAGTTGTAGCGGTAGAAACATTATGCTACTTTGTAACCAAAGACACTTAATATTTTTAGATACACCCAAGCTGTTTTCTTTTTCATTTCCCTGTTGCATCATTTTGGATAAATGTTCTATATCGTTGTTTTCCATCTCTGTGTGGTATGCCTCTTCCACGTTTTTTCAATTTTCTTTTTCAATTCATATTTTCCCCTGATATGTTATGTCGTCTTTATTTACAGTACTTGTAGCTCTAAAAATCTTTTGGCGTTTTTTTTTTCAAATTAAAAAACATTTAAATGATTAACGTATGTTTCCACACATTGACGAAGGTAAAAGAACATTCACAAGTGTAGTTTCAGCAGCAAGTGTTAAAAATTAAAATAACTTTTCCGCTGTAGATACATTTAAGAGTAAAAACCAATTCAGTGACATAGGCATTGCTGGGGTTTTGGTTTTTTTTCCGAGTTTATTGGATTTACATTCTCTTCTTCAAAAGTGAATTTTTTACCCAAAGATTTTTGTGTGACAACAGCCGTAAGGTGGAAGCTATGAACTTTTTAAATTTGTAAAAAAACAAAATAACCTGTGGTATTTTATATTATTACAGCCATGTTTAGTGTTTTCGACATGTAAGGAAAATAACCTTAATAGTTATAGTATCACTATGATTTCAACAGTCATTGTAAAAGTAAACCTCAATCTTACAAATGTGACAACAAATAGGCAAAACTAAAAAGACACGAGGTAACATTTTACAACATAAATTTCTTATGTGTAAAAAGTGTAATGTTACAAAATAATGTACGTACAATTAAAAAATATGAAGCCAATCATAAAATCAACCTTATATTAGTTGACGGTTTTGATAAAACTGTACATAACAATCAGAAAAAAACATAGTTGACCTTTTGCTCAGTTATCAGTGAGATTTATTCAAAACAAATAAATAACTTGATTATCCGAAGTATAGAGTAGAAAAAAAGGAAAAAAATAGAGGATAACTCGTTATAAAACTGAGGTGTGAAGTCATAGCACTAGGATGTGAATGGCACCAGCGAGAAAAAAAAATAGAGAAAACTACGACGAAAAAGAAGAACAAAAAAAGAAGAAGAAGAAGGAGAAGAAGAAGAAGAAGAAGAAGAAGAAGAAGAAGAAGAAGAAGAAGAAGAAGAAGAAGAAGAAAAAGAACAAAAACAACAACAACAACAACAACAACAACAACGACAACAACAACAACAACAACAACAACAAAAAGAAGAAAATAAGAAGAAGAAGAAGATGGAAAAAAAAACAAGAAGAAGATACAAAGAGAAACAAAGACAAGAACAGTCACATTTTTTTACTTTTTGATGATTGGCTATGTTCTTTTAAGTTGAAATTTAAATGTGATGAGCTGTAAATATCATTAGGTTTTATAAAAAAAAAATCTTTTAGCCTCTTCCGAACATTGGGGCAAATATCTCTTTAAATTTATAGCATTTGTTCTTTTTAAAAGCTTTTAATGCATCTCCAAGTAGAAAAACAGTCAATAGGTGTAGAGTTATTAAATCACAGTGTTAAAAAAAATTACTTCTATAGCTAAACAAAATGCAAATATAAACAGTATTAAAAATTTGTCTTTGCACAAAATAAAAACTATAATTTTTTTCTGATTCTTCCAATTAATGCTAGTATTAAATATTTTTTAAAATTGGTGATAAAAAAATATCTAAACTAAAGTTAAAAAAACCACACGACTGTAGCTCGATTAGTCGTTTTATAATATAAATTGATAATGATGCTCTATCAT
>JAWDGP010004784.1:0-23094 GCA_033675545.1 Elysia crispata
AACTGGCTCTAGGCTCCTATACAGTTTCACCGCAATCCATCGATCTTGAGTCAGATACGTCTCCTTGCTCATCTTCAACTTCTAATATCACAAAGTCTCTAAGTTCTATATTCTTGAGAGACCGTTCACGTTGTCCACAACATCCTTTTCCCTCACATTGGCAGCAGTGCATCAAACTTGCGGGTGACGTCCCGCACCATCATGTATTTTTCCTCTGCTGTTGCTGCATTTGACCTTCTGGGTACAATAACAATTTCGGTGATGGTAGAACTGACCGTAACATGCTGGCTTTCAGAGGAAAGTGCAGCCTGTGCTTTAAAACGCACATTATTGCATACATATAACGGCAGCTCCAAATGTGCTCTAACAGCAAAAATATGTCTGCATGGCAGGGAGAAGTGGGCATTGAAATGGCAAGTACATTTCATGGGAATAAATTGAACTGTGTACACAGCACTGGAAGAGAAACTTGGGCATGATACCTCATTTAATGTATCTGTATCTGTTTCATGAGTGTCTGTGATGTAGGTGTATTTTCGTAAAAGGTGTCAGGTCATTCTTAATTTGATCAACTGTTGGACATTTGTATTGGGTGTTGTACTGAATGGACATTTGCTGAATAATAAGCTTCCGGGTGAAATCTTTGAAGGATAAAAACTCATCGCCCGAACTAAAACTAAGAGACTCCATCTTTTCATCATCTCGGCAAGCGCATGCGCATTGATGAGTTTCAGAGCTATGCCCCTAGTTTTCGTTCTCCTCACGCCGCATGGTCGCACACACATACACGCACACGTAAAAAAAAAACCAGTAAAAAACGAAAACAAAACAAAAAAGAGAGGAAGTGAGAGAGAGAGAGAGAGAGAGAGAGAGAGAGAGAGAGAGAGAGAGAGAGAGAGAGAGAGAGAGAGAGAGAGAGAGAGAGAGAGAGAGAGAGAGGCGCGCACACAACTTTATAACTACGGGACTAAAAAAAAGAAACAACAAAAGTATAGATTTAACATATAAACGTTTCGCCTTTATTGTGGCTTCATCAGAATGATTGTGTGTAGAAAAAAAATTACTTCAACAAGTTATTCAAAACATTGGGAGAGCTAGGCTCAGACGGGACAAATGATTGGTTGGGGGAGGGGCAGTGTGCAGAATGCTTCAAGGTTCAGTGCAATGGCTAGGGATGGTGATGGCAGAGGGCGTGATCTCGTTGATATGAGGGTAAGATAAAGCTGGAGCGTGTGTTTGGAATAAAATATTAGAGCTGGTACGTATCTGTAGAGAAATCAAAATTCAATATTTGGGAAAATTTTTTTTTTTTGGGTTTTACATACACCTGATTCGAATGGGGATGCGCGGGTAGAAGAATGATACGTGAGAAGGCGAGATGTAGAGTGTCTCTAATAAATAGGAGGTAATAGAGACGGGGATGGCGATTGAAAGATCATATAAATATCCAAATTCTCACATAAATTGAAAGAAATATAACTAACAAACATGATGCGTATATGTATACAGCAGCTTATATGATTGTTTTGTTAATTGCTCTCTAATTCTGTGTGTCACTCTCTCCCTTTATCTATCTTTCTTAAATCTCGATTCTACTAGTCATTATTTCCTTTGCAGTGCCTCATTCTGTCCTATTAGTTACAATCAAACCCTTATTTTCTACCTCTCTCTCTCTCTCTCTCTCTCTCTCTCTCTCTCTCTCTCTCCCTCTCTCTCTCTCTATCTATCTATCTATCTATCTAGCTACCTATCTATCTATCTATCTGTCTCTTTAGCTTTTCGTGGGGCTGTGGTGCTGGTTCAACAGTGCCTCTAAATGACTAACACTAATCATATTTATTATGAATGGTGATATCAATACATTTATAGGATAGTAGTTACACAACCTGTTCTTTCAATAGAATAAACATGTACTGATGTAGATTCTTAGTGCCTTAGGGTGGTAAAGGCGAAACGTTTATACGTTAAATCTATACTTGTGTTGTTTCTTTTTTTAGTCCCGTAGTTATAAAGTTGTGTGCCTGTCTCTTTTTAGATCTCGTTTCACACTATTTACAGACACACACGCGTCCTTTTTGGATCCTTTATAATTACCAAGTTGTCCTCCAAGAGTGGTGTTTTTGCTTATATATATATAGAGAGAGAGAGAGAGTGTTTGGGGGTGGTACAGGCTGGTCTGTATGACAGAGAGCATTGACGGTTGTTAACACGAGCGCCGGGTCCGAATAACCTCCGAGATTATCGGGACCCGGGCTCGAATAATGTCCGAGATTGTTGGGACACGGGTTCGAATAATGTCCGAGATTGTTGGGACACGGGCTTGAATAATGTCCGAGATTGTTGGGACACGGGTTCGGATAATGTCCGAGATTGTTGGGACAAGGGTTCGAATAATGTCCGAGATTGTTGGGACACGGGTTCGGATAATCACTTCGTTCAGACTATGCTTTGTAAATCGTTAGATCTAGCTCTAGTAATTTCAAGTAAATGGATCAATAGCCACTGCTTCGGGCGTTTTAATCAGACCCACTAGATCTACATGGAAATAATTGACACCAGGTGCATCTTTTTATTTCGAAGAACTGTATTTAAAATCAGAGGGTATATTTGTGGATGTCTCATATTACTTAAAAGTGTTTTTTTTTTTAATTATGATAATGAAAGGCGACAGTTTGCGTAACCTCTTAAGGCCTCAGTCTATAGCGGAAAGATTTAGATAAAAAGACATAGTTTCTCGATTTTTGTGAATTGAGAAAACTGTCGATTTAAATCACGATAGAAAACAAGCCACACAAGTTGTAAATTTTTATATGTGGGCCATGAGCAAGCAGACGGGGTGTCCCTTTCATGCTTGTTCTCATGGAAAGGAAGTTTGTAGTGACCAAAACTAATATGTCGGACGACCTTAGAAACAGCGAAACGAAAGGACAGAAAAATTGAAGTTTTTGCTTAGTCGGGACATCTGCGTTTCCTATTCATTCCTGTGTTTCTTATTAACCTTAAATCAGCAGCACATACGGTCTCAGTGGAGATATAAACTAAAAACCAGGGCTGCTTAAACAATTGCATTCAGATTTAGTTTACTTTTTTGCTTGAGATCTTTACTTCATTTATCGAAGATCTTCAATAAAATATGAGAAGAATTCCAATGTTTCTTATAATTCTTTTGCATACATTTATTAAAACATTTTTTTTTTATTTTCATGTAGTTCTGTTGCTCTGGAGACGTCTGAATTTGTTGTAAAGCTGTTGGATTTTTTTTTTGGTTTGTTTGTTTTCTCTCACCATTTTTGTTTTCTCTGTGCAGTTTTAAGGGTTTGTATTTTATTTTTTCATGAAGTGGTATGGCTCTGGAGGAGATATTATCTATTTTTCTTGCGGTTGTGTTTCACTTTTCTTCAATATGGTAGTTTGGAACACATTACACTGTATCTGCTGTGTGTTAGTTTAGCACTACGTATGATCTCTATGGAGAGATAAACTAAAACTGGGGCTGCCTAAAAGATTGCACATGGATTTATTTTACCTTTTTGCTCGAGATCCTTGCTTCATTTAACGAATGACATCATGAAAATGTGAGTAGAGTTCCAATGTTCAAGGTTTCATATATTTCAAAACCGTACTGTGAGTGGCTGTGGAGGAGACAAGTCTGTTCAGGGTAAAAAAACAATTTCTTCTTTTTTTATTTTTAATTTTATTTTCATTTAGTTCTGTAGCTCTGGGTTAAGTCTGTATTTGTTGTTAAGTTGTTTTTTTTTTTCTTTTCTTTTTCCGTTTTTTTTCTTTATCAGTTTATGTAGTTGTATGGCTTATGGGAGTTATTGTAAAATTTCCTTTGTAATTGTTTGGCTCTGGAGAAGATTTATCTATTTTTTTAGTGGTTCACTTTTTTTTAAATATAGCAGTCTTCCCCATCTGTTTGAGTTTCTTCAGTGTAGTTGTATGACTCACGAGGATATAAGTCTGTTATATTTGTGAACTTTGCTCCCCTTCAGCATACAATTTTTTCTTCCTAACCTGTTCATTTGAACAGGTAATCATGCTTGTTAACTATATAGATCTAATTGTTTGTGTTTTAGAATACAAACAGAATAAAAATAAATATCAATCAATGATTGCATTCACTATAATTATTGACTCTATAGATTCAATCATTTTTATATACTTGCTGATATTTTGATGTAAGACAATTCTTACTCTTAGAACTAACACCTTAAGTAAATTCAAATTGCACAATCTAAAATAAACAATGCATGTAATTAGAAAGTTTTGTCATTATAACAACACACGGTAAATTCTCAGTCCTATTTCACTTAAATGCATAGTCTTTCAAAAGAGCAGATGTTTTTTTCTGGGTATCCAAAATTCTTGTAGTTGTTTCAGGTTTGTCACTCATGTCAGTATCATTTGTCTTTTCTTCTCTGTCAACACAGTCACCCATCTCTTTCGTTCTTACAACAGTTTTACTTGTCCACTCATTCTCACTGTCAACAGTCAAGTCAGTTGTCTGGCTGTGTTCAGTCACAGTCATGTCTTGACTATGTAAGTTTGTTTCACCAAACTGTTCCATTCTTCTGGGTGTCAATTCTGTCTGTCTATTGACACTGTATTTCTTTACAGAAGTTATATTTCTTTGTTTTGTGACACCAACTTTGCAAGACCACACTGGTACACTTTTTCTCAATCACTTTGCAAAAAAATGGTTGAAAGATAATAACAATTTGTCTTCTCTTGTTTTATCAATACTTTATCACCCCTCTGGAATTTCAGTTGGTCTAGCATTTTTATGACTGTCAACATAGCACTTTGTCCTATCTTTGTTTTTCATGCCTGTCATTTTCACTTGTCTGTCCAGTGTTTATCTGTTTACAACCTCTTCAGCATATAACATTTTTGTCCTCAACTATCTGCTTAGTAAAAATTCCGCAGGGCTAATCCCAGTAGTTTGATGATTGTTTTACCTGTATTGAAGCAAAAACTTAAGAATTTCTTTCTTCCAATCTTTACCTTCTACTTTGGCTGTTCTGCATACTTTCAACAACATTCTATTAAATATTTTTACTAATCTATGACACAATATCAGTAAAGAGCCTCTATCTTAAATTTTTCAAATGAGATGGATAAACTCATTTCCCATTGTCTTTGCTGAACAAAAAAAATATAATCCTTACACAGCATAATACATTCAAAACTTTTCTTGAACTCTCAGCCTAGCATACCAGCCTACATGCTTCTATGCTGTTTGAACAATCTCCTCTGTCACTTAGCATGCCTGTTACTAAAATACTCGGAAAACTTAAGGGATTCGAAGGACCTTCAACACTGAACTCTGAAATTACATATTTAGAAATTATCTAACAGACTTGAAGTAGACACAATGCCTAAAATCAATCTTCCAAAATCCCACCTCCTCCACTCTACTTACTACCATGCCAACCTCTGTCAATCTTGGCTCCTGGTGCAGTATGGTAGACTCTGTGATGAAGGGACCCTTAACGGCCTCCTTCAGCTGATCCACGCTGCATATATGGCGATTGTCCTTGACCTTGTACTAGTTGTGCGGGTACCAATCAATAATGAACCACACGTACTTCTTTCCATAAAGTGTCTCCTTATACGGCTGGGAAGATCAAATGAATAAAGATAAAATGACATATTGACATCCTTGAAGGATGTCATTGTATCATTTTATCTTTCATTTCATTTTTATTATGACTAATAGATTGATTGATTGGTAGAGCTCCTTTGCAAAAGGAAAACTTTTTGTTTGTTTTTTTCTAACCAACTGGTCGCCTTTAGATAGGGCAGATCAGAGCAAAAAAAGGTAAGACCCCTAACTCATCCACCACAGCAGTACTGATAAGAGATGCAACAGACAATTCCCTACAGATCTGAAAGCAATTGCTTTACAAATTTCCAGATTTACCATTCAGAGCAAACTTCTGGAGTACATATAATACGGTGAGGTATTCATCCCAGCTCACTCAATTGAGTATTGTACGGTTCGAGTTCCAGTGTGATTAATACAGCACTGAGTTTTACCCCTCACACACCTCTTCACAACTGTTAAGTTGGAACTTTGGTGATGTCTGTGTCTCAGAAAAGAGCACCCCCCCAAAAAAAAATTAAAAAAAAATGCACATGCAGGTTGTAAATGGCCATCTGCATTATCTCCATAGCACACTATGAACATCTTGTGACAACTGGCATGACTGTAAGAAAACAGCCTGAAAAGATGAGGATGGTTTAACAAAGTGGCTCAAAGTAGGACAAGTGACAGCGAAAAAAGATAGCTATGAATTGAGAAAAAGTAAAGATCCAAGCACAAGAGAATACAAAGATATTTTTTAAATGAGGCTGGGACTAGAACAAGAGAGAGGGGGAGAGAGAGAGAGAGAGAGAGAGAGAGAGAGAGAGAGAGAGAGAGAGAGAGAGAGAGAGGGAGAGAGAGGACAGACAGACAGACAGACAGACAGAGAGACAGACAGACAGAGAGACCAGTAGAGAGAGATTCTGGGGGGGGAGGAGGGAAGAAGAAAAGGGGTTGAGAATAGTCAAAGAGGTTATTTCTTTTAAATAATTAAAAAAAAAGAAATGCATTTGATAAATTAAACCAAAAAAAAAAGGAAACAAAACTTCACTTCCTCAACACTTAGCCATCTTCAATTGGTTGAACAATTGTAAACGGGGGTAACTAATTAAAAGTTTACTGTTGGGTAGGTTCTTCCCCTTGAATTTATTTTTCATTTTAAAGTTGACCTTTTATCCAATGAGACCTCGGATTCAACAAAGAAATACTGTGAGACCCGAGCATCTCGTTATATGCAAGGTTTACTGTATATGATGAAGCATATCTTAAACATAAAGCAAGCAGTAAGATAAAAAAATGATTGTAAATAGAAAATCTGGTCTGAATTTGATGTCTACTTAAGTAAAAGAAAACTACAAAAAAAAGACTAAGCAGTTGTCGCCTTCATTTTTGGACCTGAATCACTCTTGCCAGACTTTAAAAGATGTTTTAAACAATTAATGTTGAGTCACTGAGAGTTTTTAAACAAGATTCTTGAAAAAAATCCATTTAAAAAAGTATCAGATTAGTTAACTTATGATATTTACACAACTGTTCCTTTCTGTGACAAAGACTGCTGGCTTCTACATTTTATCAACTGCAACAATCCTGTGGATTTCAAGAAAGCCCTTTACTTTCTAAGTTTCTTAAATATATATATATATATATAAATATATATATTAAAATTGAAAGGATACAAATAACGTTTGGTTCCTTGCCACAACATTGTAGATGCTCAAGCCAACAAATCTGGAATCATGGACCTGTTTAAGCCTCACATTCTGGGTCTCATAGGCCAAGAAAATGCCAAAGATGATCAGGATACCCTTGTAGCCAAACACAACACTTGGACGCAGGGCGCCAATCACAAGTGAAAGTTGGTAACAGAGTTTGGGATTATGTGCACAGATCATGTTGATAGAGCCTGTCCATTAGAAGGTATTGGGATCAGCACAGCACAGATCATATTGATAGAGCCTGTCCATTAGAAGGTATTGGGATCAGCACAGCACAGATCATTAGAGTTTGAAACTGCAGTAGACTAGGGATTTTTTCTAAACTGTCAAGTAAAACTGTTTGTATCAGTACAGTCTATCATCTATTCAAAAGCAAAGTGTAAAATCATGCAAGGTCCAAAAAGTTGAAATATGTAAATATATCAAGACATACCAGTGAGGTATAAGATCTACATACTATACATAGACACATAAATATTTTCATAAAATATTATATAAAAAAAGAAAGATTGCTGAAAAATATTAAAAGGCAGACAACATTTTCATATGCTAGTCTTCAGTATAAAAACATCAAACCTCTGCAAAAAAAAAAAAATGGACTTACTGGTTAATTGTTCCACCTGAATCCATGCAATGTGGTCTCCTTAAGCTGTGAAAGCCACATTTTGCATAATCGCAGCAATTTTGTAGAATCCATAGCGCAATACATGTCATCGGTTATCTCTTTAAAGTCTTCAAGCTTCGTCCCTCTTTCCTCCAATCTGGTTTAGTTAAAAAAAATAAGAAATAACTGTCATTATTGTACCTTTATTTTATTTTACTTTTTTTTGTTTTTTTGAAGTTTACCTAAGAGTAAAAATTATGGAAAGTTTCTTTTGTCAGTATATTTTCCTATTCTTGTGCCACAAACTGTAACACTGATTCTTGAGTTCTAAACCAAGAGCTCTGGTTAGCAGTACCATATGAAATGTCTAATACAACATAATCATGGTTCCTTGTGTTAGAATCACTCCCTAGCATATTTGTTGGATAGATGAGCATAGTTATAGACTATACCAATTTCATGGTATCAAACCTTTTAAATTTGAGCATTGCAAGAATTTATCTTTGCGAGATTTGAGTTCTAATTAGATGTGTTCTAATTTGAATATATCAATACAAAAATTCTGATGTTGACATTTGAACTTTTTACACTTTTATCTGTGTGTAATATATATATATACATATATATATATATTTTTTTTTTTAAAGACTTATTCTGTCCTCGGTTCCATGCTTTGTTTCTACTTTTGTGTACAAATTACTTTATTTTTAGGTTCACCAAGCCTTACATTCATTTCATGATCCCCCAATTTCCTCATGCCTTCGGAAGCATCCACATGTTGCATAGAGAAAGATTAGAGACACAATCATAGAGACTGAAACACATGATGGCCGGCGCATAAGAACATAAAAGCAGATGCTCGAAAGACATCTTACATAGTATAATTTGTAACCGTATAACAGCTGGGTCTCAAGCAAGGCTTCGCGAGAAAAACTGACTTAAAAATAGAACGGTAACGTAAAGCAATTAGTGTGATGACAATAAGGTTCTAACAATAAGGTATCGCTGGTAAATTTTCTTTCAAAGACCAGAAAGATGAAAACAACTCATTTCGGCACAGGGTGGAAAAGCACATAAATACAAAAACAGTGGAAAAAAAAAACTGGCTTCCAAATAGAGCGGTAACGTAAAGCTAGGAGACTGGTGAAAATAAGGTTGTAAAGATGAAGTATCACTGGTAACTATTGATTCAAACACCAGAGAGAAGAAGCGACTAATTTCGGCAGAGGTAAGAAAAGAACAGTAATACGGAGACATCAGCTGAAGTCAGTGGTTTCAAGACCAGTCATAGCCATAGACAGAGCGTGTACATTAACGCATGTTCATTAAAGACTAAAAGATATAAAAGATAAAAATAGTATGAAAGAAAAAGAAATATATATTTTAGAAATATTTATAAAGAGGTCGGAATTATTAAGAGAGAGAGAGAGAGAGAGAGAGAGAGAGAGAGAGAGAGAGAGAGAGAGAGAGAGAGAGAGAGAGAGAGAGAGAGAGAGAGAGAAAGAGACAAAGAGAGAGACACAGAGAGAGAGAGAGAGAAAGAGACAGAGAGAGAGAAAAAGAGACAGGGAGAGAGAGAGAGAAAGAGAGACAGAGAGAGAAAGAGACAGAGTGAGAGAGACAGAGAGAGAGACAGACAGAAAGAGACAGAGAGAGAAAGAGACAGAGAGAGAGAAATAGACAGAGAGAGAGAAAGAGAGAGAGAGAGAGAGAGAGAGAGAGAGAGAGAGAGAGAGAGAGAGAGAAAGAGAGAGAGAGAGAGAGAGAGAGAGAAAGAGAGAGAGAGAGAAAGAGAGAGAGGGAGGAACGGAATAGAGTGAGAGGTAGTGAGGTTGAGCGAGGGGCAAAAAGAGAGAGAAACAGAGGTGGACGGAAGGATGGATAGTGTAGAGAAAGAAATAGCGACACATGGTTAGAAAGAAAGAAATAGCGACACATAGTTAAAGAGAAAGAAAGAGTAACAAACTGCGATGGACACATCAATTAAAGATTAAAAAAACAAAAAAATTGAAAATGACAGGATAGAGACAAAGAAAAGATAGATACATAGAGAGATAGAGCGATGGAGAAATAGAGAAAATGGAAGAGGAAGGACCAAAAACAAATGAAAGTATCAGCGGCACATAGTTACAAAAAAGATAGAAGAGAGAGAGAGAGAGAGAGAGAGAGAGAGAGAGAGAGAGAGAGAGAGAGAGAGAGAGAGAGAGAGAGAGAGAATAAGAGAAAGATTGAAGGAGCGCGGTAGAGAGAGAGAAAGAGAGAGGGGGGAAGAGAGAAAGAAAGAGTAAGAGCGATAGAGATACAGAAAGAGAGCAAGTGTGAAAGAGGAAAACCAGGAAGAGTAGAAAGAAATAGCCACACGAGTTATTCACTCAGCAAGCGCATGAACTCTTTTAAATACGTGTAGGAATCTAATGTGGCCTTACGTTTAGAAGGAAACTGGTGAAATATAAAATTTAACGACAACTTATGTATAAAAAGTGTTAAAAGCATAAATATAAAAAAAATGCGTCTTTTTCGTATGCTGAGTGGTAAACTGTATTAAATTTAATAATAAAGTTGTTGAATGCACATTGATATTTTTGCTCAAGTAGAAAAACTATCAAATAAATGTGACATAACGATCTCAATCATGATTTTATACAAAGGCAATAAACTCTTCGAGCAAAGTGATCCATATTATATACTACAGCCACTAGGGTGGAGGCGGGGAAATGAGATATATAAGTATTAAGTTGTTGGGTTCATTCATACTCATTTCATAGACCCTCATTGTTTTCATTTTTTTTAAGACCCACATATTACAAAAAGAAAATGTAGAGACCGAATCATAGAGATAGAAATACAGTCATGTGGCCGACGAATAAGAAGCCAAAAGACAAGCAATGAATTAATAAAAAGCTGATGTTCGAAAGCATCTATCATAGTATAGTGCATAAAGATAAGACAGATGCGCTACATTGTAAGGGTTTTGGCAGAAAAGCTTGCATCCAACTAGAACGGTAACGTAAAGCAAGGAGAATGATGATTATTAGGTTGTAAAGATGAAGGATCGCTGGTAAGTATTATTTCAAAGGCATGAAAGATAAATTCGAACAATTTCGGCACGGGGTAGAAAAAAAAACAGCAAATGAAATACAGAAAAATCAGTAGCAAAATATTGGTTTAAAGAAAAACGGAAGACCAGTCATAGCCACAGACAGAGCGTGCACACTGATGTGTGTCTAATTGAGAATAAGAGTTAGAAAGAATATGCTTACTCTGCGGATATTGACGATTTTTAAAAGGCTATAACCCACTAAAATGTAGGAAATGGACATCTTTATCTCATTAAATTATACAATCATATTATACTTGATTTCATGTGTTAATTGTTTTGTGAGTGGAAAAGTAAAACAAGGACAAAAACGAAACCAAAACTGAACGCCATTTTGTCAAAATTGGCAATCCTTAGTTATGAACCTTTAAAAGGTAATATCTCAGCTTCTGATAACAATTTTAAGAAGCTGTAAACGCCATTCTCTGAAGAAATGTTTGGCGTTTTAGAAAACACTATAGCTTAGTATGCTTAAAGATCGACTTAAGACAGAAAATCACTGGCTCACTCACAAATAAAAAAGGACGATGATAATTGGTACACACCCATTAAATTGGTATAAAAAAGGTGGTCTAAATGTTTCCCTCATTTTTAAGGTGCTGATAAGAAACAGCTTAGTTACAAATATATCAAAGTACTGTCAGGAATATACCCCACCCCAACTCCGAACATGTAGGTTTACAGGCTACAATCTCTCATTACCTGTTAAAAATTTCTTTTTATTGTCTGGCTGTATCTTGAAAGAGGCTGGCAAAAATACACTGCGCGGTTCATTTGTGTTTCAACATCAGTTTTTTTCATATTATTGATTCCATCAAACCGTTGCACTAAATTTTCCATGACAACTACATTTCTAACTAAATGACTAAATGACAAAATAAAAAAAAAAGTAATTTAGAGTGCCTTTAGAAAAATGAGTCAATCCAATTGTAATTGTCACCATTGTTAAGCTAGACAATAGAAATCTTGGGCTCGATGGATGCCCATTTTTAAAAGTAAGCTAAAAGAAAAAAGAAAAGAAAAACAGTACAAAACTGATGTCTCTAATAATAAAAACCAATTTATTCTATTTATTTTTTAAGCAAGAAATCATTAGAATTCTAAGTAATACAATCACAGACACAAAAAGTGATTTTTTAAAAGCTATTAATGTTTATCAGAATGTAAGATACATGAATACTTGTGAGGTGGCATAGGATTTTTAGGCTCAATGTTTAGTTTGGGCAAACTTTGATGAGCATGTGATCGGAAAGCTTAATCAGTTCCCTTCATGAAATAGGCTAGTTAAAATATTTTTATTTATTTTTATATTTGGCTGAGATATGACTGGAACCATGATACATGGTTTGGGAACAAGAAAATGCTTTTAAATTAGGGAAAATTTATTTCTTGCAGATTTGCATGCATCTTCAAAAAGCACCAAATCAAAAATTCTTTTTAGGTTTCTTTGGGGCTTTCAAACTTATTGACATGCTAAGAAAATGTAAGGTTATTCACAAGAGAGTAAAAAAAGAGCAACCTTCAAAAAAGTTGTTATGTTTTAAGCCATCTAGCTCAAACCATTGTTTTCAGAAATCAGCCTGAAAATCCAAGGCCACCTTAGAGTCTTGTACAAATTCGTGTTAAAAAATTAGAAATAAAATCTTCAAATGCTTATAAAAAAAATCTCCCAAATGTAAACAAGTTCATACCATTTGAAAGGCACACCTCACTTCTCCGTAGTATTAGCACATGAGAATAAATTGGATTTATTTCCTTAACCTTGGTGACTTGCAAAATATACTCTCTTGACAACCATGTTTGAAGAAAAAATAAGTTACATGATCAAATGGTTTGTTCTAAGTTTTAATATATTTTCTAGTCATTCTGTTGAACTTCCATCATAGGAATCAGGAAGACACATCCTTCCACCGGTTCAAAAGATTAGGGGCTATGCCAGAAACAGTAGATAGAAAATTTATCGATGACAGTTTGTACTGTCACTCCCAATGAGAATGAATCTCTGCTGGAGATAAAAAAATGCATTCATTAAAAACAAAAAAAAAACAAAAACAAAAGAGGAGACAAAAGCACTAAGAATGATGTGGAAATCAATATCTTTTGCTTGTGATTAACAGCAGATTTTTGGTCTTAAGTGACCATCAGTTATTTTCATTTTATAAGTTTTGCTTTGGTATCCTGTGACACTCTATGCCAGCTGAGCTTAAAATTTTTGAGATCCCAAAAACTTTTTAAGGGAATAAAAACAACACACAAGTAATTGTTATCATTTTACTTATTTTCAATTCTTTTCCGCATAAGATTTTGAAACTTGGTTTATTTCAGAGGCTAAAGACTTCTCAGTTCTATTTCGAGGATCTACATGTATTGGCTTTCCCTATAGTGGCTGACTCCCCTATGACAGCCCATAAAAGGTAGTCTTGAAAAGTGGAGGCTTAAAAACAAGCAAGGGCTTAGTTCATGGTAAGTCTTTGAGCAGAGCTGAAAGCCTCTTTATTCATCAGCAAGATGTTATTTCATAAATTTAATGTAGACATGTACAATTTGTAATGTTTTCATACTTGTTACATGTGCATTTGGATGCAGTTTTTCATTTTATAATTATAACAAAATTTAAACATGTTTTAAAAGGTTTTTTTCATGGCTAAGGCTCCATCCTATTTTGGTAAGTGGTGAGAATTTAAGCTCTTTTGTAAATTTAATAGAAGTTTCTTACTACAGTAGACATTGACGTAATGCACAATAAAATTGCCTGAAAATTAAGAATGCATCAGGTCTAGGGCTTCGCCCTGATAGAAGGTCAGATGGACAACGTCCCCCTGAAGCTGAAGCATTTTCATGACAAATAATACCCAGAATCCTGTCTCCCGGCACATTCTTCTACAATTCTTAATATAATCTAGCCTTTGGTCACAAAAAAGACAAAATGCCAAGCCCAGTTTTGACGGTTTTCTTACATAATCCAAGTGGTAATCCCCACCACAATTTACTTTTCTTCTAACCCCTGCCATCAAAACTTGTTTCTTACTCCATTTCTATAGCTTTCAGGTTGGCCATCCGTTCAAAGAACATCATAATATCTGTACAAGATCTATCTGGATCTAGATATCTATCTTCTAATGGTATCTGAATCAATCTTCACAGACCTAGATATCTATCTTCTAATAGTATCTGAATCTATATTCACAGATCTAAATATCTATCTACTAATGGTATCTGAATCTATCTTCAAAGATATAGAGTTATATTTCAACACTGTAGAAACTGGAACAACTCCTAGATTTACATATTATTAGAATGAAGAATCTTGGCCTCGCTTGACCTATGCCAAGAAGTTGTCATCACAATTCATTTCTGCATTTCTACTTAAATTCAAGAAATCATTGCTGGAATGTTGGCTTTGACTGACTTCAGTAACAAATAGTGAGTTGGATTGAATTATTAGCCCTTAGCAGGGAAATTTTCCCATTTTACGATTGCCTGAAAACAGTCTTATCACTTTTTCTTTTCTCTATAAAATCAGACTGCAGGTCTGAACATGATGATTGTATTATTCACAAATATCCAAATAACACAGTAATAATAGGACTAATGACAAATGATCTAGATCGTTTTAAAACTAAGATAAGGCAACAGTTGCTGCTTCATCAAAGGTCTTTTCTGAGCCACACTTATCTTACTTTTGACACTAGTGTCACTTGCATGCATTTTTATTGAACTTGTAATAGAGTCAAATGAATAAGTGCAGGGGTCACAGACACAAAGGTCCGAACCACTGAAAATCAGTGGCGCCACAATGATATCAACATTTTTCAAAACATTCCATTAATTTTAATTTAGAAACAAAATAAACAGATTTGGGTAATTTACACTAATTCTTGAGAAGAGGAAATAAAGTTATTAGTTTAAAAAATTCACATTTTGTTTGAAAATATTATGCATCGTAATTTTCAAAGTCATGAACAATTCACTTATATTTCTTTTAGGTTTAGGGCAGAGCAGAGAACCTCATCTCTTGCTCTAGTTAGTACTTTCAGAGATGGTTGTAGGTGAAAGCTTGGATTGTTTAAACTAAAATAAGGCAACAAATGCTTTTTCATCAAGGCCTTTTCTGAGCCAAACCTATCTTACTTTTTACACAAGTGTCACTTTCATGAATTTTTACTGTCCAATTAATAATGACAAATGAATAAGCGTTCATTTAATCAATATTTAATTATAACAAATTACATTAAAGATCCAAAAACAGCAATCCCATAACTGTCCTTGCTAATCCATATTTTAATTTATAAGCTGTGGTACTGATATGAACCTCAGCTAATGCTTTGGGGTCTCGACTTCAGGCTCTAGTTAAGTGGACCAATACAGGGGCAAGGATATGGGGCATTGGATTTTCAGCCATAACTAAGAATCATTGCTTCCATTGCTGCTGCTTGGTCTAACGCTGAGATGATGGGTTTCGCCTTCGGTGGTTTTCTGACGGCTGCTGACTTTCCTCCTCACATGAGCTAACAGGCAGGCTGCTCTGATCTTTTTTAAATAGAGGGAAAAGCTTATCCTTTTTTCCAGTAAAGGTTCCTAACACTATATAATTGTCTCTTTTAGTCTCAAAAGTTTTGTGTGCTTCTGTGATGATGTGATCTTTTCAAGGCTAACTTGCCTCTGCCTCCATCAGCGACAACATTATAAAGACTGCTTAGAGCTTTACCCGGCTTTTTTATTTACTTAATGCTATCACCAATACGAAAGGTCATATCTTTCACCACAACCTCCTCCAATAACCTCTTCAAGTTGACCTTGTTTCTTACGTCACTGTCTATTTCTTTGAGTAAAGCCTCTTTTGCTCTATCCAGCTGTCCCAGTGCCATGGTAAGAACTGACTCCTGGACCTAAAACCAGGTGTTAGAGGTTTCTACTGGAGCTTACATTTACAATCAAGTTTAACTGCTTCTAATTTTGTGATTTCTAGCTCTGTTGTTTTACCTATGACAGATCTAGATCTGGAATCTAATCTAAGTCCTCTCAACTATAGATCTCACTCACAACACCTTAATCAAAAGGCGGACTACACCCAAATACACGGTCTCGACATGTGCTTTATCTAGCTTGATGAGACAAATGCCTATGTAGGTGCGAGGCCTCACCCAATGCAAGGCCCGAAAAACCAGGCTAGTCATAAGGTGAAATATGATTGTATTAGTATTACATGCTAAAGCATCAGCAAAGCCTGAACTCTGTAATGAGTTTAATATCTCTTAGGTTTCTCCTATAGCCATAGATTAGCGCGGTGCGGAAAGAGGGGGGGGGGGAGGGGGAGGAACAACAAAAAACAATGAGAGACGGTCGTAATCGTGGGGGGGAAATTAATAGTGTTTGAGCCAAAGTCCTAGCCCCCAGAAACAGATCTGGTTTAATTATGTGTATTCTACCGTTTAGTTCATGTACGGTACGTCTATAGGCCTATCAGAATTTTCCCGCCCACCGCTCTCGATATCTAGCTACTACATTACAAGTGAAAACAAAACACTGGACTTGACAGAAGCTAAAATAAATATTTCCTACCCCACATGCGTTTTTATATCAGGTTAACATGATGAATTCGAATTTGAGACACATTTAGCATCTCACATTTGTCATCTTTCCAGTTACGTTTATTTTTTTTTAATCCAACCATTCTCCAGGAGTCACACCCCACTAAGTTCCCAACCACTGAAAAACATCATCGCTGTGGTGATATTGAAATTTCCAAACAATACCATTGATTCAGACTTTAAAAACAAAATTATCCGACTTGGGTAACACACTCAGTCCTGAGATGTTTGGTCTGATTGTCTTCTTTCTCCTCTATTGTCTCACCTATCACCCCCACCCCACTCTATTTGCTTGGTTATAACAGAATTACATTGTACATTGCATTTAGTTGTATCTATATAGTTACACACATGTAATTTCTTTGAACAAAATTACACACTTAGATGGAAGACTGAACTAGACTAATAGGTTTTCTTGTTCTAAATGAGTTATAATCTTTTCCCGCTTAATTGCCATCCTCCCCCCCCACACACACACACACGCACGCCAAATTAATTCAGTATGTGTTTTATTTTCAGTGAAAATCTAATCTTTCATCAAAGGAATTGCTAATTATTAAAA
The DNA here is from genome assembly GCA_033675545.1 of Elysia crispata. Taxonomy (NCBI): domain Eukaryota; kingdom Metazoa; phylum Mollusca; class Gastropoda; family Plakobranchidae; genus Elysia; species Elysia crispata. The sequence goes on from JAWDGP010004784.1 coordinate 17,160, forward strand.
AATACTGAAATCATCATATCCAATCGACCCCTCTTTGAAAACATTTTTTTCTCCAAGCCTATGTCTGTAATTCGTCCTTTCATCAACTCATTAGAAACATTTTAAAAAAGGATGTCAAGATTGAAAAAAATAAATGTAACTTATAATTTGCTTTGACAACAAAAATCTATCCATACACTTTGTTGTAAACTACAATACGCACAGTACCAACACAGGTAATCTGCTCTGCCACTTGCCCAGTCTAGAAGCTAACTGCCGTGGCAACAGTACAGTTTTCCACCCTACCGTGGGTAACTGCGTTAGCAAGACAATAGCTGAATTTAAATCCTTACAATGGTATCAATTTCTTAATATCCGAGCTACTTATGCCCCAAAAGGTGCAACTCAAGATGCAAAACCCTCATTCCTGAAAAGGTGCCACTTTATTGATAGATGAGTGAAAGCTGACAGAGAAGATTGGCGAGCAAGATAAGGCAAAAATAATATAGGCTTGCAATGATCCTAAATTTGAAATATCTCTTTGCAATGTTTTTCCATCTTTAGTTTTTTCATCCAGCCAAGATCATAACCAACTTTTAAGGAAATGCTTTCCGTTTTTGTTACTGACTATTACAAGAAGTGTCTGCACTATCTGCTACAAATTAAAGTTGAGCTAAACTACAATTTGTCTGTGAATCACTCAAATCATTATTTTAACCTTCTAGAAAGTGGGAATCAAGGAAAGTTAATTTCATTGGTGTCAGTCAAAACTAGAGGCCTAGGCTTCGTAGGCCTACCAGTACTCATTCAAAGTGTTTATTTATGCAATAATATATGCAAAATAGCGAAACTAATCTGTCTCAGAAATAACAGATCTGGCAGAAGCCACCTCCCTTTTCTACGTATGTTATTAATTTTGAAAGACTATAAGGGTACATAGGCCTATTGATATTGTTTCAAATCAGCCTCCGTAGACGATGGTGTTTCCTAAGTACTGCTGAGAAAAAAAATGTACTAAACATTGCACTTGGCATAGTAATTATTACCAAAACCGTCCAATGTATAGAGAGATGTTGACCACTTAACGCAACTTTTCCCAGAAAATCCCTTAAAGATTTTTTTTTTTGATATCTAATATCCAATTGAGAGGATTTTATTTTAAAAAAAAATTACTATGTACTGAAGAATAAGAAGCAAATTCTGTTTTCGTGCCAGCAAAAGAAAAAAAAAGAGATTGCAAAAAAGCCCCATTTGACAAGGTTGTAGAACAGTGTAATAAAAGAGGAGAGGGAATGATTAAAACGATAATGATAATGATGGTTGTGTTCTTGACAGTAACAATGCTATCTGTTGATAATGTAGCATGAAAACAAAGAATGAACAAAAAATATATGCCTTTGATAGATGAAGAGGAAAAACTTGCTAGCCATTTAATCAGAAGAATGTGAGCCCACTCTAAAGAAAAAAATATTTTAAGAGTGAAAACCGGAGGTCAAGCTATTATTTTACAAAGAGTCCCTATGCCAATACATACTTTAGATAAAGCTAGCTCACCTAAAATGGGAGACAAGCCAAAAAAAATTAGCAGTACGCTAAATCATTTCAAGTAGAAAAGCAGAAGCAATCAGGGCCCAATAAGAGAAGGACATGAGGTTTACTTGTACCGAAAAGGCTAGGAAAAAAATAAGGACATGTAAAAGATGAAAGAGAAGAAAAACAACTCCAAAATCATATGCTCTAGCCATGAAATCAAAATTAGGACTATCATGAGATAAATTCAGAGATTTAACCAGGTTGCTTCACCCACATAATGTAAGGTTAAAGAATGAGAGTTCTTGAAGAAAATATCAGTCAGATATCTTGCCACAAGACTTAGTCACAACTTTTTATTCAGAATGATAAGAAAGAAGATAAATTTCATTCAGCGCTGGCAATATCTATTGAAAACTTTCAGAACTGCCAGTTGCATATCATAGACCAATATGATAATCAAAACAAATTGTCTTGGCATGGAGGGGCAACATCCCAGAAAACGAATGGGTTAAGATAGGACGGAATCGCTTAAAATAACTCTTTAAATACTCAATATTCAAAAAAAAAATTCTATGCTCCACAATAATGTTCATAATCTGCTGACATTAGTGAAGAAACTACAAAATAAAATAAATGCTTTGAAAATGGCAACATGGAATGGTAAATAATATGTATCTTTTAGTGTGAAGATCATTTTTTAGCTAATATCCACGGATTTTCTGATTTATATAGGACACATTCATGTCTTTGGTGTCTACAAAGAAAAAGATGGATTATCCAAGAGATTTACAAATTTTGCCCAGCTCCATAACAGATGAAAACATGAAAGCCATCTATGCTATGTATTTCAACAGGGGGCAAAAGAAGCTAAAAAATGCCATAATGTTATCATATCTGACATGCTGCTATTTTCATACACAGCAGTTCCATATATTCACACCATGTTAGGTGTAGTAAAAAAGCACCATGAGCTGCTAGAACTACAATCTGATGAAATTTGACAAACAAATAACAGCAGAAATGGCAAATTTAGTTACCGAGAATTCATCCTCTCCTTATGATTTCTACATTAGGGGGGTGAGAAAACTAGAGCATTTAGAGGATAGAAAAAAGTTACAAGAGACAAAAATAGTTTTCCTTGAAGAATAGCTAAGCGTTTGGCAGTATTATAGGAAAACAAGGCAGCTAGAGGAGAGAATGGAGAAGCTTAAAGTGAAAATTGATAGATTGAAAGATACAACAAAATAATACGTAGCCATATGTTGACCAGTATGTAGCAGTTTAGACAGTCCTCAAAACAAACAGAATACAATGGAGCACGGATTCTTCAAACTCTTAGGTTTATATTTTTTATGTTTGAGGAAGCCTTGTTCTAACAATGCTATTCTTAGCACTCGAGTCAAGGTTATGCAACAAGAAGCAATTTAAACCATTAACTAAATCCAGTCATCAAGATGAGCTGTCTGAGGTTTTTTTTTTATTAATACGAGGGCAGGCTGATAATTAAGTTCCGTTTGCTAATAACTAGGTCAATTTTCGTCACATCGACCTAAAATTTCATACATATGCTCTCGAACCATTTTTCTAGACTTAACTATAACAACAAGTTTGTGTGACGTCATTCGTGCTCATAATGCAGTGACGCGCAACACATGATGTGGTAGCCATGTTTATGAGACAATGGCGACTTCCAATGACCTTCTCATCAAACAGCGCTCTGTTATCGAGTTTTTGGCAGCTGAGGGATGTTCTGCTGCAAACATTCATGCAAGAATGAAGACAGTTTATGGTGAAATGTGCATTTCAGACTGTGCAGTTCGCAAATGGGTGAGAATTTTTAAAGGGGAAGACCCCAGAGAGACAATTCTGCGTGATCGAAAGCGCTCGGGTAGGCCCCTTTCCGCATCGGACACGGCTCATCGAGAGAAAGTTGACTGCATGATTAGAGCTAATCGAAGGGTCAAACAAAAGGAAATTGCAGATGAAGTAGGCATTTCGAAAGAACGAGTGCACCATATCGCCACAACTGTACTGGGTTACCGAAAAGTCTCTGCCCGTTGGGTCCCAAGACAGCTCACTGTAGAGATGAAAGCGCAGAGAAAGGACATGTGTACTCAACTCTTAGAGCGTTACAATGCAGAAGGAGAAGCATTTCTGCAACGCATTGTGACTGGAGACGAATCCTGGGTCCACCACTACGATCCAGAATGTAAAGCCCAATCGATGGAGTATAGGCACAAAACTTCTCCAAGTCCAAGGAAGTTCAAGGTTGTTGCCTCTGCAAGAAAGGTCTTGTTCACCGTTTTCTGGGACATGGAGGGAGTGGTCCACATGGAATTTCTGGAGCAAGGGCAAACTGTGAACTCTGAGCGATATATTTCAACACTCCGAGCTCTCAAACTCCGACTCAGACGTATTCGGCGTGATAAGGACTCAATTCTGCAACACGACAATGCGCGCCCGCACACCAGTCGCCAAACTCAGGACGCCTTAAGGCAGCTGGAACTTACGACCCTACCTCACCCTGCATACAGCCCCGATCTTGCCCCCTCTGACTATTATTTGTTTCCCCAACTCAAGAAGTACCTGAAGGGCCATCACTATGACAATGATGAGGAAGTTATCGCAGATGTTCGCAGATGGTGCCGTGGACAGCCGTCTGAATTCTTCGCTGACGGCGTGAGCCAACTAGTGAAACGTTGGAGGCGGTGTGTTGATCGCGACGGTGACTACATTGAAAAATAGAGTGCTAAGTATGTAGCTGAGATATTAAGCTTTCGTTTGACGTATTGTTTATGTATATGCGGTGAAAAATTAAAAAGTTATGATTAAACGGAACTTAATTATCAGCCTGCCCTCGTAATTGCGAAATCATTAAATTTCAGAGACGTTTAGCATTTCCCGTTGAACTTCTTTCCTGTTGTGTTTTTTTTTTTTGTGAGGGATATTGTAGTGACATTGTTTGGCTGACCAAAAATTGAATGAGTGTTAGAAATTGTAAGTCTTCTGTACTTTTCTAGCTATTTGTATTGTTGTTTATTCCAATCAGTTTATTTGTCATTTGTCCTTGTATGTTGAGATTGTATTACTAAAGAATTTCATGTTGCAGCTATTAAGATCAGCAAGGTGTAGCCTGGTAGCAGTTCTAACTTTATCTTTTCAATATTTGCATTTATCTAGTTTCTAAAAATTTTGATATAACAGTAATAATTAGAGAAGAGTAGGTAACAAGCATTATTGAAGATTAAAAAGATCTAACATTTGTCTAAATCAAAATAACCTGGGATTATTTTTTAAACGATTATGTATGTATGTTGTCCTAAAATGCTTTGCCCTCTAAATCCAAAAACATAAGTTTATTTTTACCTTCATACAGGGAATTGAAGGAAGCCATTGTCTTAATAAAATGCAACGCATGACATCCTCTCTCCGATTCACCAGCAGAGGATATAGAGAGAATATGACTGTTACGATCAGGATAGAGTTTTATTCAAAAAATTTCTCATTCTCTAGTGAAAGATATCCACCACCACCACCCCCCTCCCCCCCCACCCCCCGTTTGTTTCTTTTCATTTTAATAGCAAATTGTCCATTATCCTGTAAATATTTTTTGTCTTCTTTTCCTATCAAAAGCATTGTGTTATTTTTACATAATTTTTAAAATGGATTTCCATCCCTATTACCTATGAGAGCCCAAAATCCAGGTAGAAATTGGACTATTGAAAATTTGTTCATGAGTGCAATAAAAACAAAGCCAGCCTTGTAAAGAACTTCCTGAGGTCCTGAATTGCATAAGATATGATAAAACAGCGTGTTCTGCTGTCTTTCCCTGTGTTTGAAATGGGGTAGATAACTGATGTGATGCCCAACTAGCTATCAGCCCTTGCCAGTCGCACCTGGTTGAACGGGGATGGGATTTGGAAGACATTGTTTTATCACTGGGACATAGAACTAAAGAAATGTAAATGTAAGAGGAGGTAGAGGAATCATAAGGAGTTCAGATGAAACCTCTTTAAATCAACTCACTTCAATTTTAGAACAGCCTATTTCAATTTAAAAAGGGCTGCACAAACTGGCCTGACAACGTAGATGGCTGCGCACCACATGAAACGGCCAATGACAGCGTGTGTTACAGCCCTGTCATACAGCTTGGCCTGCGTATGATCCAGTGGCTTCTTGTGCTGGCCCTTGATTTTAAACTTAAAATCCTATTTTTCAAAGAATGCCAGAACAAACATTCACGAAACCAGTAAATTTTGTCTTAGCTAGTGCTAAAAGCTCTTAATTAGCGGGGAGAATTATGAAACTTGGCCTATTTAATATGAAATTACTGAATTAGGTCAAGTGGGTAGCTGTCTGGTACTCATCAAATTTGGCTTCTGGCCCAGCAAAACAATAACTGTTCAATGGTGTTCAAGTGACA
>JAWDGP010004785.1:0-37571 GCA_033675545.1 Elysia crispata
TGTAGATTGTACACCAATTAGATAAACGCATAATGTTAGATATGTTGTTAAAGATGAAGGGCCAAAATTACTGCTTTTGGCTTAAGAGAGGGGAAACCAAAGTCTGCGGGAAAAGCTGCCTGGTGGAGTATTGCAAAATACACCTGGCTAGGATCCGCAATGGTAGTAAAGTCCCTGTACCTTGCAGGGGGTGTGGGAAGGGAGTCCAAAGCGATATCCATCTTTGTAGGGCCTGTGGGAGGGACAGGGTCCTACTACGGCAAAAAGCTTTGGAGCGGAAAGCTCGAATAGACTTTAATCTAGTCTTAGAACAGCTCGTTTCCGTTCGAATACCCATTTAGAGATGTGTCTTGTAAGGTGTATACCCATCCAATAAGATGGACGCGTACATAGAGCAACTACTGGCAGAGATGCCCGATTCGACTCTCCAGGATGTGGTTAAAAACATCCTGGATGAGCCCATTCCCGAGGCTGTGAAAAGACGTTTGCTGAAGCCTCTACAGCCTCGGAAATATCGGCCTATTCCTCCACCACGAAAGGCAAAAGCGAGGAAAAGGAAGGCCATCCAGGAGGAATTTGACCCCATCCCGAGCCAAAAGGTTCTGAGGTCTGTGGGGGACTACCAGGAGGAGCTCCTGGGTCTGTTTGAAGAACCGGGAGAACTCGCTTTCCGGCGGACGCCATGGGCGCTCGGAAGTTTTCTTCGCGGGTGGCAAATGGATGTGCCCCAGGGGCACCCACAGGGTGCTGACCCCAGAACCTTCCTCGAGAGTGTGGAACCTCAGATCCGCGAAAAACTCGAGGAGGAGCTCAGAGCCTTAAGAGGAGGGTTGAAATTTCCGCTGGCTATAAAGGTAGAACTCGTTAAGGCCAATTTAGATGGCAGCGAGGAGTTCATGGAGCCCATCCTACGCCAGAAACAGGAGGCCGTCCTTCAGAAAAACGAGATCAAGGCAGCCCTCGAGGAATCATTCCCGAGGCTGCAGGAAATTCTCGAAAAAATGACCCAAAGAGGATCTGGGTGGGCGGTAGTGCAGGTTCGCACACTCTGGTTAGATATCGCCCGATATCAACCTCTCCGGGGCGGATCCTACATCCCTCTGCCGCCAGAATTGAAAAGCAAGAAGGCGGTGGTCAACGTGAAAAACATGGATGACCACTGCCTGCGATGGGCCCTTCGGTCTGCCCTGTTTCAAGCTACAGAAAACCCACATAGACCCGCCAATTACCCCACCGCAGATGGATTAGACTTCACCGGCATCGACGCCCCAACAGCCATCTCTCAGATCGGCAAGGTGGAGCGCCAGAACGATCTTGCCATAAACGTGTTCGGCTGGGACAAAGGGGTTATCGTGCACAACGTCTCCAAACAGCCAGAAGACATGCCCAGGATAAATCTACTGCTTATACAGAAGGCCGACAAATTTCACTAAACCTGGGTTAAAAACCTCAACCGTCTCCTCCACGACCAGAACAAAAACGGAAGGAAGAAACATTTCTGTGAGCGCTGTCTTCATGGTTATTCCAGGGAAGACCTGCTGGAAGCCCACAGGTCAGAATTCCAAGGAATCGGCCAGACAGCCGTCAGGGTGGAGATGCCCCAAGAGGGAAAGCTCACCTTTCAGAATCACCACAAATAGCTGCCCGCGCCTTACGTTATCTACGCCGACTTCGAAGCCCTCACCACGAAAGTCGAAGGGCCGAAGCTCGACCCGACAAAAAGCAACACCCAGAGGACACAACACCACGAGGCATGCAGTTACTGCTACGTGGTGGTGCGGTGCGACGGGAAGACAGAGGTGCCTGCCGAATACCGGGGGCCCAACGCAGCAGAACACTTCCTTCGAGCTCTCCAAGTGGAAGAGCGTGGGATCCAGAAAGTGCTGGCGAAACCGCAAGCCATGAGAATGACAAACGCAGACTGGGAGAGCCACAGGACTGCGAGCAGATGCCATGTATGTGACGGACTCCTGAAAGGAGACTCTGTAAAGGACCACTGCCACATCACCGGCAAGTACCGAGGAGCCGCCCACAGCGCCTGCAACCTCAAACTGCGGCTCAGCCCCAAAACCACAACCATACCAGTTGTGTTCCACAACCTGCGAGGGTACGACAGCCACTTGCTGATGCAGGCGATATCCAAGGTGGAGGGGCGGATGAGCTGCATCCCCAACAACACCGAGAAGTACATATCCTTCTCCCTAGGGCAGCTGCGCTTCATCGATAGCGCCCAGTTCCTGCAGGCGAGCCTCGACAAGCTGGTATCCGCAAACAAGCCCGAGGCCTTCCACATCACAGCCCGCTACGAGCCCGACCAGTACAAGCGCGCGCTGCTTATGCGCAAAGGTGTGTACCCCTATGAGTACATGGACTCCTGGGAGCACTTCGAGGAGACCCAGCTTCCACCGAAGGAGGACTTCTACTCCAAGCTCACAGGCGCGAATATTTCCGATAGTGACTACACCCATGCCCAGAGGGTCTGGGAGACCTTCGGGTGTCAAACCCTAGGCAACTACACCGACCTCTACTGCCGGACCGACGTGCTGCTCCTTGCCGATGTCTTTGAGAACTTTCGAAAGACTTCCCAGAAACAATATGGGTTGGACACGGCGAATTATTACACCAGTCCAGGCCTATCTTGGGATGCTCTCCTCAAAAAGACCGGAGTAGAACTGGAGCTGCTCACAGACTATGACCGACACCTCTTCATCGAGAAGGGGATGCGTGGAGGCATCTCGATGGTGTCGAAGCGCCACGCCAGGGCGAACAATCCCGCAGTAGAGGGATACAACCCGGAGAGGCCCAACATCCACATTCTCTACCTTGACGCCAACAACCTTTACGGGTGGGCCATGAGCCAGCCCCTTCCGACTGGCGGATTTCGATGGGTAGAGGACTGTGATGGGCTGGTTGGTACAATCCAAGACCAACCGGCCGACGGGCCCGAGGGTTTTATCCTCGAGGTGGACCTGGAGTACCCCCAGGAGCTTCACGATGAGCACAACGCCTACCCGCTCGCTCCAGAGCGCATGGTGGTTCAGAAAAAGTGGATGTCAGAGTATCAGCATGGCCTTCTGGGCGCAGGGGTGGTGTCCGCCGAGGTCGAAAAGCTGGTCCCCAACCTCCGCGACAAGAACCACTACGTGCTCCACTACCGCAACCTCCAGCTTTACTTGGGACTCGGGATGAAGCTGAAAAAGGTACACCGCGCCCTGCGCTTTGAGCAGAGCCCCTGGATAAAGCCCTACATTCGGATGAACACCGAGCTGCGAAAGCAGGCCACTAGCGCTTTTGAGAAGGATCTCTACAAACTGATGAATAACTCTGTCTTTGGTAAGACCATGGAGAACTTGCGAAAGCGAGTCGACGTCAAACTGGTGCGCTCGCCGGCTCCTGGCCAGCCCGTCTTTCGCCAGAGCAAACATCTTCGACGACGACCTCGCCGCCATAGAGGTCCACAAGAGCGGTCTAGTCCTCAACCGCCCCGTATACGTGGGCATGAGCATTCTCGACCTATCGAAGACCCTCATGTACGACTTCTACTACGGACAGCTGAAGAACCAGTACGGAGACCGGTGCCAGCTCCTCTATACCGACACCGACAGCCTCCTCCTCGAGATCGAGACGGAGGACGTCTATCGGGATATGGTTGCGCATGCAGGTCTATACGACACGTCCGACTACCCACGCGAGCACCCTCTGCACAGCGTTGAAAACAAAAAGGTGCTGGGGAAGATGACAGATGAATGTGCCGGGCGTCCCATCGCGGAATACATCGGCTTGCGACCCAAGATGTACAGTATCCTCGAGTCTAACGGGGACAATACGAAGAAAGCCAAGGGCGTGAAAAAGTACGTCGTGAAGAAACACATAAGACACAAACAGTACAGGGAGGCTCTCTTCGAGAAAACGACCTTCCACCACAGCATGAATGTCCTGCGATCAGAGCGCCACCATATCTATGGGCAGCGCCTCCACAAGGTATCGCTGTCCGCCTTCGACTCCAAGCGGTGGATCGCAGAAAACGGGGTGGAAACTCTTGCTTATGGGCACAGGGATGCCCTACCGACTGGTACAGCCGAGATGAACGCCTACATTGACGAATTTCTTAACGGTTGAGAACACCATCTGGAGGCAGTTGAGTGTCAGGAGGCACAACCAAAAGCTCCTCACGGACAAACCCCCGACTAGGTCCTTGACCTGCGGAGTCAAGATAATAAAGCACAGGCTCGCCGGGCTTGGTAACGGTGCGCCCTAGCCGGTACACTTGGAGGGACCACACAGGGTCTGTAGCGCGACGCCCCCCACCCTCGAGTTCGCCGGGCTGATAGAGGAAGCGAACACCAACCCCCGAAGGGAGCTTCTGCTCTTGAAGGCCAACAGGGCGGCCGGGAACCGTAGAAGAGGGCTCTCCACTTACAGACTTTGCCTTAATGGCCTCAGAAGGTTGCTTACCGGTCAGCCGGGTGACCTCCCAATTCAGAGTAGAGACAACCGCAGGCAGCCGCCGCACCCACTCTGTGGATCGTCCATCAACAGGCAGCCGCATCTCCTGGGCGTACTGGTGGCCGAAGAGCCTCTCAGACAGAGTTCTGTTCCACCGCTCCACGATTCCTTGGTCCCGGTGGGAACCGACCCGGCCGCGCCTGACCTCGACGTTGTGCCTAGCAAGGAGTTGGCTAACTGCCCCCATAAATTCGCGTCCAGGGTCCACCTGCAGCAGTTTTGACCACGTCAGAGGCCCCCGTTTGTAGATACGAGACAGGGCATCGGCGACCTCTGCTGCGCCCTTGCTAGTCAGCGGCTCGGCCTCCTTGTACCGTAAGGCAACGTCGACTACGGTGAGGGCGTACTTATAAGTCCTCCGTCCCACGCGGTCGTGCGGAAGGAAAAGGAGGTCAGCTTGATGGACCTCGTTTGGCGCCCTGACATCAAACTTATGTATAGGTATTTGCCGCCTCGCAGGCAGATAGATCTGCCAGATTGCCTGTTTCTTCAGCCAGTCTTTAGCCGCATCGAGAGGGGCCCCCGCTGCAGACGCCAGCTTCTTGATGGCGGCAATTCCTTTCCAGTAGCCTCCGGGGCTGTAGTAAATCCTCGACAGGCGAGAGTCCATTGGCAAGACTTGCCATGTACTCCATAAGCCCAACCAACCTCCAACACTCCGATACCACGGGCAACCCATCGCGAGCGCGCGCATGTAGGCCAGAAAATTGGGGGTCACACCGTTTATTGTCTCTTAGCGATATAGTATGTCACAAGGCCGGTTGCGGCCATCCCCAGGACGATGAAGACGATCTCACGGTCTTTTTGGGCGCTACTAGGTGTATAAAAGTCGGAAAGTTGGGGCTCAGGGCCTAGCAGGTCGAGGGTTTTCCCGGTGATGCGATTGTACTCGTGCAATCCTGCGCTGACGTCGTGGAAGGTCTGGACTGCGTGGTTTTGGCGGTCTAACTCTTCGGTTCGCCGCTTAGACCATGCAGCCTTGGCGGTCTGCAGCTGCTCCATGGCCTTGTCGTGTCGTTTACGTTCTTCGTCTGCATCTCCGTGTTTGAGCTTCGAAAAGAGGTAGTTGCTACCTGAGAACGCCAGAGCGTTCACGATGGCGCTTCCGGCCATAAGCGCTACGCCAGCCATTGTGCTACAACGAAATGTTAGAGGGAATAATCCCACGTTTAATCAACTCGTCCTTAGTTAAAATGGCGAACGAGACATTCATAAACACCATCCCGGCATCGCGCGCCGTAAATCGAGCTTCGGCAAGGGCCCTTTGATGGCTATCTGGGCGAGCCTAGCATACCCTATCGCAAACCCGCTGACAAGGGCGGCATGATACACTGTGTTCGCTATAGCTTTTCCGTCAATCGAAGCCATGTTGTTGTTATTCCATATAATGTGGATTATGCGCAACCTTCAATTGCTGAGCAGACCCCGCGCTGTTTTGCAGGGTCTTTTTCTCCTGTGGCGGTTTCGGTTCTGCGCGGTGCGAGGCGGCCCAATAGGCCAGCCCCCCGACAGCGGCCACCAGTACGCCTAAAGAGAACATAGAGCCATCCGCTTCTTCTTTTTTGTTGCTGCGTCGGAGCGGAGCGGCTTCCGCGGCGGGCGGGTCGGCCACGAACGCGGGATCCCGCAGAGCCTCCTTGGCTGCCGCGAGTTCTCTCTCAAGTCGCTCCGACTTGGCTTTCCTGGCGGCGGCGCCGGCACGCCCCGCGGCAGCCTTCTTCTCGTTTTTCAGTTTAGACAGCTGGCTGGGTGACGTCTCGGCCGTCACCCTCAAAACAGGTTGAGACTGTGGCTCCGTCTGCGTGGTTGTCTCCGGTGGGGGCGGCTCCGTCGAGGCCGTCTGCGTGGTTGTCTCCGGCGACTCCTCCGGTGGAGTCACATTGCTGTCTCTCGAGTCCATCTTCTTCTATGCGCCTTGGACACTGGTGTCCAAATTGGCAGTACTTAGCCGTGGTCAACGCCACGGTGATCGGCGCCAGAAGATTTCCATAGCGGTAATGCAATTCGCAAGCAGTGCTGTTGAGCACGCGGTCGACAACCAGGTCGGACTCGAGGTCCTCCATGAGAGGCTGCCGGTTCTCGGGCGGTATCGGGAGAAACATAGTGGCCACGGTCGTATAGAGCTGCAGCGCAGCCTTCCCCTCGGTTTCATCGGCGAGTAGTCCGTCGAGCAAATCGTCCATTTTCTTTTCGAATGTCTTTGTATGTAATAAAGAAATAAGTTTCCTAATTTCTCGCCTAGCTTTAATATATTGGTGGACTACCCACAGGAGAACCACAAGTGTGGTCAAGGAGAGAGCTGTGTTTAATATTGTTAACAACATCAGCTAAGCAAATGATAAGAAGATGGTTGCGAAGTGATTAACATCAGCTAAGCAAATGATATGAAGATGGTTGCGAAGTGTTTAACAACAGCTTCGCATGTTTCTTCAAGGCGAGCTGACACCTAACGGCTACTCGTTCTTCCCGTTCTTCGCTATGACGTCGTTCTCCCGGAGGCACTCCTCGAAAGAGTCTCGGTCCTTACAGTGGAACAAAGCCACCCACTGGGTCTGTTCACGCAGGTCTTTGAGGACCGAATTGTATCGCTGAGACAGCACCCAGACGGATTGCTGGGCGTGGCGGCCGGAGAAGGCCAACTCCGAGAGGGTGTCTTTCTTTTTCGTCATCGCCTGCGAGGCGCTGCAGTCGTCGATGATGAAAAGGGTCGGCTCGCCTTTGAAACGGTGGTACCAAAAGCGGAGCCAATCGTGCAGGCGTTCGCCCGGGTCGACAATATATATCTCAGGGTCCCCCCATATCCATGGACGACCCTGGTAGGTGGTGTTGTGCCGGATGGTGGGGCACAGTATGACGATGTGGTGATAGGGCCCCTCGAGGAGGTCTAGGGCGAATACTGTCTTCCCGCAACCTGTTTGCCCGCAAATGAGTGGGGCGAGTGGGGTAAGGGCGCTCTAATAGAGGACGGAGACGATGCGGCCATCCTCCAGGTTAAGTTGGGCATCCATGACCACGTACAAATAGATGTTCAAAGCGCCAGCGGACTCGGCCTTCTTTGTGATCTGGATGGTAATACCTTCGCTGGCGTTCTCTACGCGACGCCCGTTGCCGTGGAGCTGATCGTCATCACTCGACCGCAGGTCCAGCCACAGGCAGTACTTACTGGTAAAGTACTCGCCTAGAGACACGTCCGCTAGAGCAAGGTCTTTCGCGACCGCGCCTGTCACGGGGCTCCGCTTAGGACCGCCTGCGTAAAGCTTTCTGGATTCGTCCCACTGTTGGTACGCGCGGAGCCCCTGGCTGTACAATTGATTCGGGACGCCCTCGATTGTGACCTCGACCTTGGTAAGTTGGGGGTTGTAGAAAGCCTCGGTGTCGCGCTTGTAGGCAGCTGCGGGGTCCTCGAATAACATAAGAACGCCCTTCATGGAACGCGCGGGGGAGTTTAGATTTATGTTCCAGAGCGTGTCGCTTTTGTCGGCTTTGATCTTGCGGTGGCGCAGAACGCGGTCGTACAGGATCGCCAAGCCGCTAGAGTACTGGGTGCGGATATTTTGGGCGAGGCTCTCGTTGGTGACCTTGTCGAACTCGAGGCAGATGTCATCGATCGTGTAGCTGCCGTCACCATTGGACTTTATGACTCGACTGTAGTCGCTGAAAGTGAGCTCGTATTCGAGGCGGTCCCCAAGGGCCGCCTGGTAGAAGGGCATGTGGGACTTGAGCAGTTCGAAGTCCAGCGGCACGAAGAAGCGGTTTCCATACGCGGTGGCAATAGCCTGGTCGACAGCAACGTCCGCAGCGTCTCCTGCGCCGACACGAAGTTTTGTCACGTTTCGGTCGGCAGTAGTGTCAATGCTCTGGTATTGGGCTTTCTCCCGCTCGAGAGCGGTCTTCTAGAGGTCTTGATAGGAGAAATATACGTCGCTGTCATAGATAGACAACACCTCGTTGCCGGAGATTTTAATGGTTAATTTTTTGACCACGGCGCGGCCTATATTCTGGACCAGGGTCCAATTGGCGTCGGTCGAGGTCAGCGAGATGGTGAACGCCAGTCTCGCGGATCCGGGCACGAAAACGTCATTGCTCCCCAGATCTGGGAAGCGGACCTGCAGTTGCTGACACTGACTAATCGTCGCCGGGTTGTTGGGGACAACAACTGACTGCCGCACAGCCTTGACCCCAAGGGGATCGCGGAGACGGCGGTAAGGATTGAGTTTTTTCCCGTATGCGCTCGAAGCCATGATATATTGAACTTGGGTAAACTGATCTTCAATATAAAAACACCATGGCGAAAATCCCCGAAGACATCCAGATGGATGACTTTGATCAACCCGGCGTTATGACGATTATGACGATTATGACGATTATGACGCTGAAACCAACCTCGATGACATTGGCCCTACCGAAAACGTATGGGAGGCCCCAGATGACACACCCGCATGGTCTGCCAGTAGCCTCCCATTAGGTCTTTCTCAAGAAGATCTTGCTGATGCGGAAAATACAAAGGCTCTCGTAGATAAGTGGCAGAGAGAGAGGGGGAAAGTGCAGCAAAACCTACAGTTCGCAGCTTCGACCAGGGGTGATTTCTGGCTAAGGTGGGGGAAATCGATGGCTCCGCCTAACCAACAAGAATAAGCCTGGGGAATTCCTCGCACTCTCGACTCTCAAAAGGTATCGCGTCGATGTAGCTAGGGCGTTGGGCGTCTACGTGAGCACCCGCCTCTCTAACCAGGATACTGCAGTCCTCAACACAACCGACGAGCAGGTGGGCGAGGCGGCCTCGGAAATAGAAACAGCCCCGATTGAAGATCTTGGGCAGGTCATTATAAAGGTCGAGGCCGCGGTTCAGACCGCGAGAAATATCTTCGCTGTGCCAGAACGGCCCGGCGTACCCCCAATGACCCAACACGAATTTCCTGGGCATCTGCCGGGCCCTGGAAACGATCCGGGGGGAACACACAAACAATCTAGCCAAGCTCACGGAACTGGATGAACACATCGCCTTGGACGAACGCAAGCTAGAAGAGGCCCCTGACGAGACTACTAAAGACCGCATTGCCGAACGCCTGCGTAAACTGCAGGATGAAAGGGCCTCCCGCCTTGAGGCCGCTTCGACCACCAGGGAGGCTCTCCGGTCCCAGATCAGCCGTATACGTGAAACCCTGCACCGGATCCTACATGAGGACAAAACCCTCGCCGAGCGAATAAAGACCCTCTTTTATGAGCAGGGAATCACGATCGCGTCTATTCTCACGGCAATCGGGATGGCTATTTCTACAATAGTCCTCGCTCTCACAGGCGGTTCTGGGGGTGGCGCCGCCGCGCCGCCGCGCCGCCGCAGCCTCCGCAGCCCCCCGGAAAGGGCGGGGCCAAAGAGTGGATCAAAAAACAACTCCAAAGCCTCGGAAGAATCCTGGCTAAACTGGCTGGCAAGGCGGCCGCCGCCCTCCCGGGGATCATTGGCTCGATCGTCTCCTGGCTCCTGTCCCTCCTCGGGAAAACCGCGGTCTGGTTATCTAGTAATCTGTGGGCCGTTCTTCTGGCTGTCGGGGGATTACTGCTTGTGGCGGCACGCGAGTGGCTGCTACCTAAAAAACCAAAGCAGTCCTAGGCCGATGGCAATACTGCCCACGATGAGGGCTGTTTTTTCGTCCTCGTGGGCCTCGTGGTCTGCTTTGGCTGCCGCCGTTGTTGTAGCGGGGTGCGGCTTTGCGGTGGCTGGGTGCTGGCTGGTGGCCGCCTCTGACGGTGAATCGGCGCCCATCGGTATAACGAGCCCCTTTTCGCCGGTGTCATTTGCGGCGTCTGGTGGGGCAACACTTTTATTCAGGCCGATATTCGAGCCCAGGTGCTGTTCGCTGGTCGCGATAACGAGCAAGTTATTGTAGCCCACTATCTTACCCACGCGGAGTAGCATGTTGCCTGGAGCCATATAGAGGATAGGTTGACCTCAGAGCGGGCATACTGTAGGGCTTCCTGATAACGGGCTATTGATCCGGGGATGTCCACAGGAGAAGCTAGGAACTGCTGCTGCGTATCTGAGGCCGTCGCCCCGGCGCCTAGAATGTTTGCGCGGGTCTGGGCCTGGGCGGTGAGGATGGCCCACACGTAAGTCCGGCTACTATCCTTCAACCTATTGACCCCGGGGAGGGTGAAGCCATCTGACTTATTGAGTATGAAATTCTTCCAGGCCGTGTCTGCTCCGGCGGTATCCTGATCGATGTAGTCCACGTGGGGAATGCCGTGATGTGTCGAATGTGTGAACGACATTCTGTCCGGGTTATACTCCCCGTCACCAACTGGGCTATATCCGACCCCGGGCAAGTAGAAGTAGACTCGGCCGAGCCCCTGGGTGTGGCCACGGATCTTCCAATCAGAGTGTGGGGAGATGCCAAATTCTTCGCAGATTCTCTCGTACCCCTCGCGGTCGTAAGGATTGTTTACTGCTTTCCATTCCTGCTCCGGGGGAATTCGGGCCTGTATATCTTCCAGTATACGGCGTGTTTGGTAGTACGCGTGGAAGCGGTAGAAGGACTGCAGAGGGGCATCAGCGACAGTCAAATGGTCATCCGCCGAAACTCCGCAACCTGTGGTGGCACACCAAACGGCGAAGTTTAACTGGTTCTGCCAAAACTGCATCGGGGATTTACACCAAGCCTGGAACGTGTCGTCTGAATAAATCCTAGGCAGGCGGTAGTGTTCGAAGACATTGCGATACTTAGCCTTGAACCATTTCTGCAGGTCGTCGGCCTGAACCTGAACCTGGCCTTCTGCGAGATTGCCAACATCGCGAGCCGCGGCTTTTTGGAGGCCGGGATGGTACTTGGCTTCACTATTAAACTTGAAAGCTTTCGCATTCATAATATTGGGCCAGCATGTTCCACACGCTTTCGAACGTTCAAAGGGGGGAGGCAATCCCCCTCCTGCGGTGCATCGACAACCGCGATGGGCACCTCTCCATTGGTTTGCGATCGATAACCTTCGCCGCGGGGTGGTACAATATCGAAAAAGGGGAGAAATTTTCTTGGAAAAGCACCGGCAGAGTAGACCAGCCGCCAGAAGAATCCCTCACCATCCCGCCCGGCCTGTATGGGTTCGACCGGCTAAAGGAGGTTCTCAGGGGGGCCAGCCACACGCTAACGGTCTGTGGAGAGAACGGGTTGATCACCCTAACAGTCGCCCCCGGGTGGGCAATCCTTCTATCCGATGGTCTGCTGGCGCTTCTCGGCCTGGACGACGGCCTCGGCGGAGTCTGGCTCGACGACGGTGTGTATACGGGCGATCGCCCTGTAAACTTTGCGACGCGGCAAATGCTGTGGGTCCATCTCGAAGAACTCAACACATCCGGAAATATCGCCGATGGGGCTCCTTCGACACTCCTGGCCTGCGTCGGGTTGGGGCGACACGCCTTCGGGGACATAAACACGGTCCGAATGGAGTGCCCCGAATTTAAACGCCTTCGCGATGGAACGATAAGCGAGTTGAAGGTCTCGATTAGGGATGCACATGGGAAAATTTCCAATCAAGACCTCCCGATCCACGTTGCGCTTGAACTCGTCGCCAGAAAATGAGTATCTTCGGCGAGAGGATCCGCCGCCCGGGGCCTGACATTGGCACGATCCTATCAGACTATGCCAAAAAACAATATGTCGATGCACAGGACAGCACCATCAGCGAGGTTTTGAAAAAGACTACGTCGATGCACAGGATGCCCTCCGTGTCCTTAAGGCGGGCGACACCATGACGGGTGACCTAACAATGGGGGCTCAGAGCCGGGTGCGCGGGCTGCCCACGAGTAAGTCAGGTCCAAGATTACAGGGCGACGAGGCGATCTCTCATTTCGAGACCGTGGAAGTCATCAGGTCGATGCGCAGGACGGCCTCCGGGTACTGAAGTCGGGCGACACCATGGTTAAGCGTAAGCCCTTGATAACTGTATGGGCCGAAAATAAGAGATCGATGGTGGATAAGCGATATGAGTGGTCGTTTGGCAGCGATGCGGCTAGGGGCTATGCGAATGGGGGCTACCCCATGTTGGCCGCAGGTAGGGTCCTCCGTATGGGTCTGTCTACAACAGCACCTCACAACGGAGTCTCCGACGCCAGTGTAAATATTTCAGTCAACGGAATGGAAAACAAGTCATATGGTGCGACCAGATTAGCAGGTCAAATCTCTGGTGTTTCTATTTTTGAAACCCCTTTAGAACTGGACCAAGGAGATACCATCAACTTCAAATCAGTCACGCACAACCCCAAAATAGCGGGCGCGACGGTATCCCTCCTAATTGAACTTGACCTCTGAATGTTAATTTTCGAGCAGCTGCCAAAAATGAGTATCTTCGGTGAGAGGATCCACCGCGGGCCTGACACAGCTGGAGACTACGCAAAAAAGGACTATGTAGACGAACAGCTTGCCCTCCGTGTCCTAAAAACGGGCGACACCATGACGGGTGACCTGACCATGGCTGGGGGCCTGATTCGCGGGCTGCCCCTGACTCAACCTATGGGCACGACAACAAACAGCGATGAGGCTATCTCTTCTTACCATGTAATAGAATTAATCAATAGAGCTTTTCAGGCGGATCGGAACGCTCGTAGGCCCTTAATCACTGTCTACGCAGAAGAGTACGGGTCTCTTACGAAGGGAGAATATGAGTGGTCATTCGGGAACGGTGTGGCGGGCGGGAACAGCGAGCGGGGATACCCTATGGCGGTCTCGGGCAGACTCAAGTATATGAGCCTGGCTATAACAACAGCGAGCAGCCGGCCCTCAGAGGCCCGGGTCGAAATAGTCATCAATGGAGTATTGAACCATTTGTACGGTGTAACCAAGCCTTTGGGTCAATTCTCTAGTTCTACAGAGTTTCAAACTCCTCTCGCGCTGGCCCATGGAGACATGATTAATTTTAGGACAGCTACGACCAACTCAGAGGTCTCATCCGCCGTAGTTGCCGCTATCCTCGAGCTTGACATTAATTAAACCTCGGCTCGTTAAACTACAAATTACCGACATGAAGCAGGAAACACCTTCAGCTCCTAGCGTTATCGAAATGACGCCGACTTCGGGCGCTCTATATCCAGAACTGACGGGCCAAGGCGCGCCCCCGGACCAGTCCTACCGCCTTCAAGAGATCTCTCGGATTCGTGAGCATCTCGAAGCCGAACGGGAGAAACGGGCGCAGCTGGAAAAAAAGTACCGCCGCGCTTCGAATATTTTGAATGGTTGTGATACGACTCTTCTCTTGATCAGCGCATTGACAGGTGTCGGCGGTGTGGGTCTTTTGAGCACGATTGTCGCGGCCCCCGTGGTGATAGGCCTCGAAGCTACCGCTTTGCTTTGCGGAGTCGTTGGAGCGGCAGGAAAAGTTGTGGGCCGCCGCCTGGCCGTCAAAGTCAAAAAACATTGTGAAATCCGAGTCTTGGCGGCTAGTAAGCTAAATACAATCTCTGACCACGTTTCTCGCGCCCTCATGGACGGAGTGATCTCCGACGACGAGTTCAAGCTAATCGTCGAAGAGCTTCAGAAATATGACCAGCTGAAGGCCGAGATAAGGGCCGGGTCCCGAAAAAAACAGACCGCCACACTGGACGAGGAGACGAAGAACGCGCTTGTCCAACGCGGTCGAGACGAGGCCCGAGCCGCCTTCATGAAGAAATTGGGTGCTCAATAGTCTTCTTTGCAAGGCCCCGCCCACCTCCGTGGAGCCCCTAAACGACCTCTGGTTGTTGCGCGTGTTTTGCGTACATATACAATCTAAACCGAAACCGAATCGTAGGCCAGGTGTGTTTGGTGTATATGCAGAATTGCCTCGCGAGTGCGTGTACGAAAAACACTTTTTTCGTACATGCAGAATTGGGGTAATTGTGTATGTAGGTCGGGCTTGTTTGGTGTACATGGACAATTGGGGTTCGAGTGTATGTAGATGTGGTATGTTTTTCGTGCAAGGTGGTCCAGAACCCCCACTCTGTACAATCGAAACCGAAACCGAAACCGAACCGTAGGCCAGATGTGTTTTTCGTACATGCAGAATTGCCTCGCGAGTGCGTGTACGAAAAAAGTGTTTTTCGTACATGCAGAATTGGGGCCCGAGTGTATGTAGATGTGGTATGTTTTTCGTGCTAGGTGGTCCAGAACCAGCCTTATATATACTACTCTCTCTCTATCTATAAAAGAGCAGACACACAACTTAATAATTATGGGACACTTACATCTCGCCTCCTCGCCTCTTCGCTGCCCTATTTGAACTATAACGGAGAATACACGCTCACCAGCTTTATGTAACCCCCATATCAACGAGGTCACGCCCTCTGCTATCCCCATCCTGAGCCAGTGCGCTGAACCTTGAAGCATTTTGCTCACTGCCCCTCCCCCAACCAATCATTTGTCCCGTGTGAGCTCAGCTCTCCCCAACTTATCTATAACGATTGTAAACAATTCTCTTCCCTTCACTTCTGAGGAACCGCATTACAGGCAAAACGTTTATACGTTAAATTATTTGTTGTGTTGCCCTTTTTTGTCCTTTAATTGTAAAGTTGTCTTATTTTCTTTTTTATCTTCTGTGTTGATCTGTTTCCAGACACACACGCATCCTTTTGGATAATGTGTAATCACGAGTGTGGTATTTTTGTTTTTCGATTTGATTTTCTCTTTCTGTCTATATATACATACACACACATATATTCATAGCTCTGGTTAAAGAACACTACCTGCAGTTTGGAAGCCTTACTCGGGCTTTGGCCACTTGTATTTTGCCTCTTTATGATATTTATAAAAAAGTGACTCTTTAGTGAGAGATGAGAGAGACATAGTCAGAGACATAGAAAGAAAGAGAGAGAGAGAGAGAGAGAGAGAGAGAGAGAGAGAGAGAGAGAGAGAGAGAGAGAGAGAGAGAGAGAGAGAGAGAGAGAGAGAGACAGACAGACAGACAGACAGACAGACAGAGAGACAAAGAGAGAGACACAGACAGACAGACACACACACACACATCGTATCCTCTGGTAGTTGTGCTATGTGGTTACTGTAAATAGATTTGTTATACAACTTTATTATTTAAGCATATTTCCCATATTGTGTAAAGCTCTACATTTCTTCCTAGCATTGCCCATGTTTTTGTAAGAGCTCTGTTGTTGTTTTTCAACTTTTGAATTTGGTTTTTCGACTCCTCCTTCCTTTTCTGTCTTTGTTACAACGTGCAATGAAATCTTGTTTATTTTTATATGATTATCTACGTACATCAAGCATGCAACAAGACTTTTTATGGTGAGAAGTGTGCTAAGGTCTGCAGCACCAACTGTGTGGACCAGCAGTGTGATCACGTGACCGGATATTGCATCTCTTGCGTTGAGGGAAGATCAGGAGACCTATGCGTTAAATGTAAGCAGTTTCTTGTTTTAACAATATTTGTAAATGTTTTAGAGCCCGAACCATGTATAATATTTGTAAATGTTTTAGAGCCCGAACCATGTATAATATTTGTAAATGTTTTAGAGACCGAACCATGTATAATATTTGTACATGTTTTAGAGACCGAACCATGTATAACATTTGTACATGCTTTAGAGCCCGAACCATGTATAATATTTGTACATGTTTTAGAGCCCGAACCATGTATAATATTTGTACATGTTTTAGAGCCCGAACCATGTATAATATTTGTACATGTTTTAGAGCCCGAACCATGTATTAGCGCGATTCTCTCTACTTACGCTCCATGTGGTTTGCTTCTAAAACTATAAAAAAAGGGTTATCTCCAAGCAGAGCGTACAAAATTAGAATCGAATACTAACAGCATAATATCGGTGTATTTTTACGATTCCGGCGTTTCCGGTAACTATCGATAAGGTATTTAACACAAAAAAGTCGATAAAATACAGGTTTAACTAAATCATGGTATATACCTAAATTTATTTCAACGTGTAGGGTATAATGTACTTGGAATCTAGATCTAGATTATAGGCCTAGGTTTATAGGCCTATGGGTGGCGGATCCATATTTAACCTAGATCTAGATCTAGATTTAGCCGCATGTTTAATACTTAGGTTAATATTTATATGTAAATCAGTTTAGATTTAACAACCTAAAAGTTGTTTGAGCTATTTTTAATCTAAATCTAACGTTCACAAAATCACGTTTACTTAAATTTATTATTTACTTATAGTACTTATAGTTTTACTTAATTTTTTACAGCTTTGGCGCCCCTTTCACCACGTTAAAACAGACAAATAAAAACAATAAAAATATAGATGCGAACATTTTAATCATATCGATATCTAACTACTCTCTTCCTGAGCCGCTGAAAATTATTATTAGTAATCGATACCACTCAAATGACAGTACTTGAATATTGTACGCTCTGCTTGGAGATAACCAAAAAAAGATGTAATTAGAGTTTCTTAGACATGTCATGACAGTAGTTAATACTATAATATAAAGAAAATAGATTCATGACATGCCGATATGGGTGTTTTATTAACGTCAGCTCTCCTCTATTGACCTAAGTGATGACACTAGTAACTACTATAATATAAAGAAAACAGATTCATGACATGCTGATATGAGTGTTGTATGAACGTCAGCTCTGCTCTATTCTGAATCCGTAAAAAAACAGCGGGAGAGTAATGTTATTGAAACAGTCCCTCAAGTATGTCTTGTTTATTGGGATGTTAAACGGAATGTGAGACAAGATATGAAAGACATTTATTGCGTGATCTTGTGAAGAAAATATATTAATATATTTTTACCATCAGATAATAAAATAGGTCAGTTTGGAAGAACATTGATAAATGCCTGTGATAACTGACAGGTTAGCTTTATTGCACTGTTGGTGTAAAAAATATTAAAGAAGAAAGAAAATAGGTTTGAGCAAGACTGATGAAAAATTTAAAAAGGAACAAACTAACACTTTGGTAAGACGGCACCGCCTATTCCTTGAACAATGAAGAGGGATTATTTAAAAAAAGAACGTCAGAAAGAAAAAAAAAATAAATATATGAAGGATAACAGCAATTTCAGCAATAGCTGAATACCGTCCCATGACTATTTTCAATATGATCATAAAAAAACATGCTGCGGTAGCAACAATATAGAATATGACAAAATGGCATCAATTATTTACAAGGCCATTAAGTAAAACCACTAAAGTAAAGCAATAGATGAAATTTTCATTGATGCAATAAAGGCTATGTCTGAAATGGAAATACCGCTCCAAAGGTTATAAACTGAAAACACATGCAAACAAAACCTGTGTTAAGACAAACTGGAACAGTGGTCTCCGTTAACTCTATAATCGCATTGGTGGTCTTGATATAAAGGTTGCAATAGTCAGAAATGCCTTGATTGATCATCTTACATTTCGGATTGCTACATCAGTATTTTAGAGTGCAATCTTTAACTGTTCCCTGCCCCGATCTCTACCCATTCCCCCATAGAGAATGTTTGTTCAGTCTGAATCTGTATTTACAGCTGTCGGTTCTGAAGGAGGAGGTGGTGGTGGAGACTCCATCATCCCAGCAGTTATCGGAGCTGTGGTCGCCGTGGTGGTCATCACAGCCATCATCGTCGGTTTCATCATCTGGAGGTGAGGAGGAGGTAGTCTAATAAAGATCAATAGTCTTTAGTGAAGTATAACCATGTCCGGATGATTAGAATTGACAGTTAGTGGCGACCAGAATCCACAAGTTAGAGACAGACATACGCTACATTGTCACGATCTAGTCGGTGACCCTCTTTGCTGCTCCTTTACTGACCTTGATTTATTGACTAATTTTGTCAACATGTATATTTTTTTTCTTATGAGCAATTTTTTAAAAATAGTTTAATGCCCAAAAAAATTGGCGGAGGATAAGATGAAAAATGTGAGATGGTAAAATTGAGCGGCAGGTAAGATAGATATAATTTAGAAATAAAACGCAAGACAATAAAATGTGTTACTTTCTATGACCAGGTTGTTTCAGTTATGTGAAATTTATGAGAAGCCGTAACAACCCCACATAACAGTGGACTCTATGTAATTACAACTGATTTCATCCTACTGCGGTTGTCTTTAGACGCCGCAAGAACAGACCAGATGAGGAACAAGAGGCTGAAGAAGGCGTCTCTCGCAACGGAGGGGCCAGAAACCTATCTTACACTGGTGCTGCTCTAGAACTCGACACAAACAAGAGAAGCAGCAAACACAAGCAATTTGTAGAGAAGGCTTCTCAGACTCCATCAGGCATGTTTAATAACGGTGAGTCATCACTTTGCATTAAAAACATGCTAGGAGTAGGCTGACATCATATTATTTCAAGACTTTTTAAACGTTTTTGGACATATCTAGACGTGATTTATGTTAAGTTTATGAAAAAAAAAAGAAAATTTACATTTTGTTATAAGTTTGCATCAATTTATTATTTAAGACCTTATCAAGCACGTTTGATTTGCATTGTAATGTACCATGTGCCATCTTTGACATGGACAAGCATTGTTTGTTATCATGGTGTTGCGTTCATAGCTGCACTAACTCATTGATTACGATAGAAAATAAAGAGAAATTCATGTTAATAAAACACCTCATTGCCACTAATGACATCTACTCAATAAAAATAATGGCCTAAAACATACAAAAAAATATTCCTGAACAGACATTAAAAACACATGGAGCACAAAAAAATGAAAGTATTATTATTCTCTATTCATCAAAATAACCAATCAAACCATAAACCCTTAGATCTACGTCATCAATAGAACCATTGAATCATGAATCTCTAGACCCTATGCATATCCAGAGGTCATAGAATAAAAAAGGCCTTTAGATCTTAGTTTTAAATAATACCATCCAACATCAACTTTTAGGTCTTAGTCATATCAATATCAATATATATATATATATATATATATATATATATATATATATATATATAGATATAGATATAGATTAAGTTGTAAACAATCACCCAACCTGAACTTAAATTGACGAAGATGACATAATTCAAAATTGCATACAGACGTTTCGGCTCAATTTTGGCTTCATCAGTAACAATATCAGAATCAATAGAACCATCAATCTCTAAATCTTAATTATTTGTTTAAGAACTAATGAAAAAAAATATAGATCGCAGTCATCAACATAAACATAAACTCATAACTTCTGGTCATCAACATAACCATACAATCATACAATTCTAGATCTTAATATTCAATACAACCCTAGAATAAATGCTTCTCTGCCTTGAGAGTCTCATGGTAAAAGGACCAATAACTGAATTTTGTTCACTTATAACTTACTTGAAACTGGAGTCATTCAGGCTGAACAACTCTTGACGACTATAGATTTTGGGCCTTTTTTTAAAAATTGCACAGACTTAACTACATGTATTTAGTAGATTTCCATGCCATTTGCATATACTTTTGCTTAGCATGCAACAAAGACACAACGGCAAACAGAATTTGATTATCTTAAAAAAGTGCATTTTCACAAATATGTTGCCAGGACCTGTTTTTTTTTTTAAATGTGCTTGAAGCTAGATTTAGATTTAGGTCTAGATTTTACAACACTAGTAGGCTTACTACTGTTCGTACTGTTCCTTTCTTTTTTTTTCTTTTTGCTTTTTGGAACGCATTCGGAATTTTAATCTGCATCGCAGAGATCTAGATCAAGATCAAGATGATCAGAAGATTCGTCAGCCGGCGTGACTTGCAATCTTTCAGAACGGATTTGGCCGAGGTGCTTTCATGAGATTCGATGTTAAAGAAGATTTGTTCAGTAACGAAGCGAAACAAACAGGAATGTTTTGTGGAAAGGTTCTGCTACAAAAAGAGACTAGTCACGCAAACTTTGCGTTATTTATAGAGCTAGAAACCAATTCCAAAATGCGTCACGCAGGAGTTGCGTGATCCGTCATTAACGTAGTGCCTTCAAGAACGCAACATTTGCGTGATCCGTCTCAAGAGTGAAGAACTAACAATATCAATCAATGTATCAAACTAGTTGAAATATGATAGTGGGCAATACTTGTCTAAACATCGGCAACGGATCTTCTAACTAGCTAGATGCTAAAAACTCTGAATGCATACCAAGTACCTGTACAGGTACAAACATGTAAACGTCTATGTACATTTTAGATGATTTTAACAGATAGTTTTTGTGGACGACAAAAAAGTCTAATATAATGAAAAGTACTTCAGTTTTGATAATCAGATTTTGATTGTAGTAATTTAAATGAATAACCACCGCATTAATTTGCTCCCACCAACACCAACCTGCTCACGTAACTTCTCGGCTGGTGTGCCCAGGCTACGAGAAAAGTTCTGAAGGAGACACCGATGAGGACGTGAGAAACAATGCCCACGCCATTAGGCTGGGTAGAAACACAGCTTTACCTGTGGAGGCCCTGAAGGAATACATACTACAGCATTCTTCAGACTCGCACTTCAAGGATGAGTTCTCGGTAGGGTCACATCCAGGTAACGTCCACCAGTTCTTGGTAGGGTCACATCCAGGTCACGTCCATCTGTAAAAGAAATGTTACAAAATTCTCTGAACAAATTTTTGGTTGAGTATAAATGTCATACTCTGTGCGAAATATCAACTACAATTGATACAATGTTGATATCATCAAGAAGTAGTGATTTCGACTTACTAGTTATCATCTTTTTCTTCTCGCCCCCGTCTTTTCGTTTAAAAATTCATCGTTTTTGCTTTACCCCTACTGTGCATCTTTATTATTCTCGAAGTGAATTTTTTGTAAAATATAAAGTACCGACCGTGAGGTCATTGACAAATTGTCCTTGCGTCAGTGGACAGAAATAATCGCCAGAGCGCACAGCCATCAGCCTCACTCTCCGCGTTCTTACTGAGTCGGATAGACTTAGGTGTAAGTTTCATCTTTTATCGGGTCCCACAGGTTATTCTCCTAGCAAAGGTTACTGAATATATTGAATTTCTAAAATTTCTTTACATAGCTCTCCCCTCCCGTTCCCTGTTTTCTCCTCCGACGCAGTCCATCCCGATGGCCAACAGCTCGCCTCAGACTCTCGGACTTGCTCCAGGAAACATAAAAAAGAACAGATACAAGAATATCATTCCTTGTGAGTTTGTACTAGCACGGTTTCTACTCTCTTTCTCTACCTATTTATCTATTTGTCTGTGAATCCATTTTTCTGTTCATTTATATATATATATAAGTGTATATATATATATGTCAACCGATTTATCTATTCCATTCTCTCTATCTAGTAATCATCTACCCTTTCTCTTCTCTCTCTTTGTCTCTCTGTTTCTCTTTCTTTTGTTTCATCAATTTATCAATCCATTGACCATCTCAACTATAAAACTTTCAACTTGTGTCTTGGCTCCACACCCGACTTCATATCGTGTGTATTTTACTGAAGGTGTAGTGCTGCTCTAATGTAGAAACCCTGCCGGACAAAATGTTGTGACCCGCCCACTCCATTTTCACGGAATAGAGAGTAAATTATCGGATATTGTGGACTGCGCCTTCAAAATCATTCCTTCAATCAATCACTTAAATGATGTCCACAGTGATTTCAGAGGATTGAACTCTAAACATTTGATGTGCTATAAAGTATAACCGGCCAATCCTATCCCCTGTTGTCCAGATGACTCATCACGGGTTCTGCTCCGGGTTGACCAGACCAAGGACCAGTCAGACTACATCAACGCTTCCTATGTAACGGTGAGAGAGAGAGAGAGAGAGAGAGAGAGAGAGAGAGAGAGACAGAGAGACAGACAGACAGACGGACAGACAGAGATGGAGAGACAGAAATACAGAGCGTGTCTGAGAAAGATAGAAAGAGTAACAGACGTACAGAAACAAAGCAGACAGAGACAGAGAGACAGAAATACAGAGCGTGTCTGAGAAAGATAGAAAGAGTAACAGACGTACAGAAACAAAGCAGACAGAGACAGAGAGACAGAAATACAGAGCGTGTCTGAGAAAGATAGAAAGAGTAACAGACGTACAGAAACAAAGCAGACAGAGACAGAGAGACAGAAATACAGAGCGTGTCTGAGAAAGATAGAAAGAGTAACAGACGTACAGAAACAAAGCAGACAGAGACAGAGAGACAGAAATACAGAGCGTGTCTGAGAAAGATAGAAAGAGTAACAGACGTACAGAAACAAAGCAGACAGAGACAGAGAGACAGAAATACAGAGCGTGTCTGAGAAAGATAGAAAGAGTAACAGACGTACAGAAACAAAGCAGACAGAGACAGAGAGACAGAAATACAGAGCGTGTCTGAGAAAGATAGAAAGAGTAACAGACGTACAGAAACAAAGCAGACAGAGACAGAGAGACAGAAATACAGGGCGTGTCTGAGAAAGAAAGAAAGAGTAACAGACGTACAGAAACAAAGCAGACAGAGACAGAGAGACGCACAGACACAAAGATAGATGGATTGATTGATTAAGTGAAAAATTCGCATGCGCAATCCACCACCATCACCATCTGAGGACTTCGGTCTGTGTGTTGACTGCCCTATTGTATTTCAGTATCTTCATTATTCTTAAAACAAATCAAACTAGTTTTAAAAAAACAACTGTTTTTGAACATCACTTGTATGTGAGAAGTTGCAATTCAAACACTGCCAGTCTCTGGGTATTTTGTTCATCATGCGAGTTAGGAAAGACATCGCCATGAGTATCCAACGTTATTGTATTTTGCCCCCGTTAGGCCCGATGCCCCCCTGCCAGGGTCATAATTAATTTAGCACTAAACGAGAGGGCCTGCTCGGTTCTGCAGTCTTCGCTAGCAAGAGGGAGAAGCATTTTTGTTTTGTTTCAATAGAATCCATTAGGTATTATTTTTATAAACATGTATAAATCTGTGATTGTTCTGTGCATTTCAAAGATGTTAATTTATTGGCTCTAGGGGATATACATTTTTACAATTGTTGTGAAGTTTGCTTTCCTTCAACGTGGATGTCTCCCTCACCTGTTTACTTGAAACAGGATTCATGCTTCCATAAAATATTTTAGTGCCTTCACAGATTCTTATATTCCACAGATATTATATTCATTAAAGAAATTGGAGTCTTTTTCATATTGCGAATCTTAAAAGATTGTAAAGCCCATTGGCATCAATTTCTAAATGTTATTAAAGAGAAAAGGTTGTGGTCAATTTCTCAAGGGAGAAAGGGAGAGAAGCAGAGACAGAAAGAGACTGAGAGTCATAGAGAGAGCGACAGAGACACAGAAAAAAATTGCTATAAATATTTCTCTGTTTCCAGGTTACACATGGCTTGTTGAAGCATTGGTTAGGAGAGTATACAGTGTTTTTAACACCATTATCTCCGGCCATTTCTGTAAGTTTTTTTTGTTCTCTATCTGCAGGGCTATGAGGAAAGAGAGACTTTCATCGCCTCACAAGGTACGAAGAGAAAGTTGAAACCAATATATTGGTTGTGTCTATAAAAATGACAAAACTTATTTGAATTTTCATTGTAGTCTGCAAAATTTAAATAACTTTATATAAATAAGGTTAGATCCAAACGCTATGACCGGCTCCAGCCAAAAGATTAAGAAAATGAGCGCCGGCCCTACTCTCTTTTAGGGCATAAATTTGAACGATTTAGGAAAAAAAAAATTATGTTCTCTTACTTCTCCCTCAGCCCCTAATGATCTCATCTTGCAAGACTTTGTGCGCATGATCTGGGAACAGAGAGTTGACCGTGTCGTTATGCTGAGCAATCTAGTCGAGCTGGGCAAGGTGGGGGCTTCAGAAACATTAATAGCAAAATAAGTTGTAGTGGAAGTAACAGTAGTAAGGGTAGTAGTATAGTAGAAGTAGTAGTAGTAGTAGTAGTAGTAGTAGTAGTAGTAGTAGTAGTAGT
Source organism: Elysia crispata (assembly GCA_033675545.1). Classification (NCBI taxonomy): domain Eukaryota; kingdom Metazoa; phylum Mollusca; class Gastropoda; family Plakobranchidae; genus Elysia; species Elysia crispata. Next base: position 24,339 of record JAWDGP010004785.1, read on the forward strand.
AGTAGTAGTAGTAGTAGTAGTAGTAGTAGTAGCAGTAGTAGCAGTAGTAGTAGTAGTAGTAGTAGTAGTAGTAGTAGTAGTAGTAGTAGTAGTAGTAGTAGTAGTAGTAGTAGTAGTAGTAGTAGTAGTAGTAGTAGCAGTAGTAGTAGTAGCAGTAGTAGTAGTAGTAGTAGTAGTAGTAGTAGTAGTAGTAGTAGTAGTAGTAGTAGTAGTAGTAGTAGTAGTAGTAGTAGTAGTAGTAGTGGCAGTAAGAGTACTAGTAGCAATGGTAGTAGTAGCAGTAGTAGTAGTAGTAGTAGTAGTAGTAGTAGTAGTAGTAGTAGTAGTAGTAGTAGTAGTAGTAGTAGTAGTAGTAGTAGTAGTAGTAGTAGTAGGAGTAGTAGTAGTAGTAGTAGTAGTAGTAGCAGCAGCAGTTGTCGTAGTTATAGTGGAGTGGTGGCAATGGTAGCTGTCACTGTTGGCTGTTGTAACCGTTCTTCAGAAATTGTTGCTGCAGTATTATTGGAAAAAAACAATGGAGGACGCAGAAAAAACAATGAGTGTAAGAACCAAACTATGTTTTCCCTACAGAAAAGATGTAGCATGTACTGGCCTGTGGATGGAGAGGAAGAGTTTGGTGAGGTCAATGTGCGGCTGCTGACCACCCATGTGTTTGCTCAGTATACCATCAGACACCTGCAACTGTCTCAGGTGGGTAGTTCATAACGTAACCCCCTTCCAGTAACAATCCTTCATCCCCTCCCCGTCTTTTTTTTTAATTTGCCTTTCATAAAAATTCCACTCAAGCTTTTCTCTTTATTGTTTATGTTTTAATCTGTCTTCTCCTTTACTCTCTTGTTTGTTTTTAATCTCTCTGATGTGCATACTCTCTTTGCTCTTTCTCTACCTCTAGATATATTTCCCATTCTCTGGTACCTATATTTTTGATCGGTTCTAAATTCCACATGTTCAATTCATCACTTGTCTCTCTTCTTCTTTTTTACTTTTCCCTCATCCATTTTTTCTCTCTCAAATTTTGAAATGCCATCCTCCTCTCAGATTTACTGCTTTTAAAAATCTATTCTTCCCTTTCTCCATTCGTCACTTTTTTTTCCAATACTTCTTTTTTTCAAACGATTTCTTTCACAGAGCAAAGAACCTGCTAGACCTGTGACCCAGTTTCACTTCACTGCCTGGCCAGACAAGTCTGTACCTGAGAGTCCCTGGGGTCTGGTGGATTTTCAACAGAGAGTGATGGCTGTCCCAGGATCTGGTCCTATCTTGGTGCACTGCAGGCAAGTCTTTATGTTCTGGGAGATTTTCACTAGAGAGTGATGGCTGTCCCCGGATCTGGTCCTGTCTTGGTGCACTGCAGGTAAGTCTTTATGTTCTGGTAGATTTCCACTAGAAAGTGATGGCTGTTCCAGGATCTGGTCCTGTCTTGGTACACTGCAGGTAAGTCTTTATGTTCTGGTAGATTTTCACTAGAGAGTGATGGCTGTTCCAGGATCTGGTCCTGTCTTGGTACACTGCAGGTAAGTCTCTGGGTCTGGTAGACTTTCACTAGAGAGTGATGGCTGTTCCAGGATCTGGTCCTGTCTTGGTGCACTGCAGGTAAGTCTTTATGTTCTGGTAGATTTTCACTAGAGAGTGATGGCTGTTCTAGGATCTGGTCCTGTCTTGGTACACTGCAGGTAAGTCTCTGGGTCTGGTAGATTTTCATTGTAGATTTATTGCTGTCCCGGGTTATGAACACGGTTGAGAACAAGCAGGGTTTGATTGGTGTCCAAAGCATTCCAGGGTTGCTAAGACAATAGTAAAGATACATGATAAGGAGATGAAAAGTTTCTCACCGTCCATGATTTGCTCAATCTTATACGCGGTGGGTAATGGAGTCTGTGACATCCAACCTTCCAACCAGTTCCTGAGGCCTACCGTTAACTGAAACTGTACAGCATTATTTTTATCACTTCTTTCCTCTCTTCCACGCCCGATTAGTAAGCTCAGATCAAGACACTGTTCTCCATTTTACCGCTCAATGTAGTTTAATGTAATATTTTTGGACTGTTTGTAATCCATTTGTTATATATGACTTTGTGACCTCATTATGAATTTTGTTTACTATAAGCTAAAAATGGCTTTACTTAGCGACATGAATCAGATTTTAAATTTCATACTCTATAATAAAGTCTAGAACATGGGGTATTGTTTAATGATAATATAGGGGTATGAGGTTTTTACCACGCTAATCACATTTTGGAACAAATAAATTGGCTTCCCCTACATCGATGTATGTAAGGTCAAAAAAGGTCATTGCCTTACCTGCATCACCAGGTTTGAATACACCATTTTTTTCTATTTTATTTTCTTAGTATTTAAACTGAAAATATTTTGTCTGGAACATAAATGAAGCCTGATAAATGGTCTCTATTATGTATCAATCTTTCTATCTGTGTATCTATCTATCTTGGCATTATAAACCTATGTATCACAACATCGGGTCAACTATGTGTATCGCCATGACCGCATCTCCCTCTATGTAAAGCTATGTTTAAAGCTCTGCGTCTTTGAGCTTGGGTAAGGCCTGTCTGTATCGAGCTGCAGTCATTTCTGAATCTTCAGTTTCTAATCTAATTAACACCCAAGTCTTCTATAGTAAACAACATTTGCTAGAACTTTTCAGGACATTATTTCATTACTATTTTAAAAGTGAATATTGGATGTTTTAAAAATAACACCAACATGTTTAAACAAAGTTAACCCATCACTATTGTTTCAGCGCCGGCGTGGGGCGGACTGGCACGTTCATAGCTCTGTGTAACCTGTTAAGGGAAGCGGAAGACACAGGTAAAATGAACTTCCTGGATACGTTGTGGAAACTCAGACAAGACAGAATGCACACCATACAGACAGTGGTAAGGACCTGGAACGGTATATTCCTAACCGTTCCCCGCTGCACAGAATTAAGCTTTTTATGAAAAAAAAATCAACAGTTATTTTGATGCAATTACTTTGATAAAGTCAGGCTGAATTTATGACGTTATTCATTGGATTCATAATTATCATTCCCAAAGTGGCAAAACACATAAGCTGAAAAAAATTAGTCATAAAATTTACTTGGCTAGTCATGATAATTTTGCAGCTTTTAATATTGTACCCTTCATATTCCTACTTCTCAAGTACATTTTTGTAGAATAAAACAGCAACCCACAGCCAATCAATATGTAATTGACGCCGGGATCCGAAATGGCTAAGGGAATAAAGTAGGATTTTAGATCTAGAGGGATGTTAGATCTAGAGTAGTAAAAACCAATTCTTATACATCAGCCATAGAAGAAGCTACAATACGAGAGGACACTTTTGTCTGATAAAACTAGACCTCATCGATCTTTTCCTGCTGTTCCGTTCTTCAGGCCCAGTACGTCTATCTCCACAAAGCGGCGCTGGTCGGACATACTGTTGCGGGCAGCACCATCCAGGTCAAGGACATGAATGCCCGACTGGCTGCTCTAGAGAGTGAGAAGCCGGACACAAAATCTGCTCTCTCCTACAGACGCGAGTTTGAGGTGAATCTCGACGTTTTGTTGACAGCTTACGGCTGTTGCCCCGTCAAAACTGATTTCAACCATTATTAAAGTAAACTAGAAATAACTCTCTCTGCCAGTGTTTCAGCCCGTATGTCTTTCTGTCCATGTGCCTGCCCGTCTCTAATACAGTTACCAATTACTTTTCTTCTCCTCCAAATTTCCTGATTCACTCAATTTTCACATTGTCCGTTCATTCCAATTCCACTCCCAGGCTGTGGTAGCAGCGTGTGATGCCACCATCAACCAGTACAACGAGTCAACACAACAGCCGGAGGAGAGTGTGTACCAGAACACCAGTGGTGTCGCCGACAAAAGGAAGAACAGGCTCAGCAACATCCTGCCCAGTAGGTGATACAACATTCCAAACGAATTACACAATAACCGCCATGACAGTCGAGCTCGGCGATGGATGACACTGGATTGGGTGTGCATTACGATCAAACATGTTAAGGCTAAGCTTCTCCACAGCTTGACTGCGCGTTACTGGCCCGTAATTTGGGGTCATTTCTCTGGTTTCTACACAAAATAATGGAGCAGGGTATAAGGCTTTAGAACTAGATTTAAAACAAAAACTCTGTTTGCGTGGATGTATCAGTAAAACTTAGTTTCAAATTCGTGTTCTGCATTTCACTATTTTGCGAGATATTTACTATAAAGGCGAATAAGATCCAGCCACTTAGGAAGATTTTGTTATGCTTTTGTCCATATCTTCCCGTTAACAATATTCTCCTACCTAATGTTAAGCTTGAGTGTTCTCATCTGTCTACACCAGACCAAGCATTCCGACCCGTCCTCATAGCTGAGGCCCACAAGGAGGACACCTACATCAACGCCGTGCTCGTACCGGTAAGATGCTTCTCTCAATATATATATATATATATATATATATATATGTATAATACATTCAGGTGGTGCGCTGCTGATGACAGTACAAATCATTACTATTTTATCTGTTTCTGGGTGTTGGATCTTCAATAATCGGTTTGCTGTTAGAGGAAAGTTCATCAGATTTTTATGATGATGGAAAATAGTCAGAGATTTCAGATAAGAATAAACGAGCTTATACTAAAGACCATGATAATTATTCATTCCTTCTCTTTTTCAAATAGGAACAGAATCATTTAATGTAATTACATGAAAAAAAAAGTATTTTCTTAAAAATCATACTAACATATATTGTTCATGCATGAGAGATCTCCTTTTTTAGTTATTTAGATTTGCATTCTTCTGAAATAACCCATAAGTCTATTACAACTAAATTTATTAAGTCACACGCTGTTTGCATTTTCAACTTTCTTCTGGGATTAAAAGTATAAAAAGGGAAAAAAAGAAAAAAAGAAAAAAAAAACGTCGATTTTTCACCAGCAGGAATCCTGTAGCATTATTCGCCATGTCTACTTCCACTCTCTCACTTTTACTCTCTTTCTCTCTATCTCGACACCCCAGAACCTGACCCGAGACAACCATGATCTCCTGACCCAGCTGCCCCTGCCCTCTACAGTGACAGACTTCTGGAGACTGGTGACCCAGTTCAATGTCGGCCTGGTGGTCGCCTTCGACCTGGACACCATGGATTCTGACCAGGTTAGAGCGATCATTTAGCACTTAATGTTATAATAGAAATTGTACTTTCTTAAGCATTTTCCGAGACATGGTTTTGGTGAGGAAAGAAACTTCGGGTTCAAAGTATAAAATATTTATTCTAAAGCTAGCGCGGTCATGGTTTTGTTTTTTTCAATCTCTCTATAGTAAGTTAAAGAAGCCGCCAAGTTCAGACTCTATCTGATATAAAAACGATGGTATAAGAAAGGTCAATAGAAGCGAGTGTCTGGTCAGACATTAGCATCCAACATAACTCTAGGTTCCTACTCGATAATCCTTGAGAACTGTTTGATCCCTATGGGTTGATACAGTAAACCTCTGTAGTCCCTTTTCACTGCTGAAGTATAACTCACTGCTGACATTTCGATGGTCCACAATAATCTTTAAAATCATGTCTAAAAAATCAGGATGTTTTTTACGTCCCTAATTACAAACTCCAAAAACTCTAGAATGATCGAGAAAATCTCTGTTTTCTTTTTTTTTGGTATTTAGAAAAGAACAAGTGCAATTAAAAAAATCAAACAAAACAGAATCTCGACTCAATGAAGTGGGTCTGCTTTGTGGTCCGTCCTATCCAGAAAAAGAAAAACATTCTCTAGTCTCATCTAAAAAAAGGAATATTACTGCGGTATCTAATGACAAAAGATTGCCTGCAGGCCGCCTTTAAGGCCTACATGCGGGTCAGAATTCGTGTCTTGTCGCAAAAATATGAAATATATACACCTTTAACTAAAATAACCCAAACATTTTTTTTTTACTTAAGAAAGCACAATATACGGTTGTGGATGTCAGAAAAGTTCATTTTTGAACATTTAAGACCCGACGCATCATGATTTCCTGATTATGATCTGTTCCTCAGACCATTGGAGATTTCCTGCCGAAGAGCGAGAAGAAACCGTTTGAGAACGATCGTTACCTGGTAGAGACTGAGCCACCCAGAGAGAGCACAGTGGCCTGGGAGTTTCCCCTCACCGTGCACCAGAAGGCTGTGTCTGGCATGGGCAACTCGGTAGGTTTTCATGGTTTGTGGAGGACATCACATCATTCTAGTCAAGATAATGCAAATATTTTTGTAATGGGGAAATTGAAAATATGTTATTATGATACTTTATACTTCAGCCAAAACTCTGCAGAACTTAATGAATATGACCTAAAACTACATTCAGTTTCTCTTTTTTTTTTTTTTTTTTTTTTTAATCTTTCCAAAAAGGTTTGAAACCAAAACGGCACGATCTTTAGAAAAAAAACTGACAGAAGTTAAATAAAATTTTAAATTAAAAATCTTTGAAAGAAACTGAAATGAAATAAATTAAACGAATAAATTTTAAATGTACCACCATATGTATCCTTGGTTTGGTGTAGTACTTTTCCAAAAAGCTTATATTGAAAAAGATGAAACAAATAATTAATCGTCGTCTAGAAATGACGCATGACGTATATCGAACGCCTTGGACGCCACAAACGCTTCCCTTTCTTCAAAGGTTCCACTGTTACACAAAACCTTGACCTTGCTTGCCTGTAAAGACCACAAACTGGATCCAGAGTCTGTCCTTGAACTTCAGTACAAGATTAAAAGTTGCAGACTTAGCAAAAAGTCTCGCATAATCTTTATGTGTCGGTGAGTTTCTGTCTGTCTGTATGTCTGCCTCTCTGTTTCTGTCTCTTTGTCTCTTTGTGTGTCTGTCTCTCTGTCTGTCTGTCTCTCTTTCTCTCTCCCATCACTGGTCGCTGTCTTAAATCTAACCTACTTGAGATGTCCATGAATTTCTGATGTAAAAACATCACTTCTTATGAATTTCCCATCCCCTCCTCTTTTTTTGCCTATTAACCCTCTTTAATATTTGAAAACTTTGTGATCTAAGTTTTTACAGATTGTTATTTACCCATATTTTGCTTCCCAGGCAAAGCAAAGCTCATTTTGATTGTTTAGCTAGAATGTTCGGACCCTTCTTAATTGTTCTCTCTAATTTATGTGTAGTTAAATATCAGTAATGCTAATCTGTTAGCATCCCTAACTATCTATTGAGATTTTTTACAGTATGTCCACAGAAAGCTACAAAAACTCTTAGCAGCCAGAATTTGTTAATTCTATTAGAAACTCTAACCTGTCTCATTAACCGCATTCTAAACAGTTCCATTCGTGTCTCTGATTCCACAAGAATGCTACTGATCGATTTTGATCATTTTGTTTGCCATCTGACTTAACCTTCTAGTTAGCAGCAGTGGTTTACATTTTGCTGACTTTGATTTAAACTCAGAGAAAAATTTCTAATTTTTAATTTATCTAAGTAGAAAAGTCGGTACAGAGCTTGGAAACTCCCCGGGGCTGAAGGAGGAAGACAATCTTTATATTATCGAAATGCTTAACCATGCTTTGTTTAATTGTTTTTTATGCCGTGAAGTGGAGTGTCCCTTTCTAAAGGTAAAACTTTAAAGTGTTCCCTTTTATGCAACCCAGCAACGGCGCTGACCAGTGCGGCCTGATGTGTGTCCAGTCTATTCTGCTGGACAGGCTGGAAGCTGACCAGTGTCTGGCCGTCCCTGTGGCCGTTGGGAGTATCAAGGCTATCAGACCACAGGTTATTCCTACCGTGGTGAGTGGGGAGAGAAAAGTGCTTGAAGTTCAACAAGGGTCGTAGATTTCTACATAGGCATCAATTGAAATGTTGTATAGGATTAAGTCAAACCAAACTGTAAAGATTCAAAGCTCACATTAATTTACATATTTAAGGTTCAATTCAACTGAAACAACTACATGTACGATATGGTATAAAGAAGGGTATCAGTTGTCCTAACTTAGATTGACATGGTAAACCTACATAGGACACAAATGTCTTATCTACTTCTATGGTAAATAGATCACAATCGATTGTTTAGTTTATAATCCTGTCATTCATGAACTCGTAAAAATTGTTAGCAGCTATTTTTGTTATAATACGAACATGGTAAAAAAATCCAGAAATTTTCTTTAGATCTGAACCCACACTTTAACGTCTAACAGTAGCCCTAATTCTATCTGTTATCCTTAACCCATGTTTATGTGAGTCTCATGTTGACAAGAAAACATCATTTCCAAGAAAACATATTTGATCCCCCTTAGCCATTTTTCTTAATCGGTATTTTTAGTGAAATTTGTATATGTCAATGATGATACAGCAGTCTCTATCAGCTTGAAGATGTGCTAAAGCTTTTATCTCTGTACCTTGATGTAGAGGTAAAAAGGGTCTCTATGGAGTCATTGTTCTTGCTGTTCTCTCTCTCTCCCTGTAATCCAGGATCAGTACAAGTGTCTCTACCGTGTTCTCAAGCTGGCCCATGAGTCTAAGAACGTGTACGGCAATGTTGGAGATGGTTCTTTATAGATCTGATTGGGTGACCTCCATCGACATGGAAGTGTTTATCACTAAAATATCTGTTTGGAGGCCAAAACAGTTGTATTTGTGAAAGTTATCTCTGAAATCTTTAGCAAAACAGACAGTAAAACAGACTGTAAAACAGACAGTAAAACAGACAGTAAAACAGACAGTAAAACAGACTGTAAAACGGATGCCAGGGAAAGGACAGAAGAGGACAGGTTGAATAGGGAAAGAAAAAGGACATTTCAGAGTAATATTGTCGAAACATTGACGCTATGTCATGATACACAACATCCATATTCATATTGTTTCAACTGCTTGCCGCAGCACATATCAGGACATTATAACATGATTGAATGTGAGTAAATATGTTTTTATGATAGGTGTTAACTTTTAATTTTTACATTCCAATTTTGTAAATAGTATTTTATTTGTACTAAATAGCTCTCAGTTTACCCACATAAGCCTTAATTGCTTAAAAAGGGCCATAAAACTTTACAAGAAAAACCAAAGAGGATTTTTACTCTGTGGAGACTTACTCATTGTCTCATCTCACCGAAAAAATCTTTCTTCTATAAAAGAAGATCATAACTCGAAAATAATGTGTCAAGATTGTCACAAGATTTAACATGACAATTCTTTAAAGTTTTGTAGTTTTCATCAGTTCCGCTTATTATTATTATTATTATTATTATTATTATTATTATTATTATTATTATTATTATTATTATTATTATTATTATTATTATTATTATTAAGGCCTTCCGCTAGGAGTGTCGTCCGACCTCGCAGCTTCGGCAGCCTTCTTTATGTCTGCGGTGAAGGCAGTCCATTCTTGTCTTCTTTCTGCAATCTTTCTTATTGTTTCCAGGTCTTTTTGTGATGTGAGAGAGATGCTCCGATTTTGCAGTATCTTGAGATCGTTATTAGAGTCATTGGGAGTGTGGTGATCGGCCTACCCCTGGCTCGCTTGGCATTGTCGTGGAAATAGAATGCCATAGGTTATTGGTCACAGGTTTTTATACTCTGGCTTGAAATCAGAAGCTTCAAAATGTATTTTGTCGTGGCAAAATCGTTTGCGGGCGTAATATATTGCCGATAATTGTTAATGCATTTTAAATCTTAAATCAGAAAAAAGTTTTATCATTATGATTTCAATACGTACCAAGTGTTGAGGTTGCAAATAGGACACCATATTTTTTGTCTTAATGCATATATTTTAATATATTGTGGTTGTTTTCCAATTTTGTCTTTTTCAAAACTTTATTCAACTTATATTATATGACATCTCCACATCAAAATTGTTTAGATATAGAGCTTAAAAAAATGTCACTTGAGGTTTATTTTGGGATTAAATTAATCGGGAGTCCAGTTTTAATTTAATATCACAATCATCTCCATTCCATTTTTAATAAGCAAAGTGCTTTACAAAGATTTATGGTGAGCTCTTTACAAGCATATTAAGACTAAGCGACTTTCCTAAAGGACCCAAAATTTTTAAAAGTCCTTCAACTTTTAATGGTAACGCTAATACCAAAACTCAAAGATGAGAAAATTTAAGGCAGAAAATTGATAAGATGAAACGAGTGGATGATGGAAATATATGAAAAAAAAACCAATGAAATATGCAATGGCCGCCTTTGAAATGTGTATGTTTGTCGTAAAAGCTTAATATGTTTATAGTGCAACGCTTTATAAAATATCCGTGGGCGTCCAGCTATAATGAAACTGTATTCATGTCATTCGGGAAATAGTGTCGATCATTGCTTCCTACGAAACTCGTCTAATATATGATAATTTTCTAAATTTAGCGACAAAAATAGCTAGAAGCATTTCAAGCCCAAATTAAGTCTTCTGTTTAGAAAAGTTTGCCTATGGCTGTATATAATGCTAATTAAATCTAAAACCTCATCCCGTCTATTTCTATATTATTTAAGTTTTATAAATTAAAAAAAAAATTGCTCTACTTGGGAGCGAATGATAGTGGTAAAGAAATCTTTTTTAAAGCAGAAATGTGTTGAAAGGACATTTTTTGAGTTTTATATATCTTGTTTTATTGAATGAATCTTGCTCAAATAATTATGTATCATTTCAAATACGTTTTCAATAAAAATAATCTACATTTTTTTAAATTTATGCCACATTTTTATATTGTCTGTCTTTAGTAAATCCGCTTGCAATCTTGATATACATAAAATTCTTATCTATCATAGCGTTTGATAATCTACTGCTTTTTATGCCACACAATTTCCTTATGTTTGTATGGTTGTATGTGTCTTATGCTAAAAAAATACTCTGGGCCAAACAAGCCGCCATATTACCAACCTTGGAATAAAAAAAGATAAAAATAAATAAACAAAAAAATAAACACAACAAAACGAATTGAAAGTTTTTAAAAAAATCAAAACAAGTCATTCGTTAACAGTTTCTCTCAGTAGAGGATCCGCAAAAGATTCTTTGGATTTACTTTTATTTCTCACTACTCTTTCTTGAATTTTCATACCGACAAAAAGATCAGGTGTGAGATTTTAAAATACTTGTTTCAAACTGTACGAGTAATAATAGGTTTCTCCCACCCACTCCCTCTTTAGTCTTTTCATTAATCCAACAAGACAGATTTTCTTATAACATGCAGTTTTTCTATCGCTTTTGTCTCTCTCAAACTATCTCATTCTTTCTTTTGATCATTGCCAGCTTACACGCTTTTCTCTTTTTCTAAATGCATACTTTTTCTTTCTCTTTCAATCTCATTCTTTTCTTTGATCTTGCCAGGTTACATGCTTTTCTCTTTTTCTAAATGCATACTTTTTCTCAAGAACGTCGCAACACATTATGTTCAGGTCTAACAACTGTATAGCCATTTAGAAACTATGTGGACTTTCTAGACCAATCTTCATAACACATTATGTCAGGTCTAACAACTGTATAGCCATTTAGAAACTATGTTGAGTTCCTAGACCAATCTTCATAACACATTATGTCCAGATATAACAAATGTAAAGCCATTTAGAAACTGTATGGAGTTCCTAGACCAATCTTCACAACACATAATGTTCAGGTCTAACAACTGTATAGCCATTTAGAAACTATGTGGAGTTCCTAGACCAATCTTCATAACACATTATGTTCAGGTCTAACAACTGTATAGCCATTTAGAAACTATGTGGAGTTCCTAGACCAATCTTCATAACACATTATGTACAGGTATAACAATTGTACAGCCATTTAGAAACTATGTCGAGCTCCTAGACCAATCTTCATAACACATTATGTCAGGTCTAACAACTGTATTGCCATTTAGAAACTATGTCGAGCTCCTAGACCAATCTTCATAACACATTATGTCAGGTCTAACAACTGTATTGCCATTTAGAAACTATGTCGAGCTCCTAGACCAATCTTCATAACACATTATGTCAGGTCTAACAACTGTATAGCCATTTAGAAACTGTTTGGAGTTCCTAGACCAATCTTCTTAACACATTAAGTTCAAGTCTAACAACTGTTTAGCTATTTAGAAACTATTTGGAGTTCCAAGACCAATCTCCATAACACATTATGTTCAGGTCTAACATTTGTATAGCCATTTAGAAACTATGTGAAGTTAATAGACCAATCTTCTCAACACATTATGTTCAGGTCTTAAAACTGTATAGCCATTTACAAACTATGTGGACTTTCTAGACCAATCTTCATAACACATTTTGTCAGGTCTAACAACTGTATAGCCATTTAGAAACTATGTTGAGTTCCTAGACCAATCTCCATAACACATTATGTTCAGGTCTAACAACTGTATAGCCATTTAGAAACTATGTGGAGTTCCTAGACCAATCTTCTTAACACATTAAGTTCAGGTCTAACAACTGTATAGCCATTTAGAAACTATGTGGAGTTCCTAGACCAATCTTCATAACACATTATGTTCAGGTCTAACAACTGTATAGCCATTTAGAAACTATGTTGAGTTCCTAGACCAATCTTCTTAACACATTATGTCCAGATATAACAACTGTATAGCCATTTAGAAACTATGTGGACTTTCTAGACCAATCTTCATAACACATTATGTTCAGGTCTAACAACTGTATAGCCATTTAGAAACTATGTTGAGTTCCTAGACCAATCTTCTCAACACATTATATTCAGGTCTTAAAACTGTATAGCCATTTAGAAACTATGTGAAGTTAATAGACCAATCTTCTCAACACATTATATTCAGGTCTTAAAACTGTATAGCCATTTAGAAACTATGTGAAGTTAATAGACCAATCTTCTCAACACATTATGTTCAGGTCTTAAAACTGTATAGCCATTTACAAACTATGTGGAGTTCCTAGACCAATCTTCATAACACATTATGTTCAGGTCTAACAACTGTATAGCCATTTGGAAACTATATGGAGTTCCTAGACCAATCTTCTCAACATGTTGTGTTCAGGTCTAACAACTGTGTAGCTATTTAGAAACTATGTGGAGTTCCTAGACCAATCTTCTCAACACATTATGTTCAGGTCTAACAACTGTATAGCCATTTAGAAACTATGTGGAGTTCCTAGACCAATCTCCATAACACATTATGTCCAGTCTATCAACTGTATAGCCATTTAGAAACTGTTTGGAGTTCCTAGACCAATCTTCTTAACACATTAAGTTCAGGTCTAACAACTGTATAGCCATTTAGAAACTATGTGGAGTTACTAGACCAA
>JAWDGP010004786.1:0-19910 GCA_033675545.1 Elysia crispata
ATTTTAAGAAAGGTGTTAAGCGCGTTTTTTACGCATTATGGGTCGGAAAAACGAAGTGTGTGTGGGTAGGTGTATGTGTTCGCTTAATAAGGGCGTAAAAAAATTATTTTTTAAAAAATCAAACTTCAGAATTAAAAAAATGGTAAGTTGTAATTTTTTCCTATTACTAGGAGCGTAAGGTGAAAAAAAGTAAAAAAAAAAAAAAGAAAAAAAAAATTTTCATGACACGTTTTTCCCTTGCGGTTTACCCACTTTCGGTGATCAAAGGGCGAAAAAAGTAAGTGTTTTTTTTTTGTGTAAGGGGAGAGGAAAATGTAGAAATAAATTATTAAAAAAGAAAAATTTTTTTTTTCTCCTTTAGGGAAATTTTTTGACCATTTTTTGTCGTTAGTTTCCCGGAAAAGATGATTAGGAAGTGTTTCGGGGGAAGGAGAAGGAGTAGAGAGAAAAAAAAGTAATTTTAAGAAAAAGGTGTTAAGCGCGTTTTTAGGCAATGGTTATGAAAAATGGAGCGTTTTGGGTAGGTGTATATGTTCGCGTGATCACGGGGGGAAAAAAGCAATTTGAAAAAATGAAAGAACCTGCGCACCCGCTAGCGGCACTTTTAGGCACTTAAATCCAAATTTCGAAAAAAAAATGTAAGTGGTAATTTTTCCGATTACGAGGAGCAGTAGCATTAAAAAATCAAAAAAAAAAGAAAAAAAAATTTTCGCGGCCCGCATTTTCCCTTGCGGTTTTCCTACTTCCGGTGATAAAAAGGGCGGAAAAGTAAGTGGTTTTGTTTTTTTTTCCGTAAGGGACAGGGCAAATGTGAAATAAATTATACAAAAAAAAGAAAATGTTTTTTTCTCCTTTTTAGGGAGCTTTTTCACCATTTTTGGTCGTTAATTTGCCGAAAAAGATGATTGAGAATTGTTTCGGGGGTAAGGAGAAGGAGTAGAGAGCAAAAAAAAGTAATTTTAAGACAAAGATGTTAAGCACATTTTTTAGGGATTGGGGGAATTGCGAAAAAACGGAGGTGTTTAGGGTTGGTGTATGTGTCGGCGTAATCACGGCGCAAAACAGGTAATTGGTAAAAGAAATGGAACTTGATTGCGCTTAGCGGCATTTTTAGGCACTTTAAGTCGGAATTTCGAAATAAAAGGGAAGCAAGTGGTAATTTTTCCGATTACGAGGAGCGGTAGGATTCAAGAAAGTGAAAAAAAAAAATAATAAAAAAAAAAATTTTATGTGACATTTTTGTTGCGGTTTTCCTATTTCCGGTAATAAAAAGGGCGGAAAAAGTAAGTGAAATTGTTTTTTTCCGTAAGGGGGAGAGGGAAAATGTGAAATAAATAATAAAAAAAAGTAATTTTAAGAAAAGATGTTAAGCACGTTTTTTAGGCATTATGGGTTGGAAAAAACGGAGTGTGTTAGGGTAGGTGTATGTGTTCGCGTAATCACGGCGCAAAAAACAGGTAATTGGTAAAAGAAATGGAACTTGATTGCGCTTAGCGGCATTTAAAGGGAAGACTTTAAGTCGGAATTTCTAAAAAAAAAGTAAGTGGTAATTTTTCCGATTACGAGGAGCGGTAAAAGATGCAAAAAAAGTCAAAAAAAAAAAAAAAAAAAAATTTTATGCGACATTTTCGCTTTCAGGTTTTCCTATTTCCGGTAATAAAAAGGGCGTGAAAAAAGTAAGTGGTTTTGTTTTTTTCTATAAAGGGAGAGGGAAAAATGTGAAATAAATAATAAAAAAAAAGAAAAATTTCTTTTCTCATTTGAGAAGCTTTTTCACCAATTTTGGTCGTTAGGAAGTGTTTCGGGGGTAAGGAGAAGGAGTAGAGAGCAAAAAAAAAAAGGTAATTTTAAGAAAAAGTTGTTAAGCGCGTTTTTTAGGCATGATGGGTCGGAAAGACTGAGTTTGTGTGGGTAAGTGTTTGTGTTCGCGTAATCACGCCGCAAAACAGGTAATTGGTAAAAGAAATGGAACTTGAGTGCGCTTAGCGGCTTTTTCGGGCACTTTAAGTCGGAATTTCGAAAAAAAAAGTAAGTGGTAATTTTTCCGATTACGAGGAGCGGTAGTGTTCAAAAAAGTAAAAAAAAAAAAAAAAAAAAAAAATTTTATGCGACATTTTCGCTTGCGGTTTTCCTATTTCCGGTAACATGGCCGTTAAAGAGCGGCATTTTTTAGTTTGCCTGCCGCGCCCGTGAAGCAACTTGTAACTCGATCGGGTCATGGGGGCTCAACCCCCACCCCTGCAGAACGGGGATTCCCCTTTCCTCGCAACTTTAGATTTCAGATCTACTTTTCACACCAAAACAATGGAGAATTTAAGCTTATGCATGAAAGGAAGAACTACAAAAATAATATAATTTGTTACATCTATATTCTTTCAGCGATACGAGTGATATATTTTTCCCTTCTTTTCATTTAATTGATGGAGTTATTAAGCGTTTTAATAAGTACATGAATCTGGAATAATCATGTTGGTGACGTTTTTTACGGGACATTTATGAAAAATTGAAACAAATTTTTGCGGATGAAATTTCTATAGCATTTTATAAGTATATATATATATATATATATATATATATATATATATATATATATATATATGTTGAACTTAACACCCACGTGAAAGGGTGAAGGGCATTATCGAAGAGTTCTCCGTTTCCAAGTTATGCGGGTTTGAAAGCTATGATAGTCCACTTCTTACAGCGCTGGTGCGGCGCTTTGATATAAAATAATAAATCTAAACAACGATAGAACATCGTAGTTCAAGCTGTGGAGCGTCAATACATATGAGGGAGGCCTGGTGTTAACTTTTAACAAAATTAAAAACACGCACTAAGAAGAAAATGGAACTTGTTTAGGGTTGCGCATTGTCTTTTCCTTTACAGGTAAGTCATACGTTTACTTTGCCTTACGTTCTTCAGTCGGCGGGGCGTGTGCTAAGAGTAAGAGCGCTCTCTCTCTCTCTCTCTCTCTCTCTCTCTCTCTCTCTCTCTCTCTCTCTCTCTCTGTCTGTCTGTCTGTCTGTCTGTCTGTCTGTAATATTTTCAAGCTTTTATTATAACTTTCTTCAAACCTCTGTCGCCCAAGTGCTTTGAGTTTATTTACGTCAGAATATTAAAAGCATATTGTAAAAATCTTTTTTTTGTTTGTTTGTTACTGGAAAAGATTGTGAACACCAAAAGTTAGTAACGAGCCGTTGATAAAGTCCGCACAGAGAAACTTTTGATTGTTTCCTCTATCTGCTACTTAACGATATATCACAACACGATCTGCAAACTTCATGGAGCTTTTGGTTGCGTTCAGATTTTAAGTGCTGCTCCAAATTTAACAGTATTGGTTTGAGGCTTCTAAGGTAGATCTATAGTGCAGAGTGTTATTTGCGGGTAGTTCGTGCAGTGCGGGTAGTTCGTGCAGACCCGAGCGTGTGGAATTATTTTAAAAAATCATATAAAATCACTGGAAAACTCTTCGCACTTGAAACTTTCACAAGTTCTTTATATTAATCTTTTAAATATCGGGAAACAATTTTTAAGCGATAAAATTGTTTCACTTTTGAAATATTCTTATTAAACTGAGGTGTTATGAAAATCAAAACTTTTTTCTGTTCTTTTACTTGAAGTATGAAGATTCACCTGCACCATCTAAACACTTTATAATTGAGAGATAAAAAATATAGCGTTGTATTCAGGACAATTTCAGCTTTAAAATGATTATTTGTTTGATATACTTGGTGTTAATGAGGCAAGATTTATCGCGATGCAAAAACAAGTAAAAAATTCTAATATTAGATTTAACAGCAGTGCACCGTCATGCACAGGCACACACGGTTATAGCCTGCCTGACAGGTGATTGATCACCGATCCGCCCACTAACTGCGGGCATCTGAGGTAGGGCCTGGAAGTAAACTAAGTTGCCTCTTTTTGGTCTGTTTTAACAGCCGTGTAATAAAAAGGGCGGAAAAGTAAGTGGTTCTGTTTTTTTCCGTAAGGGGACAGGGAAAATGTGAAATAAATAATAAAAAAAAAGAATTTTTTTTTCTCCTTTTAGGGAGCTTTTTCACCATTTTTGGTCGTTAGTTTGCCGGAAAAGATGATTAGGAAGTGTTTTGGGGGTAAGGAGAAGGAGTAGAGAGCAAAAAAATAGTAATTTTAAGAAAAAGATGTTAAGCGCGTTTTTTAGGCATTATGGGTCGGAAAAACGGAGTGTGTTTGGGTAGGTGTATGTGTTCCCGTAATAACGGCGGAAAAGAGTTAATTGGTAAAAAATGAAACTTGAGCACGCTTAGCGGTATTTAAGTGCTCTTTAAGTCGGAATTTCGAAAAAAAAGTTAAGTGGTAATTTTTTCCGATTACGAGGAGCGGTAGGATGCAAAAAAGTCAAAAAAAAAAAAGAAAAAAAAAATTTTTATGCGACATTTTTGCTTGCGGTTTTCCTATTTCCGGTAAAAAAAAGGGCGGAAAAAATAAGTGGTTTTGTTTTTTTCCGTAAGGGGACAGGGAAAATGTGAAATAAATAATAAAAAAAAGAAAATTTTTTTTCTCCTTTAGGGAGCTTTTTCACCAATTTTGGTCGTTAGTTTGCCGGAAAAGATGATTAGGGAGTGTTACGGGGGTAAGAAGAAGGAGTAGAGAGCAAAAAAATAAAGTAATTTTAAGAAAAAGGTGTTAAACGCGTTTTTTAGGCATTATGGGTCGGAAAGACGGAGTGTGTGTGAGGGTAGGTGTATGTGTTCCCGCAATCACGGCGGAAAAGAGGTAATTGGTGAAAAATGAAACTTGAGCGCGCTAGCGGCATTTTAGGACACTTTAAGTCGGAATTTCGAAAAAAAAAAGTAAGTGCTAGATTTTCCGGTTACGAGGAGCGGTAGGGTGCAAAACAGTCAAAAAAGTCAAAGAAAAAAAAAATTTTATGCGACATTTTCGCTTGCGGTTTTCCTATTTCCGGTAAAAAAAAGGGCGGAAAAAATAAGTGGTTTTGTTTATATCCGTAAGGGGACAGGGAAAATGTAAAAAAAATAATAAAAAAAAAAGAAAATTTTTTTTCTCCTTTAAGGAGCTTTTTCACCAATTTTGGTCGTTAGTTTGCCGGAAAAGATGATTAGGGAGTGTTTCGGGGGTAAGGAGAAGGAGTAGAGAGCAAAAAAAAAAAAGTAATTTTAAGAAAAAGGTGTTAAGCGCGTTTTCTAGGCATTATGGGTCGGAAAGACAGAGTTTGTGTGGGTAAGTGTATGTGTTTGCGTAATCACGGCGCAAAACAGGTAATTGGTAAAAAAGAATGGAACTTGAGTGCGCTTAGCGGCATTTTAGGGCACTTTAAGTCGGAATTTCGAAAAAAAAAGTAAGTGGTAATTTTTCCGTTTACGAGGAGCGGTAGGATGTAAAAAAGTCAAAAAAAAAAAAAAAGAAAAAAAAAATTTTATGCGACATTTTTGCTTGCGGTTTTCCTATTTTTGGTAAAAAAAAAATCGGAAAAAGTAAGTGGTTTTGTTTTTTTCCGTAAGGGGACAATGAAAATGTGAAATAAATAATAAAAAAAAAAGAAAATTTTTTTTTGTCCTTTAGGGAGCTTTTTCACCAATTTTGGTCGTTAGTTTGCCGGAAAAGATGATTAGGAATTGTTTCGGGGGTAAAGAGAAGGAGTAGAGAGCAAAAAAATGGAATTTTAAGAAAAAGGTGGTAAGCAAGTTTTTTAGGCATTATGGGTTGGAAAAACGGAGTGTATTTGGGTAGGTGTATGTGTTCCCGTAATCACGGCGGAAAAAAGGTAATTGGTTAAAAAAACGGAACTTGAGTGCGCTCAGCGGCATTTTAGGGCTTTTTAAGTCGGAATTTCGAAAAAAAAAAGGTAGGTGGTAATTTTTCCGATTACGAGGAGCGGTAGGGTGCAAAAAAGTCAAAAAAAAAAGAAGAAAAAAAAATTTGTTATGGGTCATTTTTACTTCCGGTTTTCCTATTTCCTGTGATAAAAATGGCGGAAAAAGTAAGTGGTTTTGTTATTTTCCTTAAGGGGAGAGGGGAAATGTGAAATAAATTATAAAAAAAGAATTTTTTTTTTCCTTTAGGGAGCTTTTTTGACCATTTTTGGTCGTTAGTTTGCCGCAAAAGATAATTAGGAAGTGTTTCGGGGGTAAGGAGAAGGAGTAGAGAGCAAAAAAAAAAAAGTAATTTTAAGAAAAAGGTGTTAAGCGCGTTTTCTAGGCATTATGGGTCGGAAAGACAGAGTTTGTGTGTGTAAGTGTATGTGTTTGCGTAATCACGGCGCAAAACAGGTAATTGGTAAAAAAGAATGGAACTTGAGTGCGCTTAGCGGCATTTTAGGGCACTTTAAGTCGGAATTTCGAAAAAAAAAGTAAGTGGTAATTTTTCCGTTTACGAGGAGCGGTAGGATGTAAAAAAGTCAAAAAAAAAAAAAAGAAAAAAAAAATTTTATGCGACATTTTTGCTTGCGGTTTTCCTATTTCTGGTAAAAAAAAAATCGGAAAAAGTAAGTGGTTTTGTTTTTTTCCGTAAGGGGACAATGAAAATGTGAAATAAATAATAAAAAAAAAAGAAAATTTTTTTTTGTCCTTTAGGGAGCTTTTTCACCAATTTTGGTCGTTAGTTTGCCGGAAAAGATGATTAGGAATTGTTTCGGGGGTAAAGAGAAGGAGTAGAGAGCAAAAAAATGGAATTTTAAGAAAAAGGTGGTAAGCAAGTTTTTTAGGCATTATGGGTTGGAAAAACGGAGTGTATTTGGGTAGGTGTAAGTGTTCCCGTAATCACGGCGGAAAAAAGGTAATTGGTTAAAAAAACGGAACTTGAGTGCGCTCAGCGGCATTTTAGGGCTTTTTAAGTCGGAATTTCGAAAAAAAAAAGGTAGGTGGTAATTTTTCCGATTACGAGGAGCGGTAGGGTGCAAAAAAGTCAAAAAAAGAAGAAAAAAATTTGTTATGGGTCATTTTTACTTCCGGTTTTCCTATTTCCTGTGATAAAAAATGGCGGAAAAAGTAAGTGGTTTTGTTATTTTTCCTTAAGGGGAGAGGGGAAATGTGAAATAAATTATAAAAAAAGAAATTTTTTTTTCCTTTAGGGAGCTTTTTTGACCATTTTTGGGTCGTTAGTTTGCCGCAAAAGATAATTAGGAAGTGTTTTCGGGGTAGGGAGAAGGAGTAGAGAGCAAAAAAAGGAATTTTATGAAAAAGGTGTTTAGTGCGTAATTTAGGCATTATGTGTCGGAAAATGGAGTGTGTGTGGGTAGGTGTATGTGTTCGCGTAATCACATCGGAAAACGTAATTTGAAAAAAATGAAACTTGCGCACCCTTAGCGGCAGTTTTGGGTACTTGAAGTCGGAATTTCGAAAAAAAAGGTAAATGGTAATTTTTCCGATTACGAGGAGCGGTAGGATGCAAAAAAATTAAAAAAAAAAAAAAAAAAGAAATAATTTTTATGGGACGTTTTTCCTTGCGGTTTTCCTATTTCTGCTGATAAAAAGGGCGGAAAAAGTAAGTGGTTTTGTTTTTTTCTGTAACAGGATAGGGAAAATGTGAAATAAATAATAAAAAAAAAAAAAAATTTTCTCCTTTAGGGAGCTTTTTCACTAATTTTGGTCGCTTGTTTGCCGGAAAAGATGATATGGAAGTGTTTCGGGGGTAAAGAGAAGGAGTAGAGAGGGAAAAAAAAGTAATTTTAAGAAAAAGTTGTTAAGCACGTTTTTTAGGCATTATGGGTTGGATAAACGGAGTGTGTTTGGGTAGGTGTATGTGTTCCCTTAATCACGGCGACAAAATGTAATTGGTAAAAATAGAAACTTGAGCGCGCTTAGCGGCATCTAAGGGCATTTTAAGTCGGAATTTCGAAAAAAAAAGGTAAGTGGTAATTTTCCGATTACGAGGAGCGGTAGGGTGCAAAAAATTCAAACAAAAAAAGAAGAAAAAAAAATTTGTTATGGGTCATTTTCCCTTGCGCTTTTCCTATTTCCTGTGACAAAAAGGGCGGAAAAAGTAAGTGGTTTTGTTTTTTTTGTAATGGCAGACGGAAAATGTGAAATAAATTATAAAAAAAGAAACTTTTTTTTTGTCTTTTAGGGAGCTTTTTTGAATATTTTTGGTCCTTAGTTTGCCGGAAAAGATGAGTAGGAAGTGTTTCGGGGGTAAGGAGAAGAAGTAGAGAGCAAAAAAAAAAAGGAATTTTCAGAAAAAGGTGTTAAGCGCGTTTTTTAGGCATTATTGGTCGGAAAAACGGAGTGTATGTGGGTAGGTGTATGTGTTCGCGTAAATATGGGGGAGAAAAGGTAATTTGTAAAAAATGAAACTTGAGCGCGCTTAGCGGCTGTTTAGGGCACTTTAAGTCGGAATTTCGAAAAGAAAGGTAAGTGGTAATTTTTCCGATTACGAGGAGCGGTAGGGTGCAAAAAAGTCAAAAAAAAAAAAAAGAAAAATTTTTGATGGGACGTTTTCCCTTGCGGTTTTCCTATTTTCGGTGATAACAAGGGCGGAAAAGGTAAGTGGTTTTGTTTTTTTTCCCCAAGGAGAGAGGGCAAATGTGAAATAAATTATAAAAAAAAAGAAATTTTTTTTCTCTATTAGGGAGCTTCTTCAAAATTTTTGGTCGTTAGTTTACAGGAAAAGATGATTAGGAAGTGTTTCGGGGGTAAGGAGAAGGAGTAGAGAGCAAAAAAAAAGTAATTTTAAGAAAAAGTTGTTAGGCGCGTTTTATAGGCATTATGGGTAGAAAAAACGGAGTGTGTGGGTAGGTGTATATGTTCGCGTAATCACGGCGGAAAAAAAGTAGCTTTTTCACTATTTTTTGTCGGAAGTTGGACGAAAAAGATGATTAGGAAGTATTTCGGGGGTAAGGAGGAGTAGAGAGCAAAAAAAGGGTAATGCTCGTCATGCTCAAAGATCTAAGGTATTCTGGTGATAGAATAAGCACGTTTACGATATTATTTGAAACATAACAAGTTTATAGTTTAACAATTGTCAAAAGCTTTAAGAGAAAGTTGTTATAAAAAATTGGTATGGGAGGACACTTTTTCTGGTTTAAACAATTATACTCATAATAATGTGACCTAATTCGCTACACGTGAAATTATTTAAAAAAATAGTGCCATGAGATGAGAGATAACAGATATTGTATTTGTTTTATCTATGAAAATCTTTTACAACGAATGTTATTTTCTCGACATAAAATACAAGTGTTTAATTTATAATCCAATAAGGAGAAAATACAACTGTTCAAAAACAAGGGAGAAAAACGAATAGATCTTTCTAAAACTTTATTTTTATACCGGGTTAATTTTTTCCACACAAGATTTTTCAAAAGTACGAGAATTCATTACATATTGATAATGTTAATTGTTTTTTGTTTTTGTTTTTGGAGGGTGTCCCTTTTTGTGGAATATTTGTGATTTTATTCATATATTTTTCCTTTTTCACATATCTTTCATAAATTTGTCATCAATAAAATTTTTATTTACAAAATTCGATCTAGTAGTTCCACTTTTGCCTACATTTTTATGTATAACCATAAATGATTATCCTCTAAAAAATAAATCATAAGACTTTATCTTTCTACGTTTTTTTTATATTAAAATAAAATTCACGGCAATTACACAATTGTATTCATGTTGATGATTATCTGATATTTTGACACAGATGTATGCCTTCATATCAAACACAAACTCGTGAGGTCAGTGGCTGTACACTATAACAAAACCTATAATCAATGAGATCAAAACGCCTGAGATCCTCTTCTGGGTTCCATTCTGGATTGCTCCAGAAAAGTGCACCATTTTTTTTTGCAGTTCTGTGCACTATTTACACCCGGGCATATCTATAAAACATGTTTACGCCTGCCGAAAAGAGAAAAGTGTGGTCAAATCCCGGAAAAGAGGAACTGATAACGAGGCTACTACGTCACAGAAAGAAAATTACGCCATGAAGGTGAAAGTCAGTTTTATAGCTATTGCATTTACCGTCCATTTTCTCACAGAGACGGGTTTTTTCTTCCGTTTTTCGTTTGTCGCACACCATGCATGCCTCTTAAATACGATGTTTATATTAAATGCCTTGAACCATCCATAAACAATGATCTACTGTAAAAGTGTGTGCTTAAAATACAAGATTATTTTCAAAACGGAATTGTAAGTTTGGGCGAATATTCTACCACGCACCGCATCACAGAATTGAGATTGAATTAGGATTTATTGATGTTTTCTTTAATACATCTCCATGAGCAATGTATGTGAGTAGAGAAACTCGTCAAATCACGCCAGGTGTCTTGTCATTCTTTACAAGTGTTGCGAGAGGATTTTACAAAACGGTAAGCAGTGTTTTCTTTCATGAAATACGAAGTATGAAATTATTTATGCATTCTTCTAAAATATCACCTAATTATGTTAGGAATTAATCTGGTGACGAGAATGGAAATGGCTTTCTAAAATCGTATTATGGTGTGGGACTAACAGAATAGTATAACAATAGAACATTATAATTATTTATACATTAGTTCTGTCTTTAAAAAAAAAACAACCAGAGAAAAAGCGGAAAACGGAAAAAAGTGGATAGAAATTTTTTATAGTTAGATAAATAAATAGACATAAATGAAGAGACAAGCACGAACTGGCGCGGAAAATATGAACGTGGAATAAAAAAAAAATCCACAACAATAAGATTTACCTCCTCTGCAGCCAATCAAACAGTTTCAAAATGTCACAGAAAGACTTATCGAGAAGTTAGAAATACAAGCTTTCATGATTGTATAGGGCAGAAGGCGGCAAACACATAGTTATTCTAATGTCAGAAATGTCCCTAGACCTTAAAAAACATTACATTGCAGAAATAAAACATCATCCTGAGATAGAGACAAATATTATGATTTTCATTGCTTTATCTTTATCTATACGATATTAAGTTTTTAACAGCTCCCAAACTTCATCATGTCGAAGCGCTTAAGAATACACCGCGTCTTCTGTTTTTATAAAGAACGTACGGTATTGAGCAATTTGTTTTGTTTGTTAATTTCTAATAATGGAAAAGTACTTTCTTTATAAAAGTTACACATAAACCAACATAGCTACAATACAAGGTGTGTTTGCATCTTGTCTGCCTTCGCTCGTTCTGTTTAGAGAAATATAACTTATTTTTGTTTTTGCTGTGAAAAATAGTTATGTAGAAGAAGATTTTTTTCTAGCATCTTTTAATGAGAGAAGGTAAAATTTTTGTTTCTTGTTGGTCTTCGTTCGTTCTGTTTGGACAAATATAATTTATTTTTCTTTTTGCTGGGAAAATAGTTCTGTGGAAGAGGATTTTTCTAGCATGTTTTAATGAGAGAAGGTAAAACTTTTGTTTTGAATTTATTTGAAAACCTGTTAGGAGAGATACGGTCTCCATCATTCGTTATGTTGCACGTAAAGATTAAAATAATTTCTCTCACATGGCACAACGCCAAAATACACTAATATCGTGTCATCCAGATCGCTCGAATAAGATAACAGATTGATACTGCGTTTCTCGCTCTCACAATTTTCTACCAGTATTTAGATTCAAAGGACACAAAATAACTCGTGGACTTTTAAAAAATAAGTGTATTTAAAAAACTGTCGCATTGTCACAAGTAACACATTTGCAGTATGTGTGATCATCTGTCAATCAAACGCTACAGCGTCCGGGCCATTTGATATAAATCCCTCTTGACATAAATCAGATCCTCGGCTTCTGACAGCTGCTGAAAGCTCATATGAGGCAATACACAGTGACAGGAGATTCGCCTCTGTACCGCCTTGTAACATCAACATGACTGTTGTCCAGCCCATTGACAGCTCATATAGATTAAAACACGAGAGAAAAGGATTGGTAATAAGCCTACTTTTTGCCACGTCCGATTTAGGGCCTAATCCATCTAGCCCCAACAAGTCAGCCGCCAGGTTTTTACACATTATACAATTAGTATTAAGTATTAGTAACATTTATTTTTAGATTATGCGCAGGAGCACGAGATGATAACCCTCCGCCTCTCCCCGCTAATTCCCTTACTCTTTACTCACTAAATTTTTAGACTTCTCCAGTTTCCTGAATTAGACAGGGAGCTCAGATAAGCCCTCCCTCCACCCCTCCCCTTCTCTCCAGGCAGCACTTTTTCTTACCCTTCCTGCTATTTTTTTGGATTTCTCAGCTCCCTAAACTATAATGAGTTCAGCTAGTCCCCCTCCCCCACCCGACCACCACTTTGCGTACTCTTTCTTTCTTACATTTTAGACTTTTCAGTTCTCTAAATAAGATGGGAGCTCAGCTACTTCCTCCCACTCCCTACCAATACTTTTCATACTCTTCCTAGCTACATTTTTAGTCTTCTCCAGTTCCCTAAATAAGACAGGAGATGAAGAAGGCCCCTTCCCCGACTCCACACACATTCTATCCCTCACCAATTTCCCTTATTCGAGGAATCTATTGTGATTTTCATGCACAAATACAGTACAGTGGTATAAACCATAATTGGCTGTAGATTTCTTTGTTGCTCAACTCATGCAAAAGAAAAAGAACGAAATGTTCCAAGAGTTTTTAACTGCCAAAAGGTAGGATTAAATCCGTCTTCTTGTGAAATTGGATCTTATCTAACTTCAGCCCTGTAATGAGATTAAGTGCACTGTCATCATTTAACTTTCCTCAGGAAAAAAGCGACGTTAAGTTTGAAAAAAAATAGTACAAAAAAACAACGCTTGGTTTTTACAGATTCGTTGATTAGCAATTGCCAAGAACCTCATATTTTTAAGTAAGGTAAGGGAATGTTTCCATTGTAACAATCAATTACATCTAACTCCATCACATCTTAAGTAATTAAAAAATGTTAGGAAAGTTGTCAAATGAAGAAATGTATGCATATGATCTTTTTCTATAGACCTGTTATGAAAGCGAGCTCGTGGTGAAGCTTGTTTCACTTTTTAGCAGATCATCATCTTTGATCAGCTTCAATCTTAACTTAAGACATTATAGGGGAAAAAGCTGAAAAAACACAATGATTGATATTTTCAATCTTCGTATTTGTTTATTTATTATCAATTATTTATGTTAAATGTTTTTGTTTCTTTACATGCACTCTTTCAACTCTTCATCCTCAGGTTTTGAAGTAATTAATAGGAGTTAGTCTTTTAGAAGCGCAGCAATTGCGTGCTGCAGCAAGCGAGTGCAGGTACTTATTATTATCAACCCCATGGCCAAAACTCATACCAAGTATATATCTGCAGTTACAAAAATCATTGATTTCCTTAAAGCCTTCAAACAAGAGAGCTGCTTGAAACAAACTCTTTCCCCCAAAAGCCCAAGTGAACATTCGTATTGCTAGTGCCAAGCTCTCTCCACTGAAGTATACTGGCATAACTGAAGATTTTCGCACGGGATTATATGGACTTTATTGTCAGTATGCTTAGCAAGTAAAATATCGAATGATTGTAACAAAGGATATGATAGCAAAAATAATTCTATTATTGTCCTTCAAAGATAACGATGCTCATAGAGGTTATTAATTTGCTCTTTTTGTTATTTTTTTTGTTGTTTTATTTTGTTTTTGTACTTGTTCTTCGAACGAGCAACCGCATTGAGAAACCATGATGAAGTTTTAGGAAAACTTGCAGAGCAAAATAAGTCTAATTACTGACTATGTTTATAGTTATTGCTTTGTATCACAACAATGTAGTTGTGGAAAAAGTTAACTCGTACAATCTGAAAGAGGCAATGATACGTGTGATACTGCTGACATGTTTATCGCTCGACGTGTGAAAGTATTAGTACGTAGCAAATCTCCTTACACCAAACGCTCTTTCTCTCTTCCTGTTTCTCTCTTTCTTTTGTCTCTCTCTCTCTTTCTCTGCCTGCCTCTCTCTCTCTCTCTCTCTATATATATATATATATATATATATATATATATATATATACACACATTTACATATATTTAATTTGTATGACTAGGAACTCGAATATAGGATTATCTTACCCTCTGTTTAATGTGTCAGACTGGGGAGTCAAAAACTACGATTACTTTACCCCTCTGTTTAATGCGTCAGGCACGGGAGTAGGTTATTACCTCCCCCTGTTTAATGTGTCAAACAAAGTGCGTCGAAGCTAGGAATTTTTTTACACTTTGCTTAATGTATCAGACTAGGAACTTGAAACTAGGATTATCTTACCCTCTGTTTATTGTGTTGCAGACTTCAAGTGTCGAAAAACTCAATTTTTCTTACTTTCTGTTTAATGTGTCAAACTAGGAACACGAAAGTAGGATTATGTCATATACCTCAGTTTAATGTGTCAGACTAGGAACTCCACCATAGGATTATTTTATCCTCTGTTTTATGTGTCAGACTGGGTATCCAAAATTTGGATTATCTTATCCTTTTCAGTATGTTAGAGACAGATAAGACCGCTGCTCCTTCACTGATCCAATTTTGTTTTCTATTAAAAATTTGCTTTTTTTTATTCATTTATTTAGTCTAGAGAAGAGCTAAAGATACATTCTAACTGAACTGAACTCAATTTGATACTGATGGAAGTAGCACATCAATAAGATGTGATTTTTTTTTCATAAAAAAGCATTAACTGCAGAACGACGGAACAAGAATCAAGAGACTTTTTGAAATCCATTTCAATTTATAGCCTGAAAATAAAAAAGAAGAAAAAACTTGGAATAACAACTTTACCTTTCAGTTTTATCCGTCAGCTGTGTTGATATTTTTTGGTTTTCTCAATGAAGTTAATCAAGTGGTATGTTTTTTGTCCGTTATCTGTGTGAGATAGAGCAGCTATCAGCTCAGCTCTGGTGGGACCCCTGCAAAGGTTAACAACCGCTATCTGGATGACGCAGGTGTAAAGTTTATTGTTGACACTTTTTATGAAAGAAAAATTAACGTAACAATCAACCTGGCTGGCTAGCAACACCTGTAGGAGATAGATAGGATACAAAAATATACCGACGGACTTGAGGCGATAAAGGTAGCAAACGGAATTAAAACGATATGGAATTAGGATGTCAAATCATAAGCTAATTGGCTCTTCTTGTTGTTTATGGCGTTGCGATACTGGACACATTGCGGACTGAGAATGACATAATCCTTTGTCCATTGAAATCCATAGTGAGTTAGAAGCTCTCTTATTCTTGAGACCAAGCGACCTCCAATCGGAGTAAATTGAAAGTGATTGATGGGTACAGTGATAACACTGAAAACTTCGACTTGACCTTTTGAACCTCTTCGTCATCAATTTGTTTTTAGTTTATTCATCTTTAAACCTCCAGCGTTTCGAAATATGTGTAAAAGGTTGATTATCTGTTTTAATTTAAATTTTTTCGAAATTGGCCTTCTTCAATGCATAACAGCTCTTTGTTTTCTTGTACTGGCAAGTGGATTACTCCAGAGAAGGCATTAAAAGGTAACTGCGTGAGCTAAAGGCAGTGATTAAGGAAGCGATTAAACCAAACAGGGTGCAAGAATTGTCTCTCTTGACAGAATATTCTATAATTGTGGTGGGTATGTCTGTAGTTGATCAAAACATTACTAGAATGCATAAATAAAAAATTAAGCACAAATCCTCGTGATAAGAAAAAAAAAAAAGTTTAAAAAAACACTCCCTGCACAAACCAGAGTTCTCTACTTTCTTCACTTTCTTCAAGTGTGTGA
Organism: Elysia crispata; assembly: GCA_033675545.1. Classification (NCBI taxonomy): domain Eukaryota; kingdom Metazoa; phylum Mollusca; class Gastropoda; family Plakobranchidae; genus Elysia; species Elysia crispata. Next base: position 15,642 of record JAWDGP010004786.1, read on the forward strand.
GTTAAATTCTAGAGTTACACTTCTTAATTCAAGTGTTTTGTCATAAGTTTTATAAAATTTTCAGCGAAAAATACATTTTTTGAGGTAATGGGCCCAATAAAATACGTGTAATAAACAAATACACCATTTCCACCGGCTAATAAATTAAGTGACGTCCCGAAAAGGAAAAATAATGTTGTTTTCGATTTCCAAAAAGCATGAAATTTTCAGTACACGTGCGTGTACTCGACCTTATGTGAAGTGAAGTAGTAGAAATAATAGTAGTATGCTTAGCAGCAGCAGTAGAAGTAGTGCAGGCGAGTAGTAGTAGTAGTAGTAGGAGTAGTAGTAGGAGGAGTAGTAGGAGGAGTAGTAGGAGTAGTAGTAGGAGGAGTAGTAGTAGGAGTAGTAGTAATAGTAGTAGTAGTAGTAGTAGTAGTAGTAGTAGTAGTAGTAGTAGTAGGAGTAGTAGTAGCGTAGTAGAGTAAGAAGTAGTAGTAGTGCAGTAGTAGTAGCAGTGCTATTTTTGGGCACTTTAAATCAGATTTTCTGAAAAAAAAGAGAAAAAAAAAGTTACACTGGTGGAAAAATTTTTGCCGATTGCAGGAATGGCAGTAGGATGAAGAAAAGTCAAAAAAAAAGAAGAAAAAAAAATTTCTTATGAGACGTTTTCCCTTGCGGTTTTCCTATTTCCGGTGACGAAAAAGGGCTGGAAAAAATGTAAGTGGTTTTGTTTTTTTTCGTAAGATAGGAGAGTATAGGGGAAATTGTAAAATAAATTATAAAAAAAAAAGAAATTTTTTTTTCTTTGGGGGAGCTTTTTAGACCATTTTTGGTCGTTAGTTTGCTGCCGGAAAAGATGATTTGGAAGTGTTTCGGGGAAGTAAGGATAAGGAATAGAGAGCAAAAAAAAAGGAATTTTAAGAAAAAGGTTTTAAGCGCGTTTTTTAAGCACATGGGGTCGAAAAAAGACGGAGGGTGTGTGGGTAGGTGTATGTGTTAGCGTAATCACGGGGAAAAAAGTTATTTGAATAAAAGGAAACTTGCGCATTGCCGTTAGCGGCAGTTTGAGGGGCACTTTAAGTCGGAATTTCGAAAAAAAAGGTAAGTGGTAATTTTTCCGATTACGAGGAGCGGTAGATGCAAAAATGTAAAAAAAAAAAGAAGAAAAATTTTTATGGGACGTTTTTCCCTTGCGGTTTTCCTATTTCCGGTGATAAAAAAGGAGCGGAAAAAAAGTAAGTAGTTTTGTTTTTTTTTCCGCAAGGAGAGGGCAAATTTGTAATAAATTAAAAAAAAAAAGAAAATTTTTTCTCCAATATGGAGCTTTTTGTCACCATTTTTTGATCGTTAGTGTTACCGGAAAAGACATGATTATGAAGTGTTTCAGGGGGTAAGGAGAAGGAGTAGACAGCAAAAAAAAGTAATTTATGAAAAAGGTGTTAAGCGCGTTTTTTAGGCATTATGGGTAGAAAAAAACGGAGTGTGTTGTTTGGGTAGGTGTATGTGTTTGCGTAATCACGGCAGAAAAAAAGGTAATTTGTAAAAAATAAAACTTGGGCGCGCTTGTAGTGGCGATTTTTTAGGTACTTTAAGTCAGAATTTCCGAAAAAAAAGGAAAGTGTTAATTTTTAAAAATTACGATGAGCGGTAGGGATTGCAAAAACGTCAAAAAAAAAAGAAAAAGAAAAATTTCTCATGGGACGTTTTCCCTTCCGGTTTTCTTATTTCCGGTGATAAAAAGGGCGGAAAAAGTAAGTGGTTTTGTTTTTTTCCGCAAGGGGAGAGGGCATATGTGAAATAAATTATAAAAAAAAAAAAATTTTTTTCTCCATTAGGTAGCTTTTTCACCATTTTTGGTCGTTAGTTTGCCGGAAAAGATGATAAGGAAGTGTTTCGGGGGTAAGGAGAAGGAGTCGAGAGCAAAAAAAAGTAATTTTATGAAAAAGGTGTTAAAAGGGCGCGTTTTTAGGCATTATGGGTAGGAAAAACGGAGTGTGTTTGGGTAGAGTGTATGTGTTTGCGTAATCACGGCGGAATAAAGGTAATTTGTGAAAAAAATGGAATCTTGAGCGAGCTTAACGGCATTTTAGGGCACCTTATGTCGGAATTTCGAAAAAAAACGTAAGTGGTATTTTAACGATTACGAGGAGCGGTAGGATGCAAAAATGTAAAAAAAGAAAAAAAAGAAAAACTTTTTGTATGGGACGTTTTCCCCTTTGCGGTTGTCTGCTATTTCCGGTGATAAATAGGGCGGAAAAAGTAAGTGGTTTTGTTTTTTCCGTAAGGAAAAGGGCAAATGTGAAATAAATTATAAAAAAAAGAAAAATTTTTTTCTCTCCTTTAGGGAGCTTTTTTCACCATTTTTGGTCAGTGGTTTTCCGTAAAAGATGATTAGGAAGTGTTTTGGGGGTAAGGGAGAAGGAGTAGAGAGCAAAAAAAAGTAATTTTTCAGAAAAAGGTGTCGAAAAGCGGAGCGTGTTTGGGTAGGTGTCTGTGTTTGCATAATCACGGCGGAAAAAAGGTAATTTGCAAAAAATAAAACTTGAGCGCGCTTAGCGTTATTTTAGGGTACTTTAAGTCAGAATTTCGAAAAAAGAGGGAAATTGGTAATTTTTCAAAATTACAAGGAGCGGTAGGGATTTGCAAAAAACGTCCAAAAAAAAAAAAAAAAAAAAAAAAAAATTCTTATGGGACGTTTTCCCTTGCGGTTTTTTATTTCCGGTGACGTAAAAAGGAGCGGAAAAAGAAAGTGTTTTTTTTTTCCGTAAGGGGAAAGGGAAAAATGTGGAAATAAATAATAAAAAAAGAAACTTTTTTTTTTCTCCTTTAGGGATCTTTTTTGACCATTTTTGATCGTTTGTTTTGCCGGAAAAGATGATTAGGAAGTGTCTCGGGGGTAAAGAGAGAAGGAATAGAGAGAAAAAAAAAGGAATTTTAAGAAAAAGGTGTTAAGCACGTTTTTTAGGCATTATGGGTCGGAAAAGGATTTGGCGAAGTGTGTGTGGGTAGGTGTATGTGTTCGCGTAATCACGGGGAAAAAAGTTATTTGAAAAAAAATGAAACTTGCGCACCGTTAGCGGCAGTTTAGGAGAACACAATTTAATTCGGAATTTCGGAAAAAAAAAAAAGGTAAGTGGTAATTTTTTCCGGATTACGAGGAGCGGTAGGGATGCAAAAATGTAGAAAAAAAAAAAAAAGAAAAAATTCTTTATGGGACGTTTTCCCTTCCGGTTTTCCTATTTCCGGTGAAGTAAAAAGGGCGGAAAAAAGTAAGTGGTTTTTTTTTCCGCAAGGAGAGGGAAATGTGTGAAATAAATTTTAAAAAAAATAGAAAAATTTTTTTTGTCCTTTAGGAAATTTTTTCACCATTTTGGTCGCTAGTTTGCCGGAAAAGATGATTACAATAGCTAGCCGGGGCCAAGGAGAAGGAGTAGAGAGGAAAAAAAGTAATTTTTAAATGTAAGTGGTAATTTCTCCGATTACGAGGACCGATAGGGTGGAAAAAGTCAAAAAAATATAAAACTTAATGCACCTTTTTTTCGTGAGGTTTTTATATTTCCGGTATTAAAAAGGGCGGAAAAAGTTAAAGGTTTTGTTTTTTTGCGATCAGGGGAGAGGGAAAATGGAAAATAAAGTAAAAAAAATAATATCTTTTTCCCCTTCAGGGAGGTTTTTCACTATTTTTGGTCGTTAGTTTGCCGAAAAAGATGATTAGTAAGTGTTTCGGGGGTAAGGAGAAGGAGTAGAGAGCAAAAAAAAAGTAATTTTAAGGAAAAGGTGTTAAGCGCGTTTTCCGGTGGGGTGCCCTTTTTATCACCTGCACCGGAAATAGGAAAAACGCAAGGAAAAATTTTTTTTTTCTTCTTTTTTTTGGACTTTTTTGTACCCTACCGCGACTCGTTATCGGGAAAATGACCACTTACCTTTTTTTTACGAGAATTCCGACTTAAAGTGCCCTAAAATGCCGCTAAGCGCGCTCAAGTTTCATTTTTTCCAAATTACTTTTTTTCCGCCGTGATTACGCGAACACATACACCTACCCAAAAACACTCCTTATTTCAGACCCATAATGCCTAAAAAACGCGCTTGACACCTTTTTCTTAAATTTACTTTTTTTGCTCTCTACTCCTTCTCCTTACCCCGAAATACTTCCTAATCATCTTTTTCGTCCAATTTCCGACAAAAATATAGTGAAAAAGCTCCCTAAAGAGGAAAAATTTTTTTACTTAATTTATTTTCCATTTTCCCTCTCCCCTGACCGCATAAGAAACAACCTTTTCCGGGAAA
>JAWDGP010004787.1:0-2500 GCA_033675545.1 Elysia crispata
TCTCATTTCTTTTTTTAATTTCGCTTGAATCGTTCAACCACATTCATTCGAGTTCCATTTACTCCCTCTCTGAGCTATTTTCTGAAGACCACTATACCAACCACCACACCAACCCCACAACACCAACCCTCAACAACCAACCCTAAAACAGCAATCCTTACCTCCATCTCAACCGCCGAAGCTTGAAAGCTTGGGTGTCGCGTCTGTGTTTTCTTTCAATTAGCGCCCGCTCTCGTACCCGTGATTGCGAGACGTGAACCAGACATCAGGGGAACCCAAACACGTCTTCAGCCATCATCTCCATGATTCCAGAATTGTGTACAGAGCCTCTCTATCTTTTTATCTGTCATATCTTCCATCAATTCCGACCATTTTCTCATAGTCGGATCTTTTGATCCTTAAACGGTTTATAGAGCCCAGATGAATATAATGTGGTCTTTAAAATATCACAAGATGTTTTGAGAAAACAATTCTAGAATATGTGCCAAGCAAACTATTAACAGATAACGAATACATCAAACAGTTATGTTATAACCAGAGAGGCACAGAGACACAGAGACACAGAGAGAGACTAAAACACAGAGAGACACTGAGACATAAAGAGAGACAGAGACACAGAGAGAGACAGAGACACAGTGACACAGAGAGACAGAGAGAGACTAAAACACACAGAGACATTGAGACACAGAGAGAGACAGAGACAGAGACACACAGAGACGAGAGAAACAGAGAGGTAGAGAGTGACAGAGAGACAGAGAGACAGAGAGGCAGAGAGAGGCAGAGACATAGGGAGACATTGAGACACAGAGAGATACAGAGACACAGAGAGAGAGACAGAGACACAGAGAGATAGAGAGAGACACATAGAGACGAGAGAGACAGAGAGGTAGAGAGTGACAGAGAGACAGAGACATAGGGAGACATTGAGACACAGAGAGATACAGAGACACAGAGACACAGAGAGCGACAGAGACACAGAGACACAGAGAGAAACAGAAACACAGAGAGACAGAGAGAGACAGAGACACAGAGAGATACAGAAAGAGACAGAGGCACAGGGAGACACAGAGACACATAAAAAGATAGAGACACACAGAGGCACAGGGAGACACAGAGAGGCAGAGAGACACAGAGACACAGAAAGAGAGAGATAGAGACACAGAGAGACACAGAGAGAAACAGAGACAGAGAGAGAGACAGAGACACAGAGAGAGACAGAAAGACACAGTATCACACAGAGAGACAGAGAAGCAGAGAGACAGAGAGAGAGACAAAGACACACAGAGACAGAGAGAGACACAGAGACAGAGAGAGACAGAGACACAGAGAGAGAGACAGAAAGACACAGTATCACACAGAGAGACAGAGAGGCAGAGAGACAGAGAGGCAGAGAGACAGAGAGAGAGACAAAGACACACAGAGACACAGAGAGACAGACACACACACAGAGAGACAGAGACACAGAGAGAGACAGAAAGACACAGTATCGCACAGAGAGACAAAGAGGCAGAGAGACAGAGATAGAGAGACAAAGGCACAGAGAGACACAGGGAGAGGCAAAGACACACAGAGAGAGACAGAAAGACACAGTATCAGACAGAAAACAGAGGGGCAGAGAGACAGAGAGAGGCTAAGACACAGATAGACCCAGAGACACAAGAAGAGACAGAGAGGCACAGAGAGACAGGGTCGCAAAGACAGACAGAGACAGGGAGACACAGAGACACAGACAGAGACAGGGAGACACAGAGACACAGACAGAGACAGAGACACAGAGAGAGACAGAGAGGCAGAGAGAGAGACACACACAAAGAGAGACAGAGAGATAAGAACAAGAACAAGAATAATAAGAACAACAACAACAAAAGCAACAACCTGCAGCAAACCCAGCCTGGTGTAATGGGTGACTGACTCGTGACGTAATGACTCTCACTACTCGCTTGACCATAGAGCAGTTTTTTTTCTTATTTCCATTAAAGGTTTTTTCTCTACTTTTTTAACCCATGCTATCTTGGTTGACAGTCTGCAGACTCATCCTCTTCAATATTCATTGTGGGATGTCAATTTAAGAGGTCCTTTTCTCTCTCTCTCTCTCTCTCTCTCTCTCTCTCTCTCTCTCTCTCTCTCTCTCTCTCTCTCTCTCTCTCTCTCTCTCTCTCTCTCTCTTTCTCCCCTTCTCTCTCTCTTTCTCTCTCTCTTTTTCTCTAAGTCTGTCTGTTACTCTTTATCTATATATCTATCTCTCTCTGAATGTGTCTCTGTCTCTCTTAGTCTGTCTGTCACTCTCTCTCTATCCATCTCTCTCTGGATCTGGGTCTGTCTCTGTCTGTCTTTCTCTGTCTCACTCTCCCTCTGTCTATTTCTGTGACTCTGTGTCTCTCTGCTCCCTGTCTCTCTCTCTCTGTGTCTCTGTGTTTCTCTGTGTCTCTGTGTCTCTGTCGCTCTCTGTGTCTTTGTCTCTCTCTCTCTCTCTCTCTCTCTCTCTCTCTCTCTCTGTGTG
>JAWDGP010004787.1:12500-18648 GCA_033675545.1 Elysia crispata
AGATCTAGGTCATGTCGGCACAATTCGATAACGAAGCCCTAAAATCAGACTTAAAACATACAAGTAGCAGTGACGCGCTGCACATAGTCATCACCTTGAAAAATGCAGAGGCTGCCGCTGAAATCCTGTTTGCCTCGTTCACGCGTTCGTTACAAAATGAATCGTAATGCATCGTTCGGTTTTTTCCTCTTTACAGGCCAGTTCAAAGCAATGCACCGTGAAACTTTTACGCTTTTGAGTACAGCAGTTTTGAGTTAAGTTTTTTTTTTCCTTCTTTTACAAACAATATTCAAAATAAAAAAAATGCCCTGATTGGACTGCAAAGAACGAGACTGTACTGCATCTTCCAAGGACTGAACTGATCTATTCCACTGCATGAACGGCCTACGAGCCGCAACATTTACAGCTTAACCACCAACAATCCACCATCATGCCGCAAACAGAGGGTTTCATAACCACTACCAACGATAGCTTTTCATTTTCAGACCAGTTCGTTGTTCATAAAACTTGAAATGACTGATTATTTGATCCGATGTTTTTCTTTCAAACATTTCTCCTTCAAATCTCTACTGCTTGTTTTTAATTTGTCGCAAAACACTGTTTATGTATCGTCGGTATATGTTTCTAACCGTCTAACTCTATTTTCATAAACTTTACAGGTGAGCATTGTCGTGGTGGGAGTAGCCGTTTCGAATATGCAATTCCAGAAATAGTGTAATGTAAAGCCAACGTCTATGTCGTGATTAGAACCTAAGAGCCTAATGTTAGTTGATTTTCCTTTAATTTCCATTTAATAATTGGATAAATTATATTTTTTTTTTAAACAAAGAAACAAATTATTAAAAAAAACGTTCATCTTTTCTATCCACTATATATTTAATGCTTTTATCCAAGAAAATTAAAAAAAAAAAAAGATTAGGGGGAAATAATAGGAAAAGTAACTTGGAGACGAGGAAAGGACTGTTATGATTGATGAGCGCCGCCTTCTAAAGCACTATTAAGATGTATTCTACATTATATCATTGCAGCTCGAAAGTGATAGCAAAGCAAAATACCCTATCTCTTTAAGTTTATTGCATCTATTATATGAATCATTATAAAGACTTTTAATACATAAATCTTTATTTATAGTAAATGTATGTGAATTGAAGTAGGACGACACAACTTAAACGACTCGATATACGCTGATGACACTGTACCTATTGCAGAAAATAAAGAAGACTTGCAACAATTATTAGACATCGTTGAAGAACAAAGCAGTAAGAAAGGAATTGAATAGCAAAAAGACAGAAGCAATGGTCGTTAGTCGAAACAATGAGTGTCCACAGATCAACATCTTTATCAGCGGGGATAAACTCAAACAAAGAGATCAATTCAAGTATTTGGTAACTTCCACATCAAGCGGTGGATGCAAGAACACTGAAATTGCATCAAGAATAACCTAAGCAAAAATGAATTTTCCGAGAATGAAATCAATACAAACAAATAAGCATAACTCGATTCAAACAAGAAGAAGAACTCTGGAGTGCTATACTGAAACCATTTTGATGTATTTGGATGCGAGGCCTGGACAATCTCAAAACAAGTAAAAATAAACTGGAGGCAACAGAAATCTACCTACGGAGAAACTAAAAATCACATGGGCTGCAAGGAATTCAAGTGAAACAGTGTTACGAGAAGCTAACATGACAAGATCACTCATAAATAGAATAGAAAAAGCCTGGCAACCTATTTTGACCATTTAATAAGAAGGGAGAAACTGGAGCATCTTGCTTCAACTGGATGGAATGATCGAGGAAAAATGCAGCAGGGGAAAACAGCGTGAAAAGATGTTGGATGGACTAACAAAGTGGCTCAAAGTAGGAAGAGTAACAGAAGCACTGAAAGCGACCAGGGATAGAGATGCGTAGCAGGTCATGATGGCCTACTCTAAAGAGCACGGCACTTGATTGATTGGTTGATGTGAATAGAAATTCATTATTGTTAAAAAGACTACACATTCGGTAATAAAGAAAAACATGAAACATAGGGAATAATCTGCAAAACAAGAACTTTAGAGAGTATACCGGGTAATAAAAACATTCTTAAACACATTGTCTATTTTTTTTTCATCAAAGTACAGATAAAGCAATATTTTTAAAAATAGGTTAAGTGAGGAAGACTATCGTAAAAGGAATGGTAGTCATCCGGCAAGACGGCATTTAGTTCTTGCAAATGTTTGAAATTGGAAAAAGGAACTTTTCTGCGATCTGCATACAGCTGAGTTGGTTGTGCATGACTGCAGGCGGATTTCCGCGCTCACAAGGTAGATCTGATCAGTCATGTTCAAAATGTACTTTGACCTGAGTGGATCCATCCGGCCTGCATCGAATGAGCCTCAAGTCAATGACAACACTGTCACCTTTGCCGCGACAGGGCCGAAATGTTCAAGACTTTAGAAAAATCTTTGAAAAAAAAAATCAATCATCAGGTATATACCCTTGTAATGCTTGGGTCACTGCCTGTTTTCTTTCATGACAGGGCAGCGGATTGGGCGATTTTTTAATTTTTTTTTCCGAAAGTACTATGGACACTATTCGATTCAATCTGCGTGTGCCCTTTCTTGAGGATTTTTTAAGGTGTTTTTTTTTCATAAGTTAGGCTAATAAAGGAAAAGGCAGAACGAGTTGTTTAATTTCTATTTTGATAGCCGCATCCATCAGAATATTAGACATACTCAATGACAGACGGGTCCAACGACAATAAATCCCCAACACACGTCGCAAACTCATTCCCTGTCAAAGCACCTTCACTTCATTCCAGACATAACAGACGCAACGCAGTAAATCTTTTACAACTACATTTTTCTCCACATACCTAGCGTCCTTCTTATACTCCTTGCTTGTCGACAAACTCTAACCCTTTCTCTCTGTTGACTTTCTTAATATTGACCTGCCATTTTTTTATTTTTCTTCCTGTCTCTATTTTTTTTTTAAACATCCCTATATCAGGGTTAGCACTGTTTGATGGTGGAAGAACTGTGATACTTGCAATACAAACGGATCCAAAATAATCAATGAATTAAAAAAATAATGTTCAATTGGCACGCGACTTGTTATGTGATAGACTGATAGGATGATACATTAAATAGGAAGATTGGTATAAAAATTAATATAAACGGAGAGAGAGAGATAGATAGAGAGAGAGAGAAAGGGAGAGAGGCAGACAGACAGACAGACAGACAGACAGACAGACATACAGACAGATATCCAGTCAGACTGAGACTGAGTGAGGCAGAGACAGTGACAGACAGATGTAGACAGAGACAGAGTCCAAGAAACACAGAAACACGGATTTATAAATAAGTGTTGTATTATTTTTTACTTTCATTCGGACTTGGGGACGATATTGAGAGCTGCAATTATGCAAAGACATGACTGTGGATTTTTGCTTTTCTTTTACTCTTTTAGAAGAGTTGATAACCTCTGGAGAAGGGATTCATCCTGAGAAAACAACGAATTGATTTACATTAGTCACAGAAAGAGAAGAATAAATATTGACGAAGCCATAAGTATTTTTTGTAATGTTTATGGGAAGCCATAGTTTAAATCGAGAACAATATTTAGACGCAAGGATAGACATTTAATCTACAACTAGGGCATTCTGGATCAGGGTGATGAAGAAACCAATTAAATACGAATCAGAAGTGACTAATTTCTTACAAAATCTTCACTTTAAATGACTCTCCATTATATTAGTAAATTACTCATGAAAATTGCGGCTCTAAGGATAGAAGCAAACAAAATGCAGGCTCCTCTCCGTTCCGTGTCGCCGAATCGAGTTAGCTGTTTAGAATTTTACAATTGTCCAGCTAATCGAGATAGCCGTTTAGAAAAATTCTATAGAACATGCTTTTCTATTGATCAAATGAGGACATTCTTTGTACTAGAATATTGACAAAGTGACGTTGTGACTAAATATGAAAAAAAAGCATTTCGACAAATTTCCGAGTTAACGATTAGAAACGTACAACGACGATATACGCCATATTTTAACCACTTTGTTAAGAGGTTAGTATTTTCCAGCAAAAATAAAAGCAAATGTTGCCAGGGACCACACTGCATAGATCACTTGTTCATTAGGACCACAGTAAATAGATCAATTCTTGGTAAGGACTACAAAACATAGATCAAATGTTGGTAATGACCATAGATCATGGATCGAACATAAGTAATAACCTCAGTGGATAGATCAAATGTTTGGCAGGACACAGTTCACAGAACAAATGTTGATAAGGTACACAATACATAGATCAAATGTTTGGAAGGACACAGTTCACAGAACAAATGTTGATAAGGTACACAATGCATAGATCAAATGTTTGGAAGGACACAGTTCACAGAACAAACGTTGATAAGGTACACAATACATAAATCAAATGTTTGGAAGGACACAGTTCACAGAACAAATGTTGATAAGGTACACAATTCATAGATCAAATGTTTGGAAGGACACAGTTCACAGAACAAATGTTGATAAGGTACACAATACATAGATCAAATGTTTGGCAGGACACAGTTCACAGAACAAATGTTGATAAGGTACACAATACATAGATCAAATGGTGGTAAAGACCAAAGAACATAGAACTAATGTTGATATGGACTGCAGTGCATAGATCAATTTGGTAAGAACACATAATACGTCCATATGTCAAATGTTATTAAGGACCTCAGCACATACATGAAATGTTGGTTAGAAACACAGCACATTTATCAAATGATAATAAAGACTGTAGTACATAAGATTAAATGCTGAGAAGGACCACAGTACATATATTTAACGTTGAAAAGGACCACGGTATATATATATATATATATATATATATATATATATATATATATTATAAAAATGTTGATAAGGACCACAAAATCTAGATCAAATGTTCGTAAGGACCACAGCACATAGTTCAAATGTTGAAAAGGAGCACAGGGCCACAGTAAATTGATCAAATGTTAGTAAAGACCAGAGTATATAGATCAAATGATGATAAGGACCACAGTACATAGATCAAATGTTGATAAGGACCACAGTAAATAATTACATCAAATGTTCGTAAGGAACATAGTACATGTATTAAATGATGATAAGGACCACAGTACATAGATCAAATGTTGATAAGGACCACAGTAAATAATTATATCAAATGTTCGTAAGGAACACAGTACATGAATTAAATGTTGATAAGGACCACAGTACATAGATCAAGTGCGTGTAAGGACCATCTCTTGTCAAGCATAAGGTACCATCTAAGAATTAGTTTTATTCGTGGCGCCATGGTGCTGAGAGCGAGACCAAATAAGGAACCAATTAGTGTCCTGCTGTCTATCACACTGAACCACTCAGAAGTCTTGATCCTGGGACAGTCTGCCATGGGTATTAAAATAATAATTATAGCGACGTGTTTCCGGACCTCCAAAGCCTCTTAGGTTGAGCAGAAGTGGGACTAGTGGACTTGACTTCTGCGGCGCTATGAATAAAACAACAGCACCGCGGTGAATGATTGGCAGGTCTCAGATTAAGCATAAAATAAGACCGCAGTAATGACAGCTGGCCCTCTTCTTGCTGAGTTTTTCTTCAAGAAGTTTTAGTATTTAGTTTGCACTGTTTAGTTTCCTTTGATTTCTGTAAAATTATTTCTAGTAACTGAGAGAAATGAAGTAGGAAGATAATAAGAAAAATAAACCCATTGATATGTGAAGGGGTCCTTACTTTTCAGTTGCGGATCAAGAACTTAAAAGATCACAGTTAAAATAATACACTCGGTTAAATGGAAGAAGTTTCTGGAGGATTTTTTAGCAAATAACAATGTGACCAATACTGTCAATGATGTAGTTGTGACAGACGAACTCTCATATGTCTAGTTAAAAAGACTTTTGACTTCTCTCTTATTTAAAACCTGACGGAATTTTGACTTTTTTCTTAATTCTTGAATTAGAATCTTCTCTACTTATGCCCCAACTGCATGCAAATAATTTACGATGGAAAAAAAGGTTGTTAGAAGATCATTGTGTGTGTTTATTTGTGGATGGGATAAAGACTTCATAGTGATCTGTCTTTGGTGAAAATCTATTAACATTGGTTTCTCCTCGTGCTAGTCTATCGATAT
>JAWDGP010004789.1:0-48148 GCA_033675545.1 Elysia crispata
GATCGAATTCTATTTATTTTTAGAAAATATTCCTGAATATAGAACAGTTAGATCTATATTTTTCAATCTTTTCACGCGTAAGAGAGAAGAAAATGTTCTATTTCAAAAAGTAATAATGTCAATATGTGATTTCTCCTTGGCTCCCAATTATGCCACACTATTTTATAATGCTTGTGATCAAACCAAAAGATGGGTCGGAAGTTTTTTACAGAGTAAAAGAAAAACAATGAGAGAGGTCATCTGCCGATCGTGTCCGGCCACCTGATAGAAGAATCCACAATACTAGTGGTTCTTAACCGAAGCGCATGAGTATAGAGGTTTTAGGTGGGCCCGAAATCGACATTGTTACAGCCAAAGGCTAAATGGAATATTTTTTTATTCTTTTCGGGTACAAATTGCTTTAGAATGAAGGTTGAATGTCATACAGAATAAACTCCTGTTTATGTCTAGAGGGACTGGCTTTTACTAACTTGACTTCCCTGCCGGACTCTGTTGCCGATTGTCTTGGTCCACCAAGCACTAACGCCCGCTGCGAGGAAGCTCCCAGGTGGACAACTCTGAAGTCACTTACAATGATCAGAGATAAGCGAATCAAACTCGGCGTGGAAATAAACCGTATGCGAACACACAAAATAGGAAGAAGTGCAAGTCTTGAACAGAAAGCATGGGAAATTATCTGCATGTCTCCGGTTCTTGTAACAGAGAAGGCAGGCAAACAACGATAGAGGCTGGGATAGACAACGCTAGGACTAAGGATTTAAAATTACAAGTGATTGAAAAGGCCAGGAGGTAATAATAGAATTTTATGTAATAAAAGAAGAAATTACGAGGTGCGAGTTCGATCTCTGCCCATACCGTTTCTCCTTTCTTGTGTTTTCACACTTGTCTTCCCTTTGGTCAGTTTACGGTTAGATCTAGTTCTATAATTGTCTCTAATTTTTTAATTGTTTTTTCTAATTGTTGGATATATTAGATGATTTTTAACCAGATAAAGTAATTTTCTATAAAGCCGTATGTGAATCTAGATAGATGAAAGTGTGTCTGACCTATGCAAAGACCAATCCTTAAATAATGGCACTGTATCGTAAAGTATTGATAGAACCCAGGTAGTGTTACTATAGACAGCGCTGCCAGAGGAGCGATATATCTCTTAAATAAAGGTTGTTTAATATACACATAAAATTAACTTTGGGTATTTATTAAAAAAATCTAGCGCAGTCAATGCTGAACATGACATAATGACCGTATCAAATACCAACCACTTCAGAAAGACTTGAACAAAGTGATTTACTCTTCTGGTCTAAAAATTCTTTGCAAATGCCTTTTGCTATTATTTTTTTAGAATTTAAATCTATCTCTTTTCTTAAATGCCTGTTCTGGGAATTTAGAAAGCTTCCAATTTCAGAAAAAAAAGGAATCCATCCCGAATACCCATTAAATAGAAGCGATGATTGCATGGCTTACGTAAATCCCCTTGATGGGAAGTCAACATTTCCCAAAAGAAAAAGCGGTTTCATTTTTGTTTCAAAGAAGCTCTGATTTGAATTTTTTTTGGCTTAGGGTCTTCCTTTTCGATTAAGTTTTCAAATCTGATTGGGTTTCTGAAGATCAGGATTGAATCACGGGGAAAGTTCTCTGTTCCAACAAATTGATCCTATAGCAGAGTTCACTGACTTTCTCGATCTACGTAAGTTCCTCTGAGAGGGACACATACGCATTTTTTATACTCGAGTTTTTAATTCACTGCTCTGTTACTGCCGAGTTCACATCAATAACTTTCAACTGTTCCCTGTGGGAGTGGAAGTGCCAGACTTGGGGACTTAACTTAAATTTTCGATCAATCTTCACCTTAGCCAGACGATATGTGTTCTTTACAGATTTTATCTTCTTGATAAATAATTATCGGTAATGCCAAAGGCAGTCCTACGTGTTCTTGATTTGTTTTTATTGATTTTTTTATTGATATTTTTTGAAGCAGTTCTTTTGATAAGCTCTAACCGCAAAGTTTTTCGAACAATCTCATAGAAAAATTTTCTTTGAAAAAAAAATATAATGGAGCAGAAAATCCATTTTTAGATGTAAGTATACTTTCTAGTATGATTTAACCTTACCGGCTCGAACACTCTCTGCTCTAACACTCTCTCTCTCTCTCTCTCTCTCTCTCTCTCTCTCTCTCTCTCTCTCTCTCTCTCTCTCTCTCTGAGCACGTCTGTCATCTATGCATCTGTCTATCCATCTCCCACATATTCTCCCACACATTCTCTTATCTCCCTCTAAATATTTCTATGAACTGCACTTTCTCCAACTAAAGATATGCCTTTATATCTCTAACTCTCTCTTTTTGTTCAACTCGCTTTTCTCTCCAGACAAGATACCTGATGGCAGTCTTTCACCCTGTCTCTGTCTTCTTATCTCGATTTCTTTTTATTGTTTCAGTTGGTTTAATGTAATGCCCAACGACGGTGTTGGTTACATAGAGTTTTGAAATTGTTTTAGATAACCCATACCTGTGCAGGTGTCTCATTTTTTGTGTTTGCTTGTTGTTTTTTATGTATGTTTTGTTTGGGGATGTATGATTGTGTGTGCGGGGGAGGGGGGGGGGGTGAGGGTTCTTGTTTAAATCGATTTACACGAAACTTGATTTACCAACGCTCGTAGAGCTTTAAGTTAAGCCACACGAAAGCCACAACTCTATGGAAAATAATCGGGGTAAAAATTATCATGGAACATCTTCTACAGGGCGCAGCCACTGTCAACAGCAACATACTGCTGGTATCTTAAAACAAAAAAGTATTATGTTCTCAAAACCAAAATAAGTCTAAGAGAAGGGAAGGAGAATTTTTAAACCGTGTCCCCAGGGGAAAAAAACAGCACATGAACGGGTAGTGAATGAACACATCCTATCCAGCACTTTGCATTTCAGAAGGTCTGGGTTTCCAGCCAAGTATTTCTGGAAGTGTAAGTTTTCGGAGAAGTGTTTGAGGAGGTCTCGGTTTGGGGAGTTCTGGGTTTCTACAGAGGTTTTTCAGGAGGTCTCGGTTTTTATTGAGGTATTTAAGGAGGTCTCGATTTCTACCGAGGTATTTTAGGAGGTCTGTGTTTCTAAAGAGGTATTTTAGGAGCTCTCGTTTCTTCCGAGATATTTAAGGAGGTTTGGATAATTGTACTACAAGAAAGTAGTTAATTTTCAGCTGCAATTGCTAGACCGATATTTCTTGCTGGTTTGAAGTCTGAGTAAATACCCTTTTGCTAAACTAAAGACTTAGCTAGATCTAGATAGTCATGCATGTACATGCAGATGTAGAATCCAGAATCTACAGGTACCTATTTTAACTTATAATAACTTGAATCATATTTTATAGATTATATATTTAGCATTAGTATTTGAAGATATTGTGTTAAATATTGCGCACATTATATTTTAAACTAGATATACAGAACTTATTTAATTTTTATCAGCGGATTATACAATCAAATCCATGTCTAGCTATTACGTACGTCTTAATCTTATGAACTTATCAAGACAGGTGTGTGTATAGAAAGGAAGATCCATAATCTGACCCATAATAAATATGTTCATATTTTCAGAGATGACTCTCTGGAAGAGGAAACCATCAGTGATCCAGGTGATCGAGACTTTAATCGGAAGGTCGTAGAGCATCGCAGGGAAGACAGTGACAATTAAGAGGAAAGTAGTAGAACACATTACATCATACTTGACGCTGGGGAATCTTCAGCGGGTGCTTCTCTCATACCATTTTCAGATCTTGAGGGATCTTCATTCATAAGCCAGTCACATGCATGCACAACTAGGTAAGCTTTATCATCAGCTTAAAACATTAACTTTTCCACTTTGATAAATATAAAATGATAATGATTTGTATCATTATATTTTCTATCTAATTCTTTTTTTTTTTAATTTTTACTTAATGTACATTGCCATTGGTTACATTATCACCATTTTCAAAACATTAAAATTCATGTTAAACACTTTGATTAATTACCTCTCTTTCGAGCGAATCTTCATGTTTAAGTCGCAGAGGTTGTGTTAGGAATGCAGCGATTTCTGTTCTGACCTGTGTCCGAAAGAGTCCCCAAAGAACCGACTGCTTGTAAAGAGCAGACTAACTGAGGCTATGTCTGCAGAAACATTCAGATTTGCGGGGAAACTGTTTGAGCTTCCTGGCTAGGCATAACTCTTTTATGCTTTTCACCAAGATCATTTCCCAGCTTTGCCGCTAGTGCTAGGTTGTTTTTTTTCCAGCTGCAGTTTACATGAGTTCATCAATAGTTTCAAATAATTACCATACAAACATTGATTTATTAATTCTGCACCGGACTAAAACTTGATTTGCAAGCAAAAAACCAAGGAGATTTGAACACTGTACGCTATCATGCCTTTATCGTGAATTACTTGTTGACTCAAATCACGTCTCGTTATATCTGAACCCAAGACTCTCCTGCCAGGTAATGTTAAGTCAGTTTTGGAAGACTCTGGGACTTCTATAAACATTATACACATACAGTTTTTGCATCATATTTTTACCCTCCACGGATGTTTAACTTCATGATTATGGTCTACATCCATCAATAAGAGATGCTCCAGTCGTTTGCCTTATTGTCAGGATTTCATGAAGCAACAAAGTTTCGTAGAATATATAATATAGAATATTCTTTACATTGCATTTTTATTGAGTAGTTCCGTAGATTTCTATACATCATCTTATCATTATCTTAGTCTCTGAGATGTTTAAGGTGCAACAGCTAATCTGAAAAGCAACAAGCAAAAATTTCAATTCAAGGCAAATAAAATGCTTAAGCAGATATTCATTTTTGAAATACCGTATATAATATGTGATTTTATAATTATAGTTTTCTTTTACTTTAACCAATTTTTTTTTTTTTTGGCAAGACGAAACCCTTACTCTAAAACGACGTCCTTGTCAAAATAGCGATAGAAAACCAGACAAGGCAGAACAAGAGAATCCTCTTAGTTAGGTCTACTGAAATAAAACATGTTAATATTGCAGTCCCAATGCAGAGGAGAAAGGAGGGTTTAGGCTGGGCGCCCCGACCTCTCACAGAAGAAACAATCTGAGTAGAGAGTAATGAGGAGCCAAGCCGATATTAGAGCAGCGGCATCCAAGAGCTTGGGATATCAATCGAAATAATTATCTGAATATTAAACATATCTGTGGTCCAGAAAACAATTTTCATGGCGTATCCTGTCTACACAGTCCTTTTACAGATATGCAAATAAATGGAAGAATAGGAGAAATCATGGAATAACTAAGAAAAAAGCGATAATGACAAGGGAAAAATACTTTTGTACCAGAAAGTCAATCAGTAGGAAAATCCACCGTGACACTCTCACAATCAGAAACACCAAATAAATTTCAACGAAATAGATTTTAGTTTTGTTTCTATTTAAGGGAACATTTAATGTGCAGGTCCCGATGTTATTATTAATGAAAGAAAAACTAAACCTTACTCGGCAGTATCTACATCTAGATCTAAGGCAGATTATTATTAGTCTTACCTATACCTGTCTCTATAATAGTTCCTCAGCACTGTTCTATTTTTTAAAACAAAACTAGATTAAAATTAATATTCTTTCAAAGATCTAATTGATCGCACAGCTTTAAGGCATATAACATGAATATCGAATAGATTTGTTTTGTTATTTTTGTTTTTGTGCTGCAATTGTCACAATTATTTTCAACGTATTTTAATCATTTATAATGCTAAAGCATGAGTAGTTCTATTAGTGTGTTTTGTTTTGTTTTGTTTTGTTGTTTTACATATTTCAAATTATTGCTTTACTATAAACGAAGAAATATTCGAAGCAAGAGTAATTGTACTATGTATAATACGAAATGCCGTTGTAGTTGAATGAGTGAAATGAAAGATTTTTTAAACAATTTATTTCACGAATATAATTACTGCAAAACCTAAAGGTATTATCAACTCTAAACAAATTTCCATGGTCAAAATTGAATTGTGATGGAAAGAAAAACAAACAATACTGGCAAAGCAATTGCCGTATTGGTTATAAACATAAAACCATTGACGCCTCAAAGGTTTTAACAAATTGACACGTAAAAAAAAAACACACGGAAGACAAGGCAGGCAAAGATAAAGTAACCATCTTTATCGTCGTACAAACTTAAACTTACATGGATCAAGAAAAAGGCAGCGAAAGATACATGGTGAAAAAGATAAGTAGATTGATTTATTGATAAAGATAGAGAGAGAAACAGAGAGAAAGATTCGATTTTCCGGGGAGTGGGATGGGATAAAGTTATATCATTTTTTTTTGTTTTCAGATCAAGAATTCAATTTTGACACTTCTAACATACAAATGAAACGATAAATATTGGCAAACATCACACAAATGTAAATCTTCCATGGAGGAAATTCAAAACAGTGTGACATATCCAAATCATGCAGTGCTAGAGTTTTATCAAGGTAAAAAAGATAGAGGAAAGATAAATATCTGAAGACGTCACGGACAGATACTGAACGTCGCTTTAATGTGGGAAAGATTTTAACTTTGAGCAAAAAGCAAACAAAACAGCAACAAAAATAAACAATAGTTAAAAAAAAAACCAACCAAACAAATTATAGAACCTAACAAAAATCGAATCATTTCCTTTTTAATAATCGATTATAAAAACAAGAATGATCTCTATATGCAAATTCCGATCTTTATTACTTATTTTTTTTTAGTTTTATTACAGTTTCCATCACTAAAATTTTACTTACTTGTCTCAATTAAGGAATTAAGTTTTCTTACAACAACAACAAAAATAACAACATCAACAATAACAACAACAACAACAACAACAACAATAACAACATCAACAACAACAACAACAACAACAACAACAACAACAACAACAACAACAATAACAACATCAACAACAACAACAACAACAATCAACAAATAAATCTAAAAAAAATGTTTTTCATCAGAAAAGTTTCACATCTGATTATTTTTTGATCCAGGTGACAATGCGGGCATGACCCTCCACCCAACCAACATCATGTTTTGGTTATCAACTTTATCATCGATGTGATCATTGCAAGTATTTTAATAAAATTCATCATCATGTACAGATTCTCATCACCATCACCAGCATTGTCTTCTATTAATGTGTTGTCGATTTGATTAAACCACAATCATTCGAGTATTTTGGGGGCATAATCTAATCTTCAGATAGAATCTTGTGTTTTCCATAGAATCTTATTAATAGAATAGATGATTAAAGTTGAGAGAGAAAAGGGACATAATTAGAGAAATAGAGAGAGGAAGAGAGAGAGAGAGAGAGAGAGAGAGAGAGAGAGAGAGAGAGAGAGAGAGAGAGAGAGAGAGAGAGAGAGAGAGAGAGAGAGAGAAACATTATATTGACACAAACACATCTCTGAAGGAAATTACAAAGAGTGATGTTTTGAAAGTAAAACTTATCAAAGCTGCCAGTTATATCCTCTATGCGTCACGGCAAAAATCAGTTGGCTGAGCCTCATGACCGAAACAAAACAGCTAGTGTTATTAATTCTCTCAATTTCTATTTAATTTTGCCTCTTTCCTTTCTTTGTCTTTCTTACGATGAATGATGATTGCTCATTTTCATCAAAACGATAATTTCCTCTTGTCGCCATACACGGTTTTCTGGGAAACTGAGAAGAGGTCAAACAAATCAAAGAACAAAGAACAAAAACCTCTGGCCAGAACCGTGTAGTTTCGCTATAATGAGGACATCCTGTAATACTGCTGCGTTTCTAACCGGTTATTTCCCCTCTCTCTTTTGATAGAGCAGAACACGATGGGTGAGCGTCCTCACTCTTTGATCTACCTATTATCCGAATACGAAGAGAATTTCCTCCAACATTTCTAAAGCGTCTTACTTTGCCGCATTTTTAGTTCTAGTGGAAGAGAAGTTGGACATATTTGAAACATCGCCTCTACTTTCTCTGAGTCTTATGCCATTCGATGAAGTTATAGTCATAGTGATACTGTTTCATAAAATTAGAAAAATTTTCCTTTTTTTAACTGGATTTGGTAAAACTTTCTTTTCATATCTTTGGCGATAGAGGGTCGCAATTTTGTACTTTTGCCGAGTATTTTGAAAGTTTCCCCTGTTGATCATCACAGAACATTTTCTGTTCAAAGTTGTTGATAATGGTCGTCAGACCTGAATCTGTTTGTTTGTTGAGGCTGTAATTTCCTCGCGACATTCTCTTTTTCCATTCGACATCTGTATAAGGGTATGGAGGTAGCAGGCTTAACAGAAACTTGATAGTGCCATCGCAAATAATGTTATATTTTTGGTTTCCATACTGGATTCTTGTTGAGCTGATTATTGCGTTTGTGTTTGTTTTATATCATTATAATGATACATTTTAAATGTAATTTTGTTGTGTTTTACACTGAAAAGCACCTGGTTGTGGATCATCTTTAGTTGACCTGAAAGTATGGAGCCCAACTCGGTTGTATGGAAAGTAAACAAAAATATTGATAAGGTTAAGAAAATCAAGATTGCATTAGAATGTTTACCCCTATAATTGACTATCTATATTTCGATAATAAGATAACCTATTCACAACTTTCGTAAATAAAACCTAGATGAAGTAAAACACGCATCAAACACAACTTTCAGATAATTTTTTTTTAACTTTCTATAAATAAAATAAACCCACTATTGACAGGTTATGAATAATAATTCTATAGGCAGATATTATTTGATTTTGATGAAGTAAAATGTAATCTGATACATTTCGTGGACTTAAATGCATAAAGAAATCTTCCTAGTGGTCAAGCTGGGCACAGTGTATGTATTAATTTCCCCATGACTTGTCCTCTGTGTTTACATGGGTTAGGACGTTCCAGGAGCTGTTTGTTAATTGTAAATAAAGTGTTCCGCCTCAGCGCTTAGTATGATGGCCAGAGAAGATCTCATCAAGCGAATCATGTCGTCCAGATCAGGTGACGATCGGTTAAATGTCAGATCATTTGAAGATCACTGAGTAGACAAAAAAAAAATAACTTCTAGGATATTTCGAATTGTATTGGTCAAAAAATAAAGAGCAAGAAATACTGCAAAATCTGCCAACACACACGCGCACACACACAAAGATACACATACATATCCATAACGCAAAAAACACTACGCTCAATGCTACTTCTTTACTTTTCAAATTTATTTTTAGATGCTTTGAAAGGCTTATGAGAAGGCTAAAGCAGCATTAGCATGCAAGAAACCAAAAGCGAGGATCTCTTTAAATATACGTGATATAAAAATATTGTAAGAAAGTTAAAGACATATTTGGATTTAAAAAAAAATATAGCTAGCTATAACTAGTCACATGTGTGAGTCAAAATTCTGTATCACACTCAGATAAAGACCCAAAAACTTCTTCCAGTTTGGGAGAGAAAGATAAACTTTATCAAAGCAGGGTCGCTTTAACTTTCATTTCATTTTATAGCAACTGAATATGATGAGTTTTGTATGTCGCGCCTCCTTGAATAACAAGGGAGAAGATCTGGGCTCTAAGATGTTTATTTTTTTTGTTTTTGTTTTTGTTTTTGGTTGGTTCATTGTTTCTCCACATTACAAATACGAACAACCATAATTATTGAAAATCTTGAAAATCTCAACTGCACGCGTACATGGAAAAGAATTATGTGGTGAGATTTCTTTTTTGACTTTCTTATATTTATCAATAGTTCTAAAACTTTCAGGAAAAAAAGGAAATATACTTAATTTCAAGAGTTATAACATAAAAAAAAACTCTTCTTTATTGAAATCCAGGTAAAATGTTAACTACACATGAAATAATGTTAATTGTGTCAATTGAAACTAAAGCGGGATAATTGAATAAAATTAACAACACATATTATTTGCAATTTAAAAAGAAAGAGGAAAAAAAGAAAAAGAAGAAGAAGAAGAAGAACAAGAAGGAGGAGGAGGAGGAGGAGGAGGAGGAGAAGAAGAAGAAGAAGAAGAAGAAGAAGAAGAAGAAGAAGAAGAAGAAGAAGAAGAAGAAGAAGAAGAAGAAGAAGAAGAAGAAGAAGAAGAAGAAGAAGAAGAAGAAGAAGAATAAGAAGAAGAAGAAGAAGAAGAAGAAGAAGAAGAAGAAGAAGAAGAAGAAGAAGAAGAAGAAGAAGAAGAAGAAGAAGAAGAAGAAGAAGAAGAAGAAGAAGAAGAAGAAGAAGAAGAAGAAGAAGAAGAAGAAGAAGAAGAAGAAGAAGAAGAACAAGAAGAAGAAGAAGAAGAAGAAGAAGAAGAAGAAGAAGAAGAAGAAGAAGAAGAAGAAGAAGAAGAAGAAGAAGAAGAAGAAGAAGAAGAAGAAGAAGAAGAAGAAGAAAAAGAAGAAGAAGGAGAAGAAGATGATGACAAAAAGTTGAGAAATAAAAAGACCAAGGAATAAAGAAACAACAACAAAAAGAACTGGAGCGACAGAAGCAGCAGCTAAAACAACAAGAAAGAGGAAAAGAGTAAGAAGAAAATGAAGAAAGCTGAGAGCCACAACAACAACAAAAATAACAAAAGACCAACAATAATAATTAACGAACAAAAAATATACCTGCAAAAAATGATAAAAAATACCGGAAGCAACAAAAAGAGATCAATCTAAGACTGTTCTTAGAGGCTGTCTACAAAGCTCGAACTGTATGACAGCTTACATCCAATCAGTTCCCATATCCATCCACGGGAAACAACTGAACAGAGTGCATTGTATGGGAGATAAGCTCGTTCATTGCATATTTTTTTTAATTTTGTTGTCTCTAGAATTTGACATTGCCGCATGGAACAACTGGATGTTATTGAGCGATAGCCATGTTAGCATCAATTAATAAAGAATCAATCTTAGGCGAAACCTCACTTTGAAAAAAAAAAACAAAGAAAGAAACAAATATAGTTTCGCGATTACATATTCCGTTTTAAATAACTTCAAAAACTTTTAAGTTCATGGTCGCTTACATTCAACAAATTAAACCTTTAGCATATGAAAACTTTATTTTTTTCACATTTATTCCTCTTTTAATATTAATTTCCTTCGAATTTGGTTTGCACCGCGAAAACAAAGACAGCAATTTTTTTTTCCATCTTTGTTTTCTAATTGTGACTGCGGACACAAAGTCGAGATGAACCATTAATCTCAAACTATCTGATGACAAGCTCCACTAGTATTCTGTTCTTGCTTTTAATAGTAAATCCAACAGATTTGTTTAAATGTAATCAACAATTCGTTATCTCACTCTCTCTCTCTCTCTCTCTCTCTCTCTCTCTCTCTCTCTCTCTCTCTCTCTCTCTCTCTATATATATCTTCACGTATCTCTCCCTCTCTCTCTATCTTGACGTATCTCTCCCTCTCTCTTTCTATCTTGACGTATCTCTCCCTTTCTCTCTATCTTGCCCCTCTCTCTCTCTCTCCCTCTTTCTCTCTCTCTCTCTCTCTCTCCCTCTTTCTCTCTATCGTGCCGTCTCTCTCCCTTTCTCTCTATCTTGCCCCTCTCTCTCTCTCTCTCTCTCTCTCTCTCTCTGTCTCTGTCTCTCTCTCTCTCTCTCTCTCTCTCTCTCTCTCTCTCTCTCTCTCTCTCTCTCTCTCTCTCTCTCTCTCTCTCTCTCTCTCTCTCTCCCTTTCCCCATGTTCTGCACTAATCAGCCCGTCACCTTTCTCCAAGGACCACCACAACTCCCAAGTCTACCACATGGGCCAGTCTGTTGAATAAGTTAGTCAGAGCCGCACCAACTTTAAAGATTTACAGCCTTTCCCTGAAGTCCCTGCTAGAATTTCTAGACATTGCAATGTGTTTAAAAACAATTGACTTCTTCTGGTTTTCTTAAAACTTTTGAGGTGCCAAAAAATCACCATTCTCGCATTTTAAATTTCTTCCCGCTTTTTTTCTTCGAGTATTTTTTAACTTTGTTTAATTTTGAAGGGACTAGAACTGTTTTTCAGTGAAGTAAATGAAATATCTAGAACTTGTGTGATTTTTTTTTCTTTGAGTTTTGTTAAAGTTTTTTTTTTTTTTAATCAATATTTATTTTTTTTTATTTAAAATTTTATTCGTTCATTTTTCCAAGCAAACCCCTTACGTTAAGAATGAGTTTTGACACACTGATTTCTATTCAGTGATATATTATTTTTTTTCCTTTTATTTAATTAATCATTTGGGGTTTTTTGTTTATCTATCTATCCATCTATCTCTCTATCTCTCTATCTAATTATCTATCTATCTATCTATCTATCTATCTATCTATCTATCTATCTATTCATCTATCTATCTATTCATCTATCTATCTATCTATCTATCTATCTATCTATCTATCTATCTATCTATCTATCTATCTATCTATCTATCTATCTATCTATTCATCTATCTACCTCTCTATTTATTTCGTGTGTGTGTATGAGGAGAGAGGGATGAATGCTGTGATAACATTTTCTACTCATGGAAAGAACAAAAATGAGAATTCTAATATTCGAATTGATTTCAAGACAGTTTCAGTTTAGTTGTAAAATACATAAATGGAATATTGTCACTATGCTGACCAAATTTTTGTTTGTAAAACTTATAGAAGTGTAGATAATATTTCCAGGTGTGGGTTGGTATAGGTTTTAGCCACAATAAGGTAAAACACTTGTCAGAGTGGTCTCTATCTAATATCTTTTTTCTGTCCACCCCAAGGATTTGTGTCAGAGATTTCAATCAATGGTCATAACAGATGACCATTGGGCGCAGATTCTTTAACTGGTTCCTTTCACATGGAAAGGTAAATTTATTTTCTTTATTAAACTATAGACCTATAAAGAGGTTTACAGGCTGGTGACAATTTTTACTTTTATTTTCAGATATATAGTTTTTACCTGCCTTTCTGCAGATTCAAATGCTGCACATACGAACACTTCTTAATAAAACTCAGGGAACACATTAAATAACTTGAGAAAATGTTTCCAGTTAATAATTATGCGTTGACATGTGGAGACGCAGCCATAAGTTGATGGCTTTAATATTACAAAGACAAATCATTATTGACCATTTTCACTCAATGGCTCTTTTTGATTATTGCCAAGCACTGCGTAAAATTGTAATTCTTTTCTTTAACCACTATAAATATCACTAGTTCTTATTTTATTCTTTTCTACTACTACTACTACTACTACTACTACTACTACTACTACTACTACTACTACTACTACTACTACTACTACTACTACTACTACTACTACTACTACTACTACTACTACTACTACTACTACTACTACTACTACCACTACCCCACTAGTACTAATACAACAACTATTACCACTACTACTACTACTACTACTACCACTACTACTACTACTACTACTATTACTACTACAACTACTACTACTACTACTACTACTACTACTACTACTACTACTACTACTACTACTACTACTACTACTACTACTACTACTACTACTACTACTACTACCACTACTAAGCCTGGAAATGTGTGCAAAACATGTGCTGAAAAACAAATATTTCGACTCAGTCATTAAAATTTCTGTCACAGACCAAAATCTTTTGATGATGCAGAAAATCACTTTGAAAGCAATTTCTAAAGAGCTAGTTTTTACCAGTACTTTTTGTATTTTTTATGAGTGCTACAACTTTTAATTCCTTTTTTTATATGGAAATATGTGGTATTCTTTTTATCTAGAGCATTAGGGTATGTCAATATTTTACTATTTGTTTTTATTTTTTTATCTTTTGATTTGCCAAACCATATATCTTAAAACCACATTCTCATCCTTGTTAAAATTAAGGAAATAATGAAGAGAATTCGTTTTTTTGTAAGGGGTTCGTCAGTAAGGGAGATCAATTGGTGCCAGACTTAGTTTTCTCGTGTACATAACTGAGTCTTCGTGATAGAATTATAATGTGGCATAAAATTTGTAAGGATTTTATTTTGCCAAACTAATTCAAGTCACAATCACCTCAGAAAAATACCTGCTAAAGGCTGAATCAGGTTTGAAAATGTAAAATAAAAAAACAAGATCAGATTCCGACACCGAAAGACAGATTAACTGGAAGGAAGGGAAAACTTGACTCCGGAGCTCTGTAATGGTGATGAGCATCACTGTAAGCTAATCCGTTAAGCCTGTTCGAGGTTTGAGACTCTGCAAGGATCCATAAAGGATCATCCCCCTCTCCCCCAGCAATACATTCCTCTCGGCACAACTGTATGTCTTAGACAGGAATTACAGACAAAAGATACACAGTGCCAATCATCTGGAAATATACATTGTGAAAACAATGTAAAGTTTTAATGGAGACTAAAAGATTTGGTTCAGTTCATCTCTTTGTCTGGAAACATTGCATTCCTTTTTTTGTCCGTTGGATGAGATATTGAGAAGTTGCAATTATGTGTGAGAAGTCAACAGATTAGAATATAATTTAATTTTGATACCTCTCAACTTTCATCAGTGATTAAGACACTACAATCCTCATAAATCATACGGACAGCATCTTTTCAGAGAGGAGCGGCACCAAGATCATTCAGCTACCAACCATCATGTTAAAACTTTCAGAATAGAAGTAGTGGTTCAAAGGTTGACTTCCATTGAATCATTAAAAAAATGAAAAATCAAATATACTTTTTTCTTTCGATAAACATATTTGACTTAATCCGGAAGTATCGTTAAAAACAAAAAGTTTTTTGAATTGCAAAGCAAGATTAATATGACTACAACAGACTATAGAATGTTAAAAAAAATTAGTGTTATGTTAAAAATTCAGTGTTGAAAAGATCAAGAAAATTCGGATTAATATGATATATGAAAGCAGCTTGCAACTTTCTCAGATTATCAAGAATATCCTCTTGAAGTGTCAATTGTCATAAATTTAAAATAATTGTTGGATTTATACAACATCAAAGGTGGTGTCAATGCTCTTAAGAATGAATTGAATGCACCTTTACAAAAGCTTTTAATTTCTTTACTTTAACTCAAACGTTCAACTAGATTATTCGCTCGTATACAAAACTAGGCATGAAATGACATGCAACATGTCTCTGTTGTTTCATCCCGTTACATCAAGCTTTGTCTCAAAATAATGATTATTTTTGTTACATTTTCCTCTAACAGTTTGTTGTTAGGTTGAAGTCTCCTTCCCGCTATCTTTTCTTCCCCTCCCCATCTTGACCCCTCCTGCACTCTCCATTCCAACATTTTCTGTCACTTACCTCGCCCATCCACAACCCTACAACAGCAGCAAGTAGGACTATCTTTGTACCTCGCACATCCACAACCCTACAACAGCAGCAAGTAGGACTATCTTTGTACCTCGCACATCCACAACCCTACAACAGCAGCAAGTAGGACTATCTTTGTACCTCGCACATCCACAACCCTACAACAGCAGCAAGTAGGACTATCTTTGTACCTCGCACATCCAGAACCCTACAGCAGCAGCAAGTAGGACTATCTTTGTACCTCGCACATCCACAACCCTACAACAGCAGCAATTAGGACTATCTTTGTACCTCGCACATCCACAACCCTACAACAGCATCAAGTAAGACTATCTTTGTACCTCGCACATCCACAACCCTACAACAGCAGCAAGTAGGACTATCTTTGTACCTCGCACATCCACAACCCTACAACAGCAGCAAGTAGGACTATCTTTGTACCTCGCACATCCACAACCCTACAGCAGCAGCAAGTAGGACTATCTTTGTACCTCGCACATCCACAACCCTACAACAGCAGCAAGTAGGACTATCTTTGTACCTCGCACATCCACAACCCTACAACAGCAACAAGTAGGACTATCTTTGTACCTCGCACATCCACAACCCTACAACAGCAACAAGTAGGACTATCTTTGTACCTCGCACATCCAGAACCCTACAGCAGCAGCAAGTAGGACTATCTTTGTACCTCGCACATCCACAACCCTACAGCAGCAGCAAGTAGGACTATCTTTGTACCTCGCACATCCACAACCCTACAGCAGCAGCAAGTAGGACTATCTTTGTACCTCGCACATCCACAACCCTACAGCAGCAGCAAGTAGGACTATATTTAGGTGACGCTTCTTGGTCCAGCCTGAAAGGTCGCAATTAGTGCATCATTGATAAACTAGCCCGGACGCGGAGCAAAATTCCGAGCAGTCATGGCGCTTGGCGCTGTAATGTCCTTTATCCGGACCAATCCGCCGGATGTCGGACATCCAAGTCCTCTGGGCGGTAAAGTATGGCATGACCGCGTAATTGGATTTGTCTATGGTCCCTTGCGAATGGCCTAGTCTTAACCCGGGCCTTGCCGGGACTTTATAATCAGCTAGTGCACTATTAGTTGAACAATATGGAACCTTACAGCCTTTATACCGAGGGGAGGGGGGGAAGAGAAATGTCTTTGGGATACTTAAATTAATAATTATGGATATAGACTCGATCTGTAGAATTTTTTTTTCTTTTGGTTCAAAGTGCAGGGTCGGAATATCACACGTGGGTTTTGGATAATCTGTTTTTAATGTCTATGTTCCATCTTTAAACGTCCCTGGAGTAGCACAAAAAAGTCGAGTCATGCTAAGCCAAAATAGTCCTCTTGCTTTGTAGCTCCTTTTTGAGAAGTTTGAGGGTTCGATTCCCGTCCTTACAATATGTACGCTTGGTTTTTTTTCTCCTGGATTTCGTTTATTTGTTGTTGCTGTCTTTGTTGACTAAATTATTGCTTACCGATGATTATGCGTGTTTCAATAGGTCCCCAGATTTAACATCGTTTGTACCATACCTAACGTTCAGTGACTGCTTCTGTTGTCATTCCTACAAAAATTGATCAATTCCAAAAAAATAAAAACGTTGAGGTGAAAAGATTTTCATATGATGCACCTAAACACTTTCTGTCAGCTATTTCATCCCAAAAAAGCGTCTGACATAATGGAAAAATTACCAATAAACTCATAGCTTCAGCAGATAAGCTGTAAGTATTCATACTTAAAACAGCTCCTTATAATTGAAATGTTCTAGTACTTTCTAAGATACGCCGCATTATCAGAGGAAAAAAATCATACTACTTGAGTCAAGTTTTTTCTCTATGATATGTCCCTCATTTGTATATTACCGATAATTGTGTGAACACTTATCACTAACTTTATTAATATCTAATATTTATAATTAACCTTTTCAATTGTTGTATCTGTCAAAGACCAACGTAAAAAAAAATAATAATATATATATATATATATAGTTTGAAGATAAGTTGGAATAATTGATGAGTGCTCAACTGTGGGAGCATTTCATAGATATAGACGATCTTACCTCAAATTCTCTTCATACTACACTGGTGTTTGAGAACGGCAACCGGTCACACCGATCAGTCATACCCGAAGAGAGCGGAGGACAAGCGACAACTTTGTCCTCCGCTTGAAACACCAGTGCCGTATGAAGAGAATTTAAGGTAAGATATCTCTCTCTCTCTCTCTCTCTCTCTCTCTCTCTCTCTCTCTCTCTCTGTATATATATATATATATATATATATATATATATATACATATATATATGTGTGTGTGTATTAATGTTAAAAATGTTTTAAACTCATCCTGTTATTTATTTTAGCTGGCGCGTTTGGTTTGTTTCTCTGAAAGGCAAAATTTTTATGCCAAAACTTAAACGCCTTTAACTACGCCATCTCCTTAATTTCTTATATTCTTGGCATGTAAGGTTCAGGCTATAGCGCTATTCACTTTTCACTTTTTCCGACGATGAGGAAGATGTATGTAACTACACCCTTATAGACACGGAGTGCATTCGCTACGATTGAGCCCGGCCGCTTGATTCCGGTGCCGAGCGACCATAATGCGTGTTGTCTGCTTTCCATGGGCAGCGTTAAGTGAGACAGGGGGTGAGGAAG
Source organism: Elysia crispata (assembly GCA_033675545.1). Lineage (NCBI taxonomy): Eukaryota > Metazoa > Mollusca > Gastropoda > Plakobranchidae > Elysia > Elysia crispata. The sequence continues at coordinate 17,896 of JAWDGP010004789.1, forward strand.
ACATGCCGAATTTCCCCCCGGGCTTGTCATTTAGATGGTCAATGTGCTGCGAAATGGGTTGCCTCCGTGCTCCCACTACAAGCTGCACCCTTCCTACAGGCGAGGTTACTCGGCAGAGAACACTCAACTTGATGTTATTGTTTTCATCTTTCTTTCTCTTTCGCTGTCCTTTTCTTTTTGTCTCTCTCCCTCTCTCTCATTCTCTGTATCCCTATCTTTCCCTAACTTTTTCTGTCCTTCCTTTTCTCTCTCTTTCTCGCTATTTTTTTTATCTCTCTCCCTCTCTCCGACACACTCTCTCTCTTATACCGTTTTTTTTTTTCTTTTCTTCCATTCACTCGATCTTTCAATCTCAGAATAATATCTAATATCATTTCTTTTCTTTTATATCACCGCTATTTTTTATATCTCTCATTGACACACACACACTCTCTCTCTGTCTGTCCCGCACCCCTCCACCCCCTCTCTCTCTCTCTCTCTCTCTCTCTCTCTCTCTCTCTCTCTCTCTCTCTCTCTCTCTCTCTCTCTCTCTCTCTCTCTCATTTTCCCTCTTGCGTTCTTGATCCCTGCTGCTTCTTTCTCCTTGCCTATTTTTCTCTGATTCATTTTTATTCTGTCCCTTTCTCATCTTCACTCTTAGTGTCTTCTCTCTTCTCTCTCTCTCTCTCTTTCTCTCTCTCTCTCTTTCTCTCTTTCTCTCTCTCTTTTTCTCTTTCTCTCTCTCTCTCTCTCTCTCGCTCTACCTCCATTTTTTTTTATATTTTCTTCAGCCCCTCTACATCTGACATAAATCAAGCTAATTATATTACAGCAGTAAACAGTTCAACACGGTTCCAAAGGGAGGCATCTTAATATGAAAAAAAAAAAAACAAAAAACAAATACTTTGAGAAATTACACGGAGGTGTTTAATCACTAATACAGATAGATGAATATTATAAGAAAGAGAGTTTTAGTCACAATGATGAAACAATTTTTTTCTTAAAACGATAAAGATATGCATACAATAAACGGTGTATTAGAGGAACGTTTCTTTCGATCAATTTAACAGTATCGGAAATTGTTGTTTAGAACACCATTATGAAAAAAAAAGGATTGACAAACTTAAAATGTTCATTGACAAAATACAAGAACAGTGCTCTATCAAAACACGAATACATGATTGATATAATAGTTTTCATTCGTATATTGAAAAAATAGCAGACTTCTATGACATTGTGCGATATAAATTTTTCATTCTACGTTTTACATCAGGTAAAACTTTTGAACCAAATTACAACCATAATTTAATTATTTCAATTTAAGCTTCTCAAGCTTATAGTTCCTCATCTTTGTGTGATAATATATTTATGGTTGTTTCTATTTTTATCTGTTTTCTGCAGTTTTCTATATCTGCATGTACTGAGCTAACTCAGAGAAGTAAGGAGCGTATATGCAAAATTCAAAAGAAATAATTCATTGTTTCAACCTGATACATAGCCAACAAAAAAATATAAATAAAAAGAGAAAGTCCTGGGTGTGATAAAAGATCTGGCTGCGAAATCAGAGAGAGAGAGAGAGAGAGAGAGAGAGAGAGAGAGAGAGACAGACAGACAGACAGACAGACAGACAGACAGACAGACAGACAGAGACAGAGACAGAGACAGACACAGACACAGACACAGAGAGAGAGAGAGAGAGAGAGAGAGAGAGAGAGAGAAGTAATGAGGATTTTGGGAAACAAACATCTTAACGGCCGTTTTCTACCATTAGACAAAGAGCAGAACGCTAGTCAGTTGTTCCAGGGCAGAGTTATAGAGAAATCTAGAAGCAAATCTTGTTTGTTGTCTCGCTTGAATGGAAGTCCAAAAACTTCAAGAAGCAAAAATGCAAAAATTACGATATGAGTTTGTGGAAGGTTAAAAAAAAATCACAAAAAAGCTACAGGGCATACCGAAATATAAAAAAAAAATGATAATCAGTTTTTTTTTTATAAACTTTTACACCCAGATTGTGAAAATGTAAACAGAGAGTCATAATGTTTAGTGTAAAGTTTACTATATTCGTCTGTCTAAAGATTCGATTTTAATTCAACGAGGTCGCAAATTCACTGAATAAGGTATAATTTCCAAAGAGCGGTTAATTTTTGTAAATTTAATCTACTTTTCCCTTTTCGACTAAAAAAAAAAAAAAAACAACTACTAAAGAAATTTTATTATCAGCCAGTCCTCTGATAACCTTAATCATTTTAAGAAATAAACAGAAACATTTTAGGTGCTAAGGTATAACAGGACGGGCAATCTACTTTCTTAAAGTCCTTGGAAACGTGACAGTTAATACAATTAAAAATAATGAGATCTTGTGTCCATTGAGTCCAACACTTCATAATCTACGGTCTACACTTAGAGCATCCTTTTCCTACCTACAAGCTTGAAGCTTTCGTCTATCCCTTGCAAGATGTAGCACGATTCGTCATGTTTCCACTTTTCTCCGAAGCTTGCCTCTATTTCCTTCCTTTTTCTTTTCCCACCATTGAGTCATGTTTTTCCCATATAAAAGAGGATCTAAAATGTTTTTCCTTCGTCATGAGCTATTGCTATGATGCTACTGTTAATCAGGTGTCTAACTGTGTTAATAAAATAACATGATCGTCGCTTAAGTTAGGTGACAAGCGGCGAGATTTTTGTAACTCTCAAGATGTAGAAAATACTAGTTGCTTTTGAAGAATCTAGGAGATGTACGTGATAACAAAAGTCAAAGACTTTTGTGTTTTTTATTTGTTGTTTGATATAGCCTGTTCACTATACGTGATCTCAGGCCATTTCGCATATCAAATTTAAGCCCCCGTCAGGCAGAGCAGAAGTCAAAAAGTGAGGCCCTAATACGACCCAACGATGGTATGGGATTCTAACCAACGAAGTGAGAATATCTCCAGATAGGTTAGGGTGGGAACACAAACTGCACAACTAACGGAGAAGACGACTTTCATTAAAAGAAAACGAAAAGAGAAAACAAGCCAAAAACAAAAAAAAAAAAAACAAAACAAAATAAGAACAAAACAAACTACTACATAACTTTTCGTGCTCCTTTCATATGCAAATACTTTTTTTTTTTAAAATGATGCTTTTATCAGTATCAATGGTCCTATCCGTGCGTCATACGCTTATCGAAATTTTGTTTGAGCGTGTAGCTTTGCTTTGCATGATTTTCAATCCTCAACAGCAGCGTGTTACTCTAAATTTGACCCAAAAAATTTATAATAAATTAATAAGGAGCAGTTAAAACCATGCCGGAAGCTACTCGGCCGCGTCTGCCTGGGCAGGTCCCGGAAGTGCGTTGAGGACTGGACTAACAGACTTGAGGGATACCCGGTACATGTCCTGGTACTCCAGGCAGTTGCTCCTCCTCTTCTCAGACTTGACCTGCGGCGGCTGTTTGTAGCCATGACCTGAAAATCGTCTGCGTTGCTCACTCGTGTGCGTCACGTCCTCCTGCGTCTTGGGGTCAAGGGTCATAGACAGACTGCAATGTGATCCCTGGCGAACAGTTATTGGAGGGACCATCATAGACCTGATATCTGACCCCTGCAGAGCACAGAGAGAGAAATAGAGAGAGAGAGAGAGAGAGAGAGAGAGAGAGAGAGAGAGAGAGAGAGAGAGAGAGGGATACAGATAGCAAGAGGAATACACAGAATAAAGGAGGGAGGTAAAAGAGAGGTAAAGTGAATTAGAAAAAAGCGTGACGGGGGCCGAGAGAGAGAGAAAAAGAAAGGGCAAGAAAAATACCAAATGCAATTTTTCATTCAGAGGAACAATATTAACTTGACACTAAAACCAGCAAACCAGTTTAGTATTCGTTACCTGAACTCTCGCCGCTCCCCTCCCCCTCCATTTTCCACTCTTACCGCTCAAAAAAAACAAAAAACAAAAAAAAACAGCAGCTTTTACTTAATACGAGTTTTTAACACTCACTAATCCACTCACCTACAGCCGGTTAACGATTCTTAACCATCTTTCTAATCGCTTCCTTCGAGAAAGAGTGGAAAAATAAAACTTCACCCTAGCTGACAACAATGTGTTACTTCTACACCTGCTTGTCCCCCACAAAAGGCGCTGGGCTGAACTTCTCCTTACCTCTATACTTGTTTGTCTTCCCCCACAAAAGGTGTGGAGCTGAACCTCTCCTTATCTCTACACTTGTTTGCCCTCCCCCACAAAAGGCGCTGGGCTGAACTTCTCCTTATCTCTACACTTGTTTGCCCTCCCCAACATAAGGCGCTGGGCTGAACTTCTCCTTATCTCTACACTTGTTTGCCCTCCCCCACAAAAGGCGCTGGGCTGAACTTCTCCTTATCTCTACACTTGTTTGTCTTCCCCCACAAAAGGTGTGGTGCTGAACCTCTTCTTATCTCTACACTTGTTTGCCCTCCCCCACAAAAGGCGCTGGGCTGAACTTCTCCTTATCTCTCCACTTGTTTGTCTTCCCCCACAAAAGGTGTGGTGCTGAATCTCTCCTTAACTCCACACTTGTTTGTCCTCCCCAACATAAGGCGCTGGGCTGAACTTCTCCTTAACTCTACACTTGTTTGTCTTCCCCCACAAAAGGTGTGGTGCTGAACCTCTCCTTAACTCCACACTTGTTTGTCCTCCCCAACATAAGGCGTTGTGCTGAATCTCTCCTTATCTCTACACTTGTTTTTCCTCCCGCACAAAATGCTTAGGGCTGAATCACTCCTTACCTCTAGACTTGTTTGTCCTTCCCCACAAAATGCGTTGTGCTTAATCACTCCTTATCTCTACACTTGTTTGTCCTCATCCACAAAATGCGTTGTGCTTAATCACTCCTTATCTCTACACTTGTTTGTCCTCATCCACAAAAGGCGTAGGGCTGAATCTCTCCTTACCTCTACATCTGTTTGCCTTCCAAAGGAGGCGCTTGGCTGAATCTCTCCTTACTTTTACACCTGTTTGTCCTCCCCCACAAAAGGCGTAGGGCTGAATCTCTCCTTACCTCTACACCTGTTTGTCCTCCCCCACAGAAGGCGTAGGGCTGAATCTCTCCTTACCTCTACACCTGTTTGTCCTCCCCCACAGAAGGCGTAGGGCTGAATCTCTCCTTACCTCTACACCTGTTTGTCCTCCCCCACAGAAGGCGTAGGGCTGAATCTCTCCTTACCTCTACACCTGTTTGTCCTCCCCCACAGAAGGCGTAGGGCTGAATCTCTCCTTACCTCTACACCTGTTTGTCCTCCCCCACAGAAGGCGTAGGGCTGAATCTCTCCCGGCAGTTCGGGTTCATGTCCTCCAGACGTGACCTCCTCAGGTGTGTCCCCCATCGGCATTATGTCATCCGGACAGTCTGCCCTCCCCAGCAACCAGTAGGTGGTCATTTTGCCTTTACTCTGGACAAAGTGAAAGGTTTAAAACAAAAAAGTTCGGTTGAAGATGTTCACTTTGTAGTGGAAAGGATGTAAATTCACTCGTCCGTTTTTCCCTGCATGTATTAACTTGTCTTTTTCAGTTGATCTTCACTGATCAGTCCAAGTCCAGCTGTTACTCTCTCCCTCTCTCTATTTCATTTTCTATCTTTCTCTTTCCATCTCTCTCACTTTCCCCCCTCTCTCTATCTCCTTATCTCTCTCTCTCTCTCTCTCTCTCTCTCTCTCTCTCTCTCTCTCTCTCTCTCTCTCTTCATTCTTTTCTATTTTGTCCCTTTAGCTTTATTTATTGGTTTCTCTTGTTTTCATTTAGTGCGTTTATCAGTAAGGTGTGTGCCTGACATGGCATTATGTCCCTCTATCTTTATGTTATAATGTTTATATAATTATCAACCGATCTTTTACGTTTATTTTCTATCTCTTTTTATGGACTTCATTTCTCCTTACTGTCATTGCCGCTGGTGCTATGTATAATTGCTACAACGACTACCCTACTACTATAATCACTATAGTTCACCACGACAACAGCACCACCACCATCAAAAACTACAATTACCACTACTATTACTACTACTACTACCACTACTACTACTACTACTACTACTACTACTACTACTACTACTACTACTACTACTACTACTACTACTACTACTACTACTACCAATAATTACCCCTATTACTACTATTAGTAAGAATTATAAGGTAGTGCTCAGCAGTGGTTAGGGTTAGGCTTTTAAATGAAAATGACTGAAAATGCTTGAATTCGTGGGATTAGAACCATCGATTTATAGATGCTTCGGCACCCATGGCCTTGCCACTCCACGAGAACATAGCTTGTACCAATACGCCACTACGCTCCCCAGCAACCAGCAGGTGGTCATTTTGGACATATTTTTCAAACTTTCACTTTGTCCTATTACTACTCTTACTACTACTATTATAACTACTACTACTACTACTACTACTACTACTACTACTACTACTACTACTACTACTACTACTACTACTACTACTACTACTACTACTACTACTACTACTACTACTACTACTACTACTACTACTACTACTACTACTACTACTACTACTACTACTACTACTACTACTACTACTACTACTACTACTACTACTACTACTACTACTACTACTACTACTACTACTACTACTACTACTACTACTGCTGCTGCTGCTGCTGCTGCTGCTACTACTATTACTACCACCACCACTGCATTTTTTCACTTCCAATTATCCTCCTTACATAATGCTCTTTTGCTACCCCTTTTGCGGTTGCGACTTAAGTCACTGATGACGAGCTACTGCTTTCTCAGCTAATATTTGTTTATATTGACAACTCTTTACAATCCATAAAAAATATATAAAAGACTGATTGGCATAATATATTTCCCAACATAGCCATGTCTTATGTAGATTGCAGTAAGTTTGCTACCTTGATCTGAACTTGTCCCCTCTCCTTCATGATAAACACGGCGTGTTTCTTGAGGGAGGCGTAGGTTGTGTTGCTGATGTGGATGCAGTCCGCTGGGAGCATCAGAGAAGGAAAAGTGGGAAGTTTGGGTTTAGCCAATACAAACAAAGACACAACATAGATTTGTTCATCTTTTAAAGTAATAGGAGTAAGTAGAAGATTTTGATAAGCCCAAATCTATTTAGAAACTTACCAAAAAATAAATGAGCACGTAGGCAAAACAGCTTGAGGCAATTTTTTTGGAGATTTATGACTATCTGATAAGTGTTTATAAATATCTTAAAACTGATTTGAAAAGTACAGAACAGGCGTATGTTCCATATTATGCTACTTTGTATCTCAGTTATATTAGTCCTAAACATATTATTTACTTTTTGCAGTGTAGATAGTGCAAGCAATGATGGTGATATCCGCTGCTTTGTGGTTCAACACAAATTTTTGGAAGATTGCACTACCCAAATCCTGGATTTCTTTGCTTTTTTTCAAAACATATTTACACTTTATTCCATTAACTTCAAGTATTCAGCAGTATAAATGAGGCAGTGGAGCAAGAAATAAAACAATACCAGACCATTCTACGTACTAAACTAGAAGTTTGAGCCATTTGATTACAAGATCGATCCGGGGTACAGCTTTTTTTTTCCAGGATATGAACTATTTAAATATTTCAGTAAGGTTAGAGCAGTTGATTTACATTTTTTGATCACCCATAAACTAACAACAACAACAACTAAAAAACTTTACGAAAAGACGTATTGAAATCGGGTGGGCCTTTAAACTATTTCTAAATTGGGAGAAAAGGCGTAATTTCACTGATTGCTGATGCTAAAATCATACAAAACCGAGATTATTCGTCTCACTCGCTATAAAATGTTACAGCAAGTTTCGGGAATATTGATCATAATGTCAAAACACAACACGCTATCTGAAATTATACTTTTATAACACTGGTCACGGTTTCCTTGTTGCAGAACAATAAAGTATAAAACATTAAGAGCCTATAACTAAGACTTGCGATTAATTCTGGTAATGAGATTAAAAAAAAACTGCTCTTTCCATACATACCTTCTAGACAGATCAGTTATACGAGACGTTATTTTTTTTTTATTAAACGCATGACGTTTAGGAAGAAGTTTTAATAAGTCACACCATGATTGACAATTAAGTAAAGACTCCTATTATTTGCCTGTGAGTATTTTGAATTTCTCCATTTTCGTCACAAGCAATGCACGTGTTTTGTCTCCTAAAAGAAGTTTTACAGTTAATAGTAACGATTCTAATTTTCCGCATTGTGGTAAATCTTAGTTTAACTTGTGAGTAGTAAGGAATTACTTTGTAATTTTTTTTTCAAACGCAAGAAGCATGATTGTCATTGATTTAACAACCATACTTAGTGAGGACCATTTTTAAGCTCCGTCTTTAGTTTAATATGCAGTGCAAATTTGACAGGAGGAAAACCCTGAAAGTATGAGCTTCATATTATCTAGTTTAAACCTATTTCGTCTAAAGAACTCTTTGCAACCCACTAGGATTCCTAGAATATTGTTATATTGTTTTAAGTCTTTGTCACGTACGCTGGAACACAGTCGCGCTGCACGTGTGAAAGAATTAAAGACTGTAATTGTTGGGTGATTCAAAGAACTGGTCGCTTGGTCCAAAAAGGAAAAAAGAATGACCCATACAGAAGCAATGATATTTACCCACGGATTCCAGATTGAAAAGACAACAATCCATCGTGTCATCATGCTGTGCAGATACAGATAATGAGATACTGTTATCTTTGTGAAAACGCTTTAAATGTCGTCTAAGAATGCATATCTGGTGAAAGGACAAGAGTCTGAAAAGGTTTGTTTCTATTCCTATTCTTTTGGTTTGTATATTTTATTTTCATTGTTCTTATCTACTCTCAGCCACAAGAAATTGAAAGCAGTGCCGTGGCGATTATGGCTATTATTATGGCATTATTAATTGGCCTCAAACAGGTCGCGATAATTACGTCACACTTTTTTTTTTTTTGGTCGGTCTTTTACGGCACACAAAGATAATTTTTTGATTTGCACACGGCTCATCATCATACAGAAATAAGTTGAGAGTAAGGAATGAACATCGCAAGATTCTTGTTGTCAGATGGAAATAATAAATACAGTTTGAGCGGTCTGAGATCTCAGGGGCTGTAAGCTCATTTAACTCTTAAATACAGCTCTGGAGCGGTTGATCCAGGATTATTCGGGGAAATAGGAGCCACAGAATGTATGATAAATGTTGAAAATCTTAAATTCAGGAAGCACGTTAGAGGTAACTTTAGTAGAAACGCTTGCAAGAGAAATAATTGTTCATTGGTCTAAAAGTTTTAGAACATTAAGAGAAAAACTCAGTACAGTACAGTTTAACTAACAGACAGGCAACGATATGGAGAAGAAGTGGTCAATATAGATAGGCCGAGAACAGAAGATAAAGACATAGTCACATGCAATGAGAGAGAGAGAGAAAGAGAGAGAGAGACAGAGAGAGAGAGAGAGAGAGAGACAGAGACAGAGACAGAGACAGAGAGAGACAGAGAGAGACAGAGACAGAGACAGAGAGAGACAGAGAGAGAGAGAGAGAGAGACAGAGAGAGAGAGAGAGAGAGAGAGAGAGAGAGAGAGAGAGAGAGAAAGAAAGAAAGAGAGAATGCTGTGTTGTTTACAAGATAGATGAGTGCGTGGGAAAGCTGGGAGGCGCATACTATATCACTCTGCATTTTAAATTTGGATTAACGTGACGAACTGGGGTGGGAGAAGAGAGAAAAAGAGAGACACGGAATTGAGAGAGATGAGCCATTTCGGCATATATGTCGTTGGTGTAAACAAGCGAGTCAAATTTTGTTCTGAAATTCCGTTCAGGAAGATAAATGTTATCAGAGTGGTGGCCAATATCTGCCTATAACATTATTGACACCTCCAAATTCCATACTCCAAGGTAGAAAATGAATAAATCTGTCTAAGATAAAATAAATAATCGCTGCCTTAATTTTGTCAAAGTCTTGTTGCATCGTAAGACAAAGAAAGAGTCTTTATAACACATATGAAGTTTATGCTTTCACAACGCAAGATGAGCGATTGCTAAATATATTTTATCGGAAAAATAATGTTCATTCAATCTTCGAAACTTTCCATTGTTATAGATAAAGTACCTTAAAAAACAGGAAAAGTTATACAATACCCGTTTTAAAAATAAAAACATCACAGTTGAATAGAGAAAAAATTAATATCAGTGAATGGAGAGAGAAGTAATATAAGTGATTAGAGAGAGAAGTAATATTAGTGAATAGAGAGATAGGAGTAATATTACTGAATGGAAACAGGAGCAATATTAGTGAAAAGAGAGAGAAGTTATATTAGAGAATAGAGAGAGAACTAACATAAATGAATAGAGAGAAAAGAAATATTGTGAATTAGTGAATATATAGTGATTTCTAGATTTTCTGTTTGATTTCGCCCCCACCCTCCACCCCATTTTCCTCATCCATTCCCTCCCCTCCCCATTTTCTGATGTCCCAGCCTGAAGTCTGCCTGTATCCTAACCCTAACCCATCCATTTCCTCCCCTCTCCATGCCCGTTTTCTGATGTCCCAGCCTGAAGTCTGCCTGTATCCTAACCCTAACCCATCCATTTCCTCCCCTCTCCATGCCCATTTCCTGATGTCCCAGCCTGAAGTCTGCCTGTATCTTAACTGAGTGGGTCGACAGCGAGTTTTGGCGAGCCGAGGTCTAGCCCTTACCTTGGCCGTGACTCTTCATCCTGCAGGTTGTGTTGACTGTGTCCCCAAACAGGCAGTAGCGGGGCATCACCGTGCCCACTATTCCAGCCATACACGGACCTGGGGACACACAGACAAAGGGAGGGGCGGCTCGAGTCGGAAACGTCCACAAAGAAATAAACAAGTATCCAAAATTCTTTTTCAGGAGGTCTATGCTTTGTTGTTTTCGTTTTTTATTTGTCTTGTCAATTTTGAATGGGGCTTTTATTTGCATAACTTCTCTATAATGTTGAGCAGACTAATTTGATTTAGTATGAAGCAAGCACTCGAAGAGACATTGATTTATGCAAAGGGAGCAATTATGTACAGTAATTAAAAAAAAAACATCAATATCAAATATTTAGCCATGGAACTAAGTGATTCATTTCTATCATTGTAATAAATGAAAATATTTTTCACGAGATCGATTTCTTTACCTTACAAATATAAATTTTAAGAGATATGTTTTAACTTAAAATATGCATTTCAGAGATACATAACTGAAAATGTAAGGAAATCATAGTTATGCCCTTAGATAAACGTAAACGGTGCGATACAAATCATCATCTGGGCTCCTACTGATTTTTTTTGTAATCGGCTAAAAAGCAGTAGTCTCGTGTATTGGTATCCGCCGGGAGTTTCATCTGTGCCATACATAAATCGTATGAACCAAAGCAAGTGCCGGCTCATATACCTGGTCATGGTACAACGAGAAACTAATTTATGTTGATGCCTATATCGATTCAAATCTGTACGTGACCACTGACCCGAGTTGATACCAAATCGGAGTCAAACCTTTACGAGACGACTTTCCCGTGTTGATACCTATTTGAAGTCTAATCTTTAGGTGACGACTTACCCATGTTGATACCTATTTGGAGTCAAACCTTTACCTGAACACTTACCGTTGAAGTGACCACTTACCCGTGTTTATACCAATCCGCAGTCGGACTTTCACGTCTCCGGGGAAGCGGAACTCTCCACTGCGGATCATCTTGGTCACTGTCAGGGCAAAGTTGGCAATGTCTGCGCTGTGGCGGTTGCCACGCCTGATGGGCAGACCTGGGAAGAGAAGCATCTTGATTCTCGTGTTGAACTTAATTCATCCCCATTCCATCATACAATGTGTGTTTTGTCCTCTATCTCCAGTGATGACAGAGTTTTAAAGTGAAAGAAGGTTTTACAAATAGATAGAGGAAGTTGAATGTTTTGTATAGAACAGAAAAGAAAGAGCTAGTCTTTTGGGGTTTTTTTTCTGCTATGGTTACTGGAGAAGGACAAAACAGTGAACCTCGTACTTTTAATCGCTTTTAAAGAAAAAAAAGTGGATACTGCTTTGCGTTATTTCATGTTATATTTATTGCATGGACCTCTGATTTGCAGAGGGAACATCGATAATTACTAGTAGAAGCCGCTGGTCAAGTCATTCACCGTAACCAGCTCAGGTACAGTAGGCAACACAGCCTTGACATTGACCATCACAGCAGAAATGAAGGGTGCATCCTCAAAGACATCTTCTATGGCAGGATGGTGTACGGGAACCCTAACCGTAAATGCCTAGAGATGCACCACAATGATAGTCTGGGACATAGATTAAAGCTCTTGGGGTTTTCCGTGTATTTGTGAGAATTTATAAGGCATATTTGAATAGTTCTCTTAACTCAGATATAACTCACATTAATTTTTACATCAGCTGAATACCGGAGTTGTGAGAGCCTCGAAAAGCTACGAACAGATTCATGACCAAGCATAGCACAATTCATGTGGTCTTTTCAACGTCCCTCAGACATCGGACTTTACTTTACAGTCTCAAACACAGCAAAATTTAAGGCAAGATATTATAGCTACAGAGACATGGAGAAAAACGTGTACCGCAGCCTTTAGCGCAGTTTCCAATTCAGTAGAGCTAAATGATATTTAGAGCAGATGAATTGCCTTGGTCTTCCCAACTACCAGGATTACGCGGAATGTTCTAAACTCATTTCAGTCTTTCCGGGCGTGAAAGTGAAGCGGCTGCTGAGTTTATCTCCTGGACAGTAAGGTCATGTATACAATCTGTTTTACAAGTGTTCTAGTGCTCCCGTGGATTCTACCAGGTTCGGGCAGTAACGAGGAAATGATGCTAAAGAAACGAGAAGCCAAGAAAAAGAAGGTTTGAATATAATATGAATTTTAACTACCATCATTGTAAGAGTCCAGCTATACCGAAAAGGAATCCATAGTGTGCCGGGCTTATAACAAGCTTGGGTCCTCTTAACATCCCCTGAAGAGAGCAAAACCTGTTCTCTTGCTTCAAAAAAGAAATTTAATGGCTTCAATAGATTGAACCCACTGATGCGTAGAGGATTTCAAATCCGCGACACACACGGAAGACATGGCTAGAGGACATCTATTTGAGAACTGTTTCCTCCACCCTTCCATCAGCGGAGCACCAGGTATTTTGGCAACAATAGCCTTTAGCAGTATCTTAGACATATTTTGCGCTCTAGACTTCTATATTTCGCCATGGCTGCCCGTACTTAGTTCTGATGAATAAATCCTAAGTTTGGAAACTGCATTTTTGTCCCATCTCATTTACATTGTAAAACAATACATTGTTCCTGTTGATAAAGGTGAATATCAATAAAAGGCCTGACTAAGTGTTTGACAACACATTTTAAAGCTGCTGCGGGCCTTAAATAATTATTATTCTTTCTTTGCAGACAGTGCACCAATCTGCAAAATAATTAAGAAGAGATATTTTTCATTTCAATGTTTGAAGATGGTCAAGTAATTGGCTATATTTTGTGGAAAATTGCTAATCCATAATATGGAATAAAAATCATTTAGAGAAAGAAAGATGGTGAAAATAGACAGAGAAAATAAAAAGAGACAGAGAGAAAGAAAGAAAGAGGGACAGACAGACAGACAGACAGACAGAGAAAAACAATTTGTTTGTGTGTGAAAGGGAACCAAGAGGCGCCTGTACTGGATACTGAATGATTCGTCAGTTCTCTATTAAAGGAAACACGTTTCGCAGGTTGCAACATTTATAATCTTCAAAATTCAAAGATTCACGACGACTTCTGCTTAGTTCTTGCTTCTTAGCTTCCAGATTTTTGTCAAACTTTATTTTCCATTTACATTCTAATGAAAGCCGTGTTAATGTCTTGTCTCATAAAAACCTCACTAAATTTATTTTCATGATGGTGAACACAATTTGAAACCTTACCTTCCTCGTGCTGACGTTTAACTCTTATGTAACTTATGCAGGCTTTCTCATTAGGTTTGGATACATCTTGGCGCGCTGGTACCATTGAATTTTACAAGCACCCCACTGTGAAATTGTTCCGACATATTAAGAAACTTTTGCTTAGGTTTCTATATTTCATAGTAAGGCGTTCACGTTTCCAATTTTAGAAATGGCTTCGGCGAAAACTGTGTTCATTCAACTATGTTTACTGCATCAAAAACCAACGAAAATTAGGTGATGTGACACAGATTTCATGGAGGCGTTCAAGCAGAAAATGGTTTTGAGCTCTTTTTTTCTGACGAGATGTAAAAAATTCTGCTGGATTAGTAATATTTGAGGATCTCCAGCCATTTTGGTCAGATAGAAAACAATGTGAGCGAAGGTCTCATTATGAATGAAACTGCTGACCAAGAAAACAAGTTGAGCATAAAAATGTGCACCCAAAATCTTTGAATTTGACCTAAAAATGATGAAGATTCCAAGAAAATGGGGAGAGGTGGTTCACTTAAGACTCTCTTCTGATTGCAAACTTGTAATCACATGGTTTAGAGATGCGTAATAATGCTTTTTTATGAAAAAATAATTCATTGCGATTCCTGAAAAGTGGATGTTTTATTCTGCTCGTGCGCCCTTTCCATCAGTTTTTAAATATTCTGCAGAGCACGACGGGTAAAACTCAAACCAAAACTTGAAAGAGATAATTATTAACCTTATAAAAGTATACAATTTAGGAACTTGGTATAGAGGAAATTTTGGGACGAAATTTGTTGAAGAGGCCTTAAGGTCCGTGACTTTGTTCTTCCAACACATGTACGTGCTCGGTGTCTCCACCTCATCACAGCTCAAGATATTCGACGTTTACAAGCTGCCTGGCTTGCATGTCCTGAATATATCTGTTTTACACCTCACTCTAGAACATATTTTTTTTCGGAATTTTTTTTATCGTTATATCCGCCAATGCTTCTGTCTTGATTTTTTGTTGCAAGGAAGATACTGTGTCCACAATTATAATGGTCTCGGCTTGTAGAGCAATGGCTTGACTATCAAGCCTAGCTTAGTCTCCACTGCTCGTTACATAATGTTATTTCAAGCAATACATCTTCTTTTTCTTCATTTATCATATATCTGTAAAAACGTGGACTCTATTAAGATTACCGGTTGCAACTACAAGATAGCCATTTTTTTTATTAACACAACCAACCTATCATCACTATCCTCTTGACTGTATAGAGTATTTTAACTGACGACTAGCTTTAGTGTATGCTCTTGGAAATATTTTGCAGTTAAGAAATATCTAAGAAGAGTTTGATGTACAGTTGCAAGGCTCAATCAAAATAAAATAAAAAAAAAACACTACAAAATGTCAACAAAAATGCGGAAGACGTGAGTTTTAGGCTTCAAGCCTACGTCAGACACAAAACAAGAACAGGAACCACTATACAAAGATTCACATGCAGATGACAACAATTGCACCAAAAGGATATAATCGTGTGCATTATTTCTTTTAAAAAAGTCCATCAGTGTACTAAATAAAATAACTAAAATATAATTAAGGAAAAAAATCAAAACAAATCAAAACATTTTGACTAGTAAAACGCTCCTACTCTGGGTACTGTAATGCTATGTATCGAGTCAGACTGGTAGATGAGACTTCAAATGATTAAAAAATACATGAAGCTTTATAATTGTTATAGCAGTGATTTGTTAATTGACAGTCTAGCCTTTAGTATGCATTACAGACAATGCAGTGATTAAAAGAAATGCAGTGGAAGTTAAGATGTGTTTATTAAGACAGCTAAACATAAGAGGAAGATCATGTAACTCACCCGATGCGACCATGTAACAGTCGTTAATTGTCTCCACCTTGTACACGTCATGGTTCTCAAGATGGCTGTCAATGGCGGTGAAAATGTTGTTCAATAAGATGAGTATATCATTGGCGGGATAGTCAGTGCACATCTAGAGACAGGAAACAGCCAGGTGATGTGATTTTCTTGAGATATATATGATGAGATTTATGTAACAGAGAGAATTAAGGCTACGTGGATGAAGAAGAAGAGCAGAGTTCATATTGTGATCACTTATTGTTTACACAAAATCTTTACAAAAAAGTCTTGATCAGTCTACATGTCTTTGTTTTTAGACATAAACGAAACTTTCTGGATGCCCCCAATACACAAGCTACTATAGAACTCATTTGATTGTGTTCACCTAAAGAAAACCGAAATATAAATCAAAGCAGCGCAATTGAATTTTTCATAAAAAAAAATAACATCATTTGCAGATGGAGGCAATGCCCATATCAGTTATTGCGGACGCTGCAGGAAATATTTAAAAAAAAAAACATTTTATGCTATGCTTTTTGAAAATCTTTTGGAATTCTCTCTTCTGCCATGTTGTATTTTTATGTAAAATCATTTCAATAGGAACCGATTATTGATTTTTTACGATACTTTCCGAAAGATGTTCTGCTAACGGCTGCCCTAAGATAGTAATCGATACCTTGTAACAGATCTTGTTGAAGCCCATAATCTCGCTGAGAAGAATCGTGACGCTCTTGAAGTACTCGGCGTCCACGTCTTTCTTCATCTTGAGCTTCTCCGCCACAGAGCGGGGCACCATCTGGTACAGGAGCGAGTCCGTCTTGCGGCCCTCCTTTAACACACAAACACACACACACAAACACACACACCAGCAACAATGAGATTTTATAGTTTTCTTTAAATTTCTAATTGATAAAATTATTTATGCTGAAATTTAAAAGGATTTACCTCTATAAAAAGTGTTTGAGTTGCCGTTACACGAATTATGCCCATCTTTCTGATCAACTAGACAGACAGGACTGGTGGCAACGAAACCTGGCATGTGGTACTATACCGAAGTATTTTTTTCTCTAGTCGTATCACAGAGTTAGCGAAAAAAGACGCTCGTCTTGAAATTCATTTATTTCTTTTTTTTTTATTCAAATCTTTAGAGGAAGGTTAGCGGAGCAGCTAGTGCGCTATGGTGGAGGGAGTGCCAGGCACATTCATGCAACTCTTCCTATGCTTGTTCGTTGTACTTCGTCCTATTCTGTTCACAATAAGAAGCGCTAACAATAAGTTATTGATCATCACTTTTGTATTTTGTGCAGAAATCTCCAGTGACAGGTCTGTGTATAAAGACAATTGATCTTATTCCTTTACATGCATTCTTTTCTCTCATTTTTTTTCATGGAAAATACATGAAAATGTAACATTTGCTTTGGGTAAAGAATTTTTTTTTCATTTGCAAATCTCAGCAATTGTACATTGATGCTTTAATTTTTTTTGTTTAAGGTCGGACTGATTTGAAATGGCTCGAGGTAAAATTGGTAATGGGAAAAGACAAAGGCTGGGGATAATTCTTCGGAGGAAAATTCATTCACCTGTGTTTTTCTGTCTCACAGTGTTTCATAATATGGTTTAACTGCCCGTGACTTATATCAAGAAACTCAGAGTTTACTTTTCATTTACTTATATCTTAACCTCTATTTTTCTTTAAAAAGTCTATTTGTAAAACGGAGATAGATTTAAATTTTTTTAAACGAAGTGTTTTGAGTGTGCAGTGGACTGTTCTAAGAACCGCTCACTGTTGTAGATGGTTGGTCTGTATTTGTGACACCTTCAAAGGAACAAAAACCCTTTAAATTGAAGATCATTTCCGCACGTACCTTGGAGAGCTCCTTGGTTTTGTCCACCAGAGCTATGGCGTACTTCTGTATGTCGCTGGTCAAAGCCTCCACGGTGTATATCACGAGTGGACACATGAGGAACACGATGACCAGGAAGCACGAGCTGATGACCAGGTTGTTCTCCTCTATATCGATGATGTTCTGGCTCGACAAGAAATGGAGACCAAAGAGAAAATCGGTGACTCTCATAACAAGGCCGAAAGTTTATCTGCTGCAAACACTAAGCGGTTCGCATTGAAGTTGAGTTTGTCTCCTATGCTTATTCTTCTTTGAAAGGTGTAGGAGTGAAATTTAAAAAAAATGTTATCAAACGTTTGTCTTTTGAATGACAAAATTGCATGCGACCAAATCTACTTTAATGCATATGATATTCGAACCATTCACTATGCTTTGCGAATACTAAAACACTCATGGAATCAATATTTCAGTTGTCAGTATTCATTTTATCAAAGGATACCTGGAATGTAACTAATATCTTTTCCCCCTGCCTCCCCCCAACCTCAGAATGCTTTCAAGCCACTCAACCCCAGGAAATTCTTATATCGTTATCGGTGAATGTCAAGTATATAGGCCGTTCTTAGCGGGTACATTCAATTTCCGGCAAAACCATACATCAAAGAAAGCCGCATGTGAGTTTTCCGGCAAAACTAAACATCAGAAGAAGCAGCACATTCAATTTTCGGCAACGATTACGAGCATGTATCAAAGTCGAACATGTAAATATATATAAGACGCTAGCCCTCCAGACCTCGCCAACTTTGAAATACTAAGGCTTTGTTCCCACTGAACGCTCGACAACCAAATTTTACACACACTCTCTATCTCCCTCTGTCTGTCTCTAATTGTCTATACCTTCCTTTCTCTGTGTTTGTTTCTTCATCCCTCTCTCTCACTCTTTGTCTCCCCCCACTCTCCGTCTCTCTCCCCCTCTCTCCGTCTCTCTCCCCTCTCTCTCCTTGTGTAAATATAAAATTGCAATGACACTATTCGTAACAATGGCCATGTTTGATGCAGGTGATATATCAAGAAAAAAATTCCTACAAAGAATTTGCTGTTCCAACTTGCCAGCAACCAATATCTTATAAAAATGTGCGACAGACTTGTATATAGTTTTAAATCTTCAACTTTTAATGAAACACTGCCTTTGGAGAATTTTATCCATTTAAACAAGCCTTCATTAAAACACAACATTTCTAATGCAGCCCCATTTGCGAAAACAGAATCGTAAATGTGACAGTCCCAAGCCTGAAATGCAGAGGGGAAATGTTGAATACATATTTCACTAATCGATCAACACACTCGAACATATTTTTTCCCGACATGCCGGAATTTGTATGCTCTAAAAATGGGAACAATTCGGAAGAAAAAAAATTGCCGGAAATTGCATACACTAAAATAAATGTTGCCGGAAAACGAAAGCTCCCTTCTTAGCGATTCAACTTCTAATTATTATATCGTTATCGGTGAATGTCAAGTATATAGGCCGTTCGTAGCGATTCAACTTCTAATTATTATATCGTTATCGATGAATGTCAAGTATATAGGCCGTTCTTAGCGATTCAACTTCTAATTATTATATCGTTATCGGTGAATGTCAAGAATATAGGTCGTTCTTAGCGATTCAACTTCTAAGTCCATTCAAGTCAGCATGTAGGTCACTGTACATGAATCAGCTATGTTTGTAGATGTAAACTGGTCATTGGCTGAATGCCTGGTCTGGTCTCGGCAAGGCTATCTATACCGTATCGAGGTGCAGGTTTGATCCCTGTCCTTTCCATCTGTCCTTATGTTTTTACATATTGTCTTATGTGTCGGTTTCAAGCTAGATCTAGGTCTATGTTTGATGTTCTATACTAGTCTATACAGCTGAAGCTGTTGAGGCCGGGGTTGCGCTCTTTCCAGCTCACCTGGAGTTCCTCGTTGATAAGGTTGGCCAGGTCTTGCTGGATGATGAGCAGGGTGTCCAGGTAGAGGGTCATGTTGTCAAACCAGTATTGGCCTCTGGGGATGGAGCAGTGCCGGGGGAAACAAAGAGGGAGAGAAAGGTTAGTGAAAAAAAAAGAAAAACATAAAAGAGAGACAACTAGAGAGAGAAGGGAGGAGAGACAGAGACAAACAGAGAGAGAGAGAGAGAGAGAGAGAGGAAGGAGTCAGAGGAATAAAGATAAGAACTTTAATTTAAAAAAAAAAGAGAATTAGAAAGAAGAGAGGAGAGATAGGGACAGACAGAGAGACAGACAGAGAGACAGACAGAGAGAGAGAGAGAGAGAGAGGCAGAGAGACAGAGAGAGAGGCAGAGAGGAAGGAGTCAGAGGAATAAAAATACGAACTTTACTTTTAAAAAAATAAAAGAAAACTCGATCTTGTGCAGGAGCTGAAGAAGTAGTCATGCTAGGATTAAACATAGAAAGAGAGTTAGTGTTTATGGAAAGGATGGGGGAAGTGTATGGGGAAGAGAACGGGAGAAGACAGAGATAGATAAATACCTGAGAATAAACAGACAGGAACGAAATATAACATATAGAAATATTTAGTTCTCTCTCTCTCTCTCTCTCTCTCTCTCTCTCTCTCTCTGTCTCTCTCTCTCTATCTATCTATCTATCTATCTGTCTATATATATGTCTCTGTCTCTCTGTCTCTCTCTGTCTCTCTGTCTCTGTCTCTGTCTCTGTCTGTCTGTCTGTCTGTCTGACTGTCTGTCTGTCTGTCTTTCTGTCTCTCTCTCTCCTTTTGTTTTTCGATTTCTCTTTCATTTTTTCCTCACTTTATTTAAGTATTTATCTATCTAACTTTATTCCGATTTATCTATTTATCTGCATTTCAAGTAATAATTTTTTTCTACTCATTTAAAAATCTACATATAAAAATAAAATCTTTAGCTCTCTGTAAACATTTTTTTTTCATCCTCTCTGTTTGATCTTTGAATTTCCCCTCCCTCTCTCTGTCGCCTACAGTGTATTTCACAAAGAAAAAAAACAAGAAATAATTGTCCTCTGCAAGCGTAAGAGTTTCACAAACAAAGAATGTTTTAATTATGACGTATTTCTTTTAATTCTCCGTCATTTTAACAATGTTTTGACATCAATAACGCAAAAATATGACATGGTTATCTAACATTTCGCTCAGAACTGTGATCTAATGTGACATCACTTGCGGTGAATATAGCGCTATACTGACGCTTCTATTCTTGTTGACAAAATACTTTATTTTTAGCTAAAGCAGAGCATTTTGTGCGGTGCACATACGCATCCAGGCATCGATAGGTTATTTTGATAATGAATGTGGAATTCACACGTGCCCAGGTGAAAATTTTCCTTTCGATTTGGAGGAAACCGTTGGGGGTTTAGAATGATTTGCACGTCTGTTTAACAAGACTTGCGTTATCATGACCTGTGGGTGCGAATAAAGGCGATAAGTGCTTAGGGGGGGGGGAGAGAGAGAGAGAGGCAGACAGACAGACAGGCAGACAGATAGTCAAACATACAGAGACAGAGAGAGAGATACAGACAAACAGACAGCTAGACAGACACACAGACACACAGAGACAGTGAGAGACAGAAACAGAGAGAGACATATAGACAGACAGACAGCTAGACAGACACACAAACACACAGAGACAGTGAGAGACAGAGACAGAGAGAGACATACAGACAAACAGACAGCTAGACAGACACACAGACACACAGAGACAGTGAGAGACAGAGACAGAGAGAGACATATAGACAGACAGACAGCTAGACAGACACACAGACACACAGAGACAGTGAGAGACAGAGACAGAGAGAGACATACAGACAAACAGACAGCTAGACAGACACACAGACACACAGAGACAGTGAGAGACAGAGACAGAGAGAGACATACAGACAAACAGACAGCTAGACAGACACACAGACACACAGAGACAGTGAGAGACAGAGACAGAGAGAGACATATAGACAGACAGACACAGAGAGACAGAGAGAGACATACAGAAAGACAGACCGCCAGCTAGACAGACACAACACAGTGGTAGAAAAGCAGGGAAGGGGTGAGGGGTGCGGGAGAGGAAAAGAGCATCGTATGAGGATGGGATAAGGAGAGATTGGAGTTTAGTTGACATCTGGTGGAACTTATCATACAATTTTTCTAGGTTTGACTCCCATTAAAGTGTTCCCTATCGTTTATAGTTTACAAGTCGAAATGGCAAAACACATGATCAATAGACAATCTAGTTCACCCGAAAAATACCAAGGGGAGCCTATCATAAACAACATCTTATAGACTTTTTAAATTATGTCCCTTTCTCACACATTTATACAGTTAACTTCAACATGTCCACCTTGACTTTATATCTATAGTCAGCAATTCAATTTTTTGACAAATAGGGTCTGGATTTATGCTTTATTTTCCTGTTTGTAATGAGGTTGTTGACAATAATTTTCAAGGTCAGGTTACCCTATTTGTTTTGGACTACACAAATCTGGAGAATTTTCATTAGAATCAAATGCAAAACCAAAACAAATAGGGCATAATTTAATTACGTCCTCATTCTCATACATTGTCTCATATTGGCTGCTCAATATCTTAATTTCCAGAGTACTTTAAGAGAAATGCACTCTTACTGGTCGTATGGGCACAGAAAGTTCACAACTTATGCATTTTTTCAAATTAGCAAAGCGTCACCAAAGAAAATAATGACGGGTTGGGTTTATAATAGATATCTTGTTAAAAACTATGGCTTCTGTCACAAAATCAGGACATTTTGAGGATTTTTGTAATATTTTTATATTTTAAGTTCCATACGCCTCATTTTGTGTAATTATTTTTCTCATTTGAATTCACGCACCTTTGAACATTTGTATTAGCGGCAGCATATTTGAATTGCTTCAATTTCTTCTATTCAAACTCAGCTGTCGGATGACCTGATCATAAGGCTAAGGAGCTGATGTAGCTGATCTTTTCATCAAATCATGGAAGCTCTTTTGCAATATTCTTTTTTTATCTCTTTAGTTTATTTTTATTGTTTGTTCTAATCGAATTTTTTTTCAAATCTTCTTATTTTGAGGCTTGAGAAACGGAGTTAACATTCTGTATCAGAGTTTGTACTTTAAGCATTTCTCTAGTGATAGAATTCACGTGCCATTTAGAATGAGTGGATAGTTTACATCTGGGTCTTATCACAAACAGAAACAAAAATCCTTTCCATAATGATTGTACGTCTGATATTGTTTTGCTGTTTTAATTAAATTCAAGTCTTTTTTTTAGGACAGACGCCATCTATAACTCAAATCTGGGTGAAAGAAAAAGTAACCAGTAGATGACATTATAAAATAAAAGTAAAGGAAAAACAACAGAAGCTACTCTAATATTGTAACATAAAGAGCAATATGTACACAATACTACCTGAGACCTACAAAGTGAGAATAAACTCACAATTCCTTCAATAAATTTATTTCAGTTTTTATTCTTAATTCAGAATAATTTTTTGAGAATTCCACACATTTTTTTTTCTTAAGTTTGTTCGCATGACGATAAAGTTTTGCTTTTTGTTATATTTAATGTACTTTTTTTCACACAATAATCTTTGAAAAACAATTCATCGCCCAACACCAAGGCTTTGTGAAAGGAAAATGCTGTATCAGAAAAATCTGTAGCTATTTTTCTACCTGCTTCTTTCGATAGGAAGCTTATGATTCCTCAATCTAAACTTTGTTATGACGATTCTCATCTTTACATGAGAGAGATTTAGAGAAGGAGGCTTTTGGAAGTCGTTAGTCTGATAATGTGTTTAATAATGTGCTACGGCTTTTAGTGGACTGGTCTTTTAGCGTTTGCTTTATTATACTGATACTTTGGGTTAAAGTTTTGGTTATTGTGTTCTTCTGTTTGATATAGGAACCTGAGCCCCAGTGCTTGATCGATGTAGTCTGTCCAGATGTTTTGAGCCGAAATAAAAAAAAAGTTTTCTTGTGCTCCGTTAGGCTGTGATGCATGAGGCCAAGAGATATAGAGTACTCCACTTAAAAAAAAAAAAATAAATTTTCAATTAGTCTGGCCGTAATTTGAGTTTCCTCTAAACCATGCAGCTGAGTAATTTTTTGTTTACTTTTATGTAACGTTGTCTATCACTGCCAAGTTAGGAAAACTACAGAATTCGAATCCGTGGTCTTGACCATGAAGTAAATTACATGAACTTCACTTCAGTTATGTCCATTACTTCGTATACTTATGTACTTTTTTTTTAGTATTGATTTGTTCTGTTTTACGTAATTGTGTATACACAAAGAATTTTTGTCTCCACCCTAAAAGTGTACAGTTAAAATAGACATTTGACTTGGAAACGTTCAATAGAGAAAGGTACGATCTTTACGATTTCTTTAAATTATAGTAACTAGTTTCAGTATGGTTTTCACCTCACAAAATTCGAGACTTATATTCCGTTAAAATAAAATAATTTTAATGAAACCTTGATATTTTCTAAGAATTGTAAATGGCATCATTGATTTGAAGTACACACCTAGTGAGCAAAGAAAGGGTTTACACAATCTCTACAATTCCTTTTTCAATTTCGTTTCTTCAAAACTAGGCTATCGAAGAGAGAGAGATAGACAGAGAGAGAGAGAATGAGAGAGAGAGAGAGAGAAAAAAAAGAGAGAGAGAGAGAGAGAGAGAGAGAGAGAGAGAGAGAGAGAGAGAGAGAGAGAGAGAGAGAGAGAGAGAGAGAGAGAGAGAGAGAGAGGGACTGTCTCAAACATAATTAACCCTGAGGTCACCTGGTGATCGATGCATGCGTGCTTCGTGTGTTCTGCATCTCATGGCGGAAACTCTGAATGACTGCAGTCAGGTTGGTCCCCGTGCTTGTCACCCCTTCCTGGCAAGGTGAACGTTACACAAAATAAAAATAATAAGATCAGTTTTTTTTCTAAAAATCTCAATCAATTAAAAGATAATTTTAAACATGGATTATTCTATAGGTTGAGATTATTGAGCAGCTATGAATGCGAGCAAACCATTGCATCAATAAACGCGGAATCCATTACCTAGGAAAGAACAGAATTCGTTAATTTGCTTTATTTCTCTTATGTGATAGGATCTGAAAACACACTACAGCAGTGCCTTGGATGGACCATGTTCGAGCAAGACGGCTCGGATTGCAAAACGTTACGAAATAAAATCAGTGAAATAAAAAAAAACCCTCGCAATTTAGTTATTTGTTGTTGATTTTTTTTTAATGTCAATATTTATCTGCTCCCCCTCTTTTCTCTGCATGCTCTTTCTGTCTCTTTTCCTCGTCTCTCTTTTTTACAAAAAGTTTGCCTTTTTATTGACGAGTAATGTTATAATTTTTAGCTCACGATCAATTCTTTTCTTTCTATATTTTACTCTGTTGTGTGTATTCAGAAAAACGATTATTTTTAAATGATCTTCATGGATGTCATTGCACTGCAAACGAATTCTCTTAAATATTTGATTAAGATAACTTTAATTTTCAGATTACCTGTTTAACAAAAAAAATATAAGGCAAAGAATGGACTTGATTCGTTCCCTCTAGTTTCCCTACTTATCTCATTTCACCTGGAAGATCGGGTCGACGATTTGGGAGTAGAGGACGGCAGATCTGTAGTTTGCTTTAAAGTTGGTCACCCGCATGTTGTAGCGCTCGTAGATACTCTGGGTGGGGAATCCGCCTGATGGGGAGAGGGGGGGGGGGGGGAGAGGGGTGATGGTATCAGTGGCAAAAACCAGGGCTGTGGAACACAGCTACACTGCTGGACGGCTTCAAGGCCAATCCTAGCCTTGAAATATATAGGCTAAAACGGTCAACAGATTAATTTATGAATGAATCAGAAAACAAACGAGGGTACCTCTGAAATTTAAAGACTATTGCCCGAGAAGCTTTCTAATTAAATTTGGAGTTGTTTTTTTTTGTTGGTTTTTTTCAAACACAAAAAAAATGTATCTGGGCCATTGGAAGATCGCATGGAATACAAACGAGTATAATATTCTGACACACTAATGTTACCTTCCACATAGAAAACAGTTCCCAGAGATCTCTCTATGCCCACATGCTCCATGCCGGTGACGATTTTCTGGTAAGCTACGAGAATCTTCCAAATGCTGGCCTGGTTGCTCTCCTTGATGGCGCCGTACATCCACTCAACGAACCGCCCGATGAGGCTGTTGTAGAAGTCCATCTCCACATAGATGTCGTAGTTGTTGGGGTCGAGCTAGGAGACAGGTTTACAGACACAAAAATAAGGGTATTGATGCTGCTGGAGGCAGATTTCGAAAGCTTTTATTTTTGCTTATATTTGTTTGTCAAAAATGGGTCCTCGTCGGATGGTGTGAGAAACAGAAGAGAAATATGGATAAGAAAATGAAGAAGGAAAATCAGACAGAAACACAGGCACAAAAATTTGTACTAAACTAAAAGGAAAAGGGAGAGTTTCAATTTGTTTTCAACTGCTGATGCGAGTCCCGTGTACCTGGTTCCTGTGGTCCTGCAGGTATTTCTTAAAGGCTTTCTTGGACTGGAAGATGTTGCTGAAGTCGTCGTTGACTGGCCAATCGGAGAGCTCCTGGACAGCCCTGTCCGTGAGGAGATACTCGTTCATCAGGAAGGTCTTGGTCTCCGGCCCCAAGATGGACAAGTACAGCACGGACATGTCGCGCTCGCGCTGGATCCTGTCCAGGAAGCGGCCGATCTCCACGCTGAACTTCACGGCGTACTGGGTCTGACCAGGTCAAACCATAGCCGGCCAGGGTCATCAACACAGCAAGGGAAGAGGATGGAGAGGAGGATTCATATTGGGTAGCGATAGTAAAATATCGTTTCATGGCAGGACAAGAGAAGAAGAATCCTCGAGATATCAGAATAGAAACTAAGAATGAAATTCATATGTGGATTGGGAGAATTATAGAGATGTTAACATGGCGGACAAGTTTAATCCTCTTGAGAATTTTGGGATTTGTTTAGCAACTGGTAGCTAATAAGTTGAAAATATGAATGAAAGCCCGCTGTATTAACGCTTAAACTTCAAAGTAAGAATGAAATGTGTTCTTTAACATGAAGTGAAATTTTAGAAGCGAATGCTTGTCATGTTCAAATTTTGCATCCAATTTAATCATTTAATTCCTTCCCTACTTGTACCTGTTCAATGTCAGACTTTCCTTGGATACTGTAAGACAAGCTGTACACAGTAAAGGCCCATAACCCCAGAATCGGCAGCAGAGTAAGGGAGAGAATCTTCAGGAGTTGTATCCTCTTGCCAGTGTCTGTTAATGGTTCTCCTCTACAGATGCCCCCTGTTAGCAGAACAGCGTATGATAGTGTCTAAGCATATCATTATGTGTGGATTAGATCTATAATTGAGACTTCTTTGCTCCAAGTTCCGAATAAATAATTATACACTTCAAATCTATTTCAAACAGAAAACCAGAATCATTATAAAAAATAGAACTAAGAAATACAGAAAAAAGCAAAAACGAAATTGATAGAATTTGTTGGAAGGTTATACATACTAGTTTAAGAAACGGGCTTGCTTGTTAGGAAAGTTGAGTTTTAAGAATATAAACAGAAGTTAAGTGTTCTCTTTCTTTAGCATTTACTCTTCTCTTTATATCATTGCTACAAACAATGAGTATTAATTGCTATGCCAGATTCTTTTAGGGCCTTAGAACGAGATCAATTTTAGACCGAATATTTAGAACATTTTTTTAAAGAGTAGCCCTTACTGTCCAGGTTTGCAATTCATGAATGATCTTTACGAGAATATTTTGCCTAGAGTACTCATGCCTTAACCCATTGCGCTGCTTGGCCAGAACTCACAGATAACTTTGGAGGTGCCAGTCTCGGGGTGCATGGCGTCTATGATATCCTGGGACTTGAGCGAGAACGCTATGGAGCCCTGGCGCATGTGCGACATGAAGGATGAGTTGAGCGGGTTGTCCAGCTCTCTAGGGGAGGTAACCTCGTGCTCGGGCAGCTCCTCTGATGAACACGCGAGATAAAGAGGGGGAGGTTTCGTCAAACAAATTGTGAAAAAGACCAAATATGACCACAAAATCGGATTCCTGGTTGAATTTTAAAATAATTTATTACTATTTCCCATTAGAGCGCCGCCCCCCCCTCCTACCTCAAACTTTTTTATAATCCCTACAATGTTACTGTGAATGTATAGGGCAATCTATAGTGTGACTGAGGACCAGGGTTGGAGTGTGTTTCTACTTGCAGCAAATGCAATACCTGTTAGTTTGA
The DNA here is from genome assembly GCA_033675545.1 of Elysia crispata. Classification (NCBI taxonomy): domain Eukaryota; kingdom Metazoa; phylum Mollusca; class Gastropoda; family Plakobranchidae; genus Elysia; species Elysia crispata. Next base: position 45,755 of record JAWDGP010004789.1, read on the forward strand.
TTAGGACGTACCTAGCTTAACGTTGTGGAGGTTTTCATAAGGTTTTAAATGTAGATCTACATCTAGACCTATAGAAGTAATTCTAGAGCATATGAATATATTAATGCTAAACTTAAGAAAATGTAAGACCGGCGTGCTACATGAAAAAGTAGCCTTTTTCGGAGCAGCTTAGAAGGTATCGGCATGTAGCAATTTAAATTAAAATGTTATCAAGGTGAGAAATAAGTTACAAGAAAGAAATATAGTTGACTTTACACTGTTGCGGCACAGTTAGGCCTCTCATAGAAAGATCTACACGCGCGTGTAGTGTGTGAGTGCACGCGCCTGATTTGTGTAAATACACGTGCTTGTTTTATGTGTGTGAGTGCACGCGCATGTTTTATGTGTGCGGATACATTCCCCTTTTAACTTTGTGTGTGAGTGCACGCGCCTGTTTTGTGTGTGTTTGAATACTTGCTCGTTTTTTTGTGTGTGAGTACACGCGTGTGTTTTATGTGTGTCAGTACAAGCGCGTGTTTTATGTGAGAGTGAGCGCGCGCGTTTTTTTTTTGTTTTTTTTTTTTGTGCTATTAGTGAATCGCATTTCGTGTGTGACTGTGCGGCAACGCAGCTTAGCCACAACTTGACAGATCCAAGACAGAAATTATTCCTGGGTGCGTGCGGCCTTTACGGGACAATTGGGCCGAGTGATATTGAGGTGTTGACGATTGGAATCTTTTTCGACGTGTAGCTTATGAATTTAATTCTCAGAATTTGAAGCCTTATTTTTTGCTCACGATAAATGTTAATTCTCTCCACTACAGTAATAGTATTTTAATATTTAGATTCAGATCTCTAGAAAGATTTCACATGTGCAGTCAAAAGATTTTTTTAAAATTAATTGATAGTAATTGGATGCTGGGAATATATGTAGGGAGGCTGGTATAGTTATTTATTTGTGGCAGTAGCAGTAGGCATTTAGAGTAGATCTATAGTAATTTTAGTACATGTATGTCAAATATCAGCTTGTGGGTGGAGCCAAGTGCACTTCTAGCTTGTTTTATTAGTAGACTTAGTTTAGTGGCGGGAAACTTGTCTCCGCCCCTCTAGCACTTTTTTCCTTGTATTCTATATAATAATAATTATGAAGATACTTCGTTGTAATGATTACATTGACTAGCCGATCTATTCTTTTGTTCCTGTCCAGCTGGCCAGAGAAGATTTCTTCAGTCGGCTTCGGACGTACTTTGATTCGGGGAACTTGGGGAATTTAGGGAAACTACTAGTTGTACTAAGCTATGTGATGCTTTGATCGGGAGATGCTAAATATCGTACGTAGATGTAACGACGGGTTTCGTAGATTCTATGATCTCGGTCGGGTGGTGTTTTAGTTGGAGAAACGGGTTGCTCCGTTCGACGGAGTTAATTTTCCTTGGTCGGCATTGGCCCTTGTTCTAGGGAAGTTGGGCGACGAACTGGGAAACCAGGCAAGTCTTTGGCCGGGGATTATGCCGATTGAGTTTGCACTATAAATTGTAGAGCTCGGAAAGATTCGTTGTCAATACCTTTTTTGGAGTATCTAGAGGCCGCGTATGTTAGAAGTATTGTTTGGAATTACTGAGACGGTGAAAAGTTCTTGTGATTATTCCTGGTGGAAATTATTCAGGTATTGTGGAAACCACTTCTACTACTGAGAAGTTGTGTTGGATTATCATTTGTTTCAATTCTACGTGACTTGGGCATTGGCTGACTATTAGGCATGTTTATTAGGCATTTTATTCTGACCTTTTTTGTGTACGCTTCTATTTAGTATCTTCTACTTATTATTCTGGCCATTTCGCTTTAGAATATCTGATATTAGTATATTATTTGCACTTTATCTTGAGTATCTTCTTGGCGCTTATCATTCTGACCACTTGTTTTAGTATCATCTACACGTACATGACACTTTATCTTGGCCACTTCTAGAATTTGTTATTCTGACCATTTCATTACGTAATCGGTTTTCGATCTTCTATGTATTTTATTCTTTCAGAGTCGCTTTCATTCATTGTGTAACAAACTTATTATAGGCGGTAATTTTAACTTCTTCTGAGTGTAACTATTCTATTCTTGTCAAGTCTCGACACCCGCTCATATTAGTTAGGGAACAGTGGCCTTAGAACTCCACTGATACTTAATGGCCCGAGAGTGTGAATTCTGTAGTATTACACGGCTGCTAGGCGCGCTACCATAACAAGTTAGAGCCGGCAATTACTTAGAGTTGGAAGACGCACTGAGCTTCTATAGATAACTAGTGGGTCCTGTTGTTGTAGGAAGTTAAGATTCACTCAGCTAGTTACATATATTGATTGAAATATAGAGAGAGACAGAGACAAGGAGAGAAACTGATACACGCACACACACAGAGAAATC
>JAWDGP010004791.1:0-11236 GCA_033675545.1 Elysia crispata
TAACACTAAAAAAAATTCTCTCGTATTTCTAACGGGTTCATCATTTTTCATATACTGTTTTACATTCATTACTGCCTTTGCTATTAATGTCAAAGTAGAAACTTAAAAAAAAAAACAACATAAAAAACTTGGTCAATCCACCTAAACATTACTATCATCGTTGATTTTAATTGATCATTGGAGTAACAATAGCAAGCAACGGCTCAAAAACCACACACACACATACACACAAACAAACCATGGAAAAACAAATGAAACCTAACAAGCCCTGCTTACCATCTGTGTCAAACCTGTGTAGTAGGACCTCCATCTCTGCCTCTGTGATGACCCCGTCACCATTTGTGTCGTCATCTCTAGCTTCCGCCCACAGCTTCTCATTGAGAGACCTTCAAGGGAGATAAATACCTACATGTTTACAAAATCGGTTTAAGATTATGTTAAAGGGGAAGAGAACAAAATATTAAGATGAAAATCGCTGTTTACTCTGGGTTGATTGAATTTTCTTTCTTAGAGTCCTTAAAACTAAGAAAGAGAAATACCATGCTATGCTATAAGTATTGGTTCTGAGGATAAGCGTACTGATGACGAAAATGGCAATAATAACAATTTTCTGGCTGACTGTAGGTCACCCATTTACACTCGTTCTTTGTTTCTCATCTCATTTACTACATGTACGTTTGTACTTATTCTCTTTTCCATAATGATTAGATTTAAAAAAAAATTTTAAATAATCACCACCACCACCACCACCACAACCAAAAATCTAGACTTAGCTGTAAATTAATGTTCGATTGGAAAGTAATCTGAAAGTTTTCAACAACGAACACAACCCGTGGGTTTCAGAAGAGGATATGCTGAACAGAATATAAATGTAGTTCTTTGAATTCACCGAACTAAAAACACGGTAAGTTTTTGAAATCCTCTTCTGTGATTTGAAAAATCTGAAAATTTTGTTTAGATCAAGTATGACTTGAATGTGAATAGCTTTAAAGGGCGCTTAATTCGTCGAAATTCGTGAACGTTTAGCAGCAAAAAACAACAATACAACAACAACAAAAAAAACACAACAGATGACCCTTTGCAAGATTGCTAGCAATTAACTTGGATATACACAGATTTAGATTCAAGAAACTCATTATTAGGTATGGAGGTTACATCTTCCAATTTCTGATTGCCTCAAAATCTCGAACTAGAGAGAACATTGAACTTTATATCTTCCTCCATGTTCTCAGACATTGATAGTACAATAAAAACAATACAAGCTAGATCACAACTCTTGGAAACACTACATACAGCTTAAGTTCCAGGGTCAAGGAAGATGCAGGGGCGTCCGAAGACGTTTCAGAAATGCAAATAGAGAGAAATAGCATTGGTCACCAACTACATCTCAAGTAAAGACAATGAACTAAGAAAAACAATTGTAATACTATAATTGTCTTTCTTAGTTCGTTGTCTTACTTGAGATCTAGTTGGTGACTGCTTTATATTTTTTTTTACATTTCTGATCGTACAATAATAATCACAATTATCTACTTGTTTCTTCCTGTGAAGTACCAACAAAAAAGCGTTATTTTTATACTCTTCTTACAAAACTCTCGCAAGCTGAACTGGTCGCAGACCGATGCTCCAGGCATCTTCTCTGTACAGGATGGCAAGGGTAGGCCGGAAACAGTCTCGGTTTTTCCCCAAATTCTCCTTAGTTTCACAGAAGTTGATCAGTTGCTGTGAAGAGGACGAATTTGAGTGAACAAATATAGAACTCTAGTCTTCTCATTAATCTTTCACCGGTTAGTATCTAAACCTGGGGTTGTACGTCAGAGGTAGACTCACACGCTTTGACCTCAGGACTGGAATCTGGACTTGGTCAATGTTTCAATGGGTCTCTATAATTATTGCGTTGAGCACTTCTGTACATGCACATACCTTGAAAGTCTACTTTTTTATATATATATATATATATATATATATATATATATATATATATATATATATATATATATATATATATATATATATATATAAAACAGATAAAGCAGTCGGAAATATTATGGATCTGTTAAATACTTCTAAAAACAGAAAAAAATGTCATGACATAAACTTTTTCTTTAATTATGAAAAAGTGTCGAGGTAAATTCAACTGAATCCATTCAATCTCATCAAACTAAAATGCTTGACTTTTGTCAAGGGAAGTAACCTATCTTTCTATCAACATAAATGACAGTTACCGGTTATTTCCCTTTGATAACTCAGTAATAGTTTAAATTCGTAGGTGGTGGGACCAAATTATGGAGGCCGAACTCGTGCTCAACTGAACAAGAAAGAAACTACCTGATTTGGATGTAATTTTGTTTTTTTTTAAATTGTCGCTTTCAGAAATCTTTACTTCGTGAGCACATAAACAAAATCGTATTTTGTAATTTTAAATCCCCCCCCCCACACACACACACCTTCTACTAACGGATCACCTACCTGTATAAAAGTGTGCATGTACTCATCTCTCCTAGCCTCAGATGGTCCTGAAGCTGAAATCATATGTTTTGTGTTTTTTCATTACTCAGCTGCCACACTCTCAGATCAATGACATATTTAGTAATTTAAAAAACAAAGCAAAATTTATTTATGGATACATTTACCTATCGGATACATAATCTATCGGAAAAAGGCTTAAAGCCATACTATGAGAGAAGTGATCCATAATTTTTTATCCCGTACTTGATCCCACAAGATGTAACGCATGTATACAACTATCTGTAAATGAAGGTCTGAGCACACCAGGGTTTTCATATAACGGACGGCCCATAACAGCCAGTCACCACTTGAATTCTGGTTTGCGCACCCAACCTACATGGTCAGCCCACACTTGTGATGTTAGGATCAAAGGTCGATCGACTCTAGCGCCTGACCGCTCGTCACGTGAACACTACTGACCGAAAAGGAAAAAAAATTGTAATGATTTTTTTAAATTTCTGGCCTGGCATTTTTTAGAAATTTGAGTATAAAGTTCTGAATCGAGGAGCGATACAAGATGGAGCCCGGGCCAACACAGGCCAGGTTTTATGACAAGGCTGTAACACACAGGATGTCGCGCGCTGCAACATATGGCACTGATCGTGCTGGCTTGGGGGTCCGGCCCGCGTCTGCTATTGCAAACGGAAGTAGACTGTCCTATCAAGTGAAGAGTGGCTGTTACTGGCTGTCCGTTACAGCACGGCTCTGGTTGAGTCTAAGACTTTAAAAGAAAGTCAGTGAGCGAATGAAATCTTTCTGGTTGCGAATATCCAATATGAAGATAGAACAGCAAGATAAGAAAAGAAGCCAAACTACTCGCTCGAGAAAACCCTACTTGGCCTGTTTCCCGTAATACCCCCGTCACGTCTGGTTACCCGTGATACCCCCCCCCCCTCCCCCGTCAGGTATGGTTACCCGTGATACCCCCCCCCGTCAGATCTGGTTACCCGTGATACCCCCCCCCCGGTCAGATCTGGTTACCCGTAATACTCCGTCAGGTCTGGTTACCCGTGATACTCCCGTAAGGTCTGGTTACTGTGATACCCCCCCGACAGGTCTGGTTACCCGTGATACCCCCGTCAGGTCTGGTTACCGTGATACCCCCCCGACAGGTCTGGTTACCCGTGATACTCCCGTCAGGTCTGGTTACTGTGATACCCCCGTCAGGTCTGGTTACCGTGATACCCCCCCCCGTCAGGTCTGGTTACCGTGATACCCCCGACAGGTCTGGTTACCCGTGATACCCCCGTCAGGCCTGTTTCCCGTGATACCCCCCCGACAGGTCTGGTTACCCGTGATACTCCCGTCAGGTCTGGTTACAGTGATACCCCCGTCAGGTCTGGTTACCGTGATACCCCCTGACAGGTCTGTTTCCCGTGATACCCCGTCAGGCCTGTTTCCCGTGATACCCCGTCAGACCTGTTTCACGTGATACCCCGACAGGTCTGTTTCACGTGATACCCCGTCAGGTCTGGTTACCGTGATACCCCCCCGTCAGGTCTGGTTACCGTGATACCCCCGTCAGGTCTGGTTACCGTGATACCCCCGTCAGGTCTGGTTACCCGTGATACCCCCGTCAGGTCTGGTTACCGTGATACCCCCGTCAGGTCTGGTTACCGTGATACCCCCGTCAGGTCTGGTTACCGTGATACCCCGTCAGGTCTAGTTACCCGTGATACCCCCGTCAGGTCTGGTTACCGTGATACCCCGTCAGGTCTGGTTACCCGTGATACTCCGTCAGACCTGTTTCTCGTGATACCCCGTCAGGTCTGGTTACCCGTGATACCCCCGTCAGGTCTGGTTATCGTGATACCCCGTCAGATCTGTTTCCCGTGATACCGCCGTCAGACCTGGTTACCGTGATATCCTCAGTCAGGTCTGCTTACCGTGAGGCCCCCGTCAGGTCTGATCACCGGCAGGGCGGTGACACAGCGACCAGCTTCTTCACTATGTCTCTCTTCTCTGACTTTATTTTGCTCTTAGAGCTTAGGAAACTTTCAATGACGATATGTTTTCCTTTTAGCTTTTTTTTTTAAATGTTGACATAACTTTAGAAACAGCGTTTGGTGCCGACAAAAACCTGTCTTTCTTTTATGAGCAGAGAACAAGGCTGTCTCGTGTCTACTTTCTAAAAAACGTTAATTGCTCTCTGCGCCCTTTCTCCTCTCTGCTCTCCCCAAATCTCTGAATCATTACCTGATAGAGGCCAGTCCTTAATAATTTTTCTTAAGAATAAGATAAGGCGGGTCTTTGACTTGGTGATGTCACCTGAAAGTCTTTCCATAGCCCGTTGAATTTGACCCATTGCTGGATAAAATTGGGGACTAACTTAGTAAGCGAAAATACCTTGAACAACTTTACAGATTTCAGTGGATAGATAAAGTTGATACCGTTATAAAAGTCGTCCACGGGCAGACAACTGTCTGTGTATTGATTCTGCCAGACATGTTGTATGAACTCTGCACTAAGCCCGAGATAGTTCTCTCTCCTTGTCTGCCACTCTGCCTCGCAGATCTTTCCGTCACCTGAGCAGCCGAGAAGGAAAACAGGTTGCTTGTTGCGTAAAAAAACAACACAATCCATTTAAAGAGCCTTTAGAACGCTCTCTGTCATGAAGGTATAGATAGACGAGAAGCTATGAATCCCCACGAGGCAGTGCACCTTTAGGAGGTTTTGTGTGAACTATTATGATGACAGCCTTGGGCGTGGAGAAAAATCCTTAAATAGATAAGGAATTTCCAAAACTAGCTGTTTTTCTACTGCTACATAATATTGGAAAAATATCTAAAATGTAACATTACTGCTGTTACTTGAGACCGATATAGAAGTTTTGTAATGGATGTCATCACTGTCAGTGTCAGCTTATTTCAATCTTTAAACTTTTCTATGGTTAAAGCACATATCACTGACCACCACTGCCGGCCACAAGCCAAGGGTAACACCTTTACTGATGACCATCGGACTAGTGTGGGCTACTGGACACTGATGTGGTGATGGCTTGAATAAAGCTTCACTTTCTTTATCTACCTTATAAAACATTTCGGTCTGTCTGTTTGTCTGTCTGTGTGTCTCTCCTTTTTATTTGTTTGTCTATCTCTGTCTCTGTCTTTCTGTCTGTCTGTCTGCCTCTCTCTCTCTCTCTCTCTCTCTCTCTCTCTCTCTCTCTCTCTCTCTCTCTCTCTCTCTCTCTCTCGTTTCATGAAAAGTTTATATAATACTAAAGGAACCAACCTTAGCATCTTCCAACATCGTCTTACTGTTTGTTAACTTCTAATTTGTTACTGCTGCACAGGACGTTTCACCACTATATTACTAGTACCAAATAGATAATTTTTGCTTCAACTGTATGTGACAGCCATAGAAACTTTATTCACAAAACAATAAAGAACAACAGAATACTTTGACATACCATCTACGTCATAGTTGTTTCGTAGGTCATAAATGACGTCATCCTTATCATCCACACAGTTGTTGGTGACGTCACGTCTCATCATGTCCAACAGTAGCTTAAACCACGTGTCACTGCAAAGATTGAAGGAATAAAAAAAAAAGAAAAGTAAAATAGAACTGTTTCACTCTGCTACTCTTTCTAGTCTCGCGGTATTATTTTGCTCACGTGATGTTCTTACTCAGATCCCTCCCAGCTCATCAAGTCTGTTCTCAAAACTGATTGGTCAATTGTTTATGATGACAATACAAATCACTTTGAGAAAAAATATACTTAAAAAAAAGGCTTTCAAGATGGCGGCTCCAAATGTGTAACAAAGGAGGAAGTCTTTGGAGAATTCCCTCAAACTGACAAGCCACGTTCAGTAACAAACACATCTCCCTCAATCTTCACACTTACCCGCCTGACACATCATTTCCCGAGGGCCAACCCACCAGCATCGTGTTGGAGGGGTGAGCACGGCTACTTGTTGCTAACTGTAGACAGTACTTGTCGCTAACTGTAGACAGTACTTGTCGCTAACTGTAGACAGTACTTGTCGCAAACTGTAGACAGTAATTGTCGCTAACTGTAGACAGTACTTGTCGCTAAATGTAGACAGTACTTGATGCTAACTGTAGACAGTACTTGTCGCTAACTGTAGACAGTACTTGTCGCTAACTGTAGACAGTACTTGTCGCTAACTGTAGACAGTACTTGTCGCTAACTGTAGACAGTACTTGTCGCTAACTGTAGACAGTAGTTGTCGCTAACTGTAGACAGTAGTTGTCGCTAACTGTAGACAGTATTTGTCGCTAACTGAAGACAGTGGTTGTCGTTAACTGTAGACAATAGTTGTCGCTAACTGTAGACAGTACTTTTCGCTAACTGTAGACAGTACTTGTCGCTAACTGCAGACAGTACTTGTCGCTAACTGTAGACAGTACTTGTCGCTAACTGTAGACAGTACTTGTCGCTAACTGTAGATAGTGCTTGTCGCTAACTGTCCATAGTGCTTGTCGCTAACTGTAGATAGTACTTGCTTTAACTGCAGAAAGTACTTGTCGCTAACTGAAGACAGTACTTGCCGCTGACTGCAGACAGTTCTTGTCGCTGACTGCAGACAGTTCTTGTCGCTTACTTAGAGGGCACTTGTGGCTAACTGTACACAGTACTTGCCGCTAACTGTAGACAGTACTTGTTCCTAACTGTAGACAGTACTTGTCGGTAACTGTAGACAGTATTTGTCGCTAACTGTAGACAGTAGTTGTCGTTAACTGTAGACAATAGTTGTCGCTAACTGTACACAGTACTTGCCGCTAACTGTAGACAGTAGTTGCCGTTAACTGTAGACAGTACTTGTCGGTAACTGTAGATAGTGCTTGTTGCTAACTGTAGACAGCGCTTGTCGGTAACTGTAGATAGTGCTTGTCGCTAACTGTAGATAGTGCTTGTTGCTAACTATTGACAGTACTTGTCGCTAACTGTAGATAGTGCTTGTCGCTAACTGTAGACAGTACTTGTCTCTAACTGTAAACAGTACTTGTTGCTAATATAGACAGTGCTTGTCGCTATTTGTAGACAGTGCTTGTCGCTAACTGTAGACAGTACTTGTCGCTAACTGTAGACAGTACTTGTCGCTAAATGTAGACAGTACTTGTCGCTAACTGTAGATTGTGCTTGTCGCTAACTGTCGATAGTGCTTGTCGCTAACTGTAGATAGTACTTGCTCTAACTGCAGACAGTACTTCTCGATAACTAAAGACAGTACTTGCCGCTAACTGCAGACAGTTCTTGTAGCTGACTTAGAAGGCACTTGTCGCTAACTGCACAATGTACTTGCCGCTAACTGTAGACAGTTTTTGTTGCTAACTGTAGATAGAAGTTGCCGTTAACTGTAGACAGTACTTATCGCTAACTGTATATAGTGCTTGTCGCTAACTGTAGATAGTGCTTGTTGCTAATTGTTGACAGTACTTGTCGAAAACTGTAGATAGTGCTTGTCGCTAACTGTAGACAGCACTTGTTTCTAACTATAAACAGTACTTGTTGGTAATATAGACAGTGCTTATCGCTATTTGTAGACAATGCTTGTCGCTAACTGTAGGCAGTGCTTGTCGCTAACTGTACACAGTACTTGTCGCTAACTGTAGACAGTACTTGTAGCTAACTGTAGACAGTAGTTCTCGCTAACTGTAGACAGAAGTTGTCGCTAACTGTAGACAATACTTGTCGCTAACTGTAAACAGTAGTTGTCGCTAACTGTAGACAGTACTTGTCTCTAACTGTAAACAGTACTTGTTGCTAATATAGACAGTGCTTGTCGCTATTTGTAGACAATGCTTGTCGCTAACTGTAGGCAATGTTTGTCGCTAACTGTAGACAGTACTTGTCGCTAACTGTAGACAGTACTTGTCGCTAACTGTAGACAGTACTTGTCGCTAACTGTAGATAGTGCTTATCGTTAACTGTCGATAGTGCTTGTCGCTAACTGAAGACAGTACTTGCTCTAACTGAAGACAGTACTTGCCGCTGACTGCAGACAGTTCTTGTCGCTGACTGCAGACAGTTCTTGTCGCTGACTTAGAAGGCACTTGTCGCTAACTGTACACAGTACTTGCCGCTAACTGTAGACAGTACGTTTCACTAACTGTAGACAGTTTTTGTTGCTAACTGTAGACAGTAGTTGCCGTTAAGTGTAGACAGTACTTGTCGAAAACTGTAGATAGTGCTTGTTGCTAACTGTAGACAGCGCTTGTCGGTAACTATAGATAGTGCTTGTCGCTAACTGTAGATAGTGCTTGTTGCTAACTATTGACAGTACTTGTTGCTAACTGTAGATATTGCTTGTCACTAACTGTAGACAGTACTTGTGTCTAACTGTAAACAGTACTTGTTGCTAATAAAGACAGTGCTTGTCGCTATTTGAAGACAATGCTTGTCGCTAACTGTAGGCAATGTTTGTCGCTAACTGTACACAGTACTTGTCGCTAACTGTAGACAGTACTTGTCGCTAACTGTAGACAGTACTTGTCGCTAACTGTAGATAGTGCTTATCGTTAACTGTCGATAGTGCTTGTCGCTAACTGAAGACAGTACTTGCTCTAACTGAAGACAGTACTTGCCGCTGACTGCAGACAGTTCTTGTCGCTGACTGCAGACAGTTCTTGTCGCTGACTTAGAAGGCACTTGTCGGTAACTGTACACAGTACTTGCCGCTAACTGTAGACAGTACTTTTCGCTAACTGTAGACAGTTTTTGTTGCTAACTGTAGACAGTAGTTGCCGTTAAGTGTAGACAGTACTTGTCGAAAACTGTAGATAGTGCTTGTTGCTAACTGTAGACAGCGCTTGTCGGTAACTGTAGATAGTGCTTGTCGCTAACTGTAGATAGTGCTTGTTGCTAACTATTGACAGTACTTGTCGCTAACTGTAGATATTGCTTGTCACTAACTGTATATAGTACTTGTCTCTAACTGTAAACAGTACTTGTTGGTAATATAGACAGTGCTTGTCGCTATTTGTAGAAAGTGCGTGGCGCTAACTGTAGGCAGTGCTTGTCGCTAACTGTAGACAGTACTTGTCGGTAACTGTAGACAGTACTTGTCGCTAACTGTACACAGTATTTGTCGCTAACTGTAGACAGTACTTGTCGCTAACTGTAGATTGTGCTTGTCGCTAACTGTCGATAGTGCTTGTCGCTAACTGTAGATAGTACTTGCTTTAACTGCAGACAGTACTTGTCGCTAACTGAAGACAGTACTTGACGATAACTGCAGACAGTTCTTGTCGCTGACTGCAGACAGTTCTTGTCGCATACTTAGAAGACATTTGTCGCTAACTGTAGACAGTACTTGTCGCTAACTGTAGACAGTAGTTGTCGTTAACTGTAGACAGTAGTTGTCGCTAACTGTAGACAATACTTGTCGCTAACTGTAAACAGTACTTGTCGCTAACTGTAGACAGTACTTGTCGCTAACTGTAGACAGTACTTGTCGCTAACTGTCGATAGTGCTTGTCGCTAACTGTAAATAGTACTTGTTGCTTAACTATTGACAGTACTGTCAACTGCAGACAGTAATTGTCGCTAACTGAAGACAGTACTTGTCTCTAACTGCAAGACAGTTCTTTTCGCTGACTGCAGACAGTTCTTTGGTCGCTGACTTGTAGAAGCGTGCATTTGTCGCTAACTGTACACAGTACTTGCCGCTAACTGTAGACAGTACTTGTTGCTAACTGTAGACAGTTTTTGTTGCTAACTGTAGTTAGTAGTTGCCGTTAACTGTAGACAGTACTTGTCGCTAACTGTAGATAGTGCTTGTTGCTTACTGTAGACAGCGCTTGTCGCTAACTGTAGACAGTGCTTGTCTCTAACTGTAAACAGTACTCTTCGCTAACTGTAGACAGTATTTGTCGCTAACTGTAGTCAGTGCTTGTTGCTAACCGTAGACAGTAGTTGTCGCTAATTGTAGACTGTATTTGTCGTTAAGTGTACACAGTAGTTGTCGCTAACTGTAGACAGTGCTTGTCGCTAACTGTAGACTGTACTTGACGCTAACTGTAGACAGTGCTTGTCGCTAACTGTAGACAGTACTTGTCTCTAACTGTAAACAGTACTTGTTGCTAATATAGACAGTGCTTGTCGCTATTTGTAGACAGTGCTTGTCGCTAACTGTAGATAGTGCTTGTTGCTTACTGTAGACAGCGCTTGTCGGTAACTGTAGATAGTGCTTGTCGCTAACTGTAGATAGTGCTTGTCGCTAACTGTTGACAGTACTTGTCGTTAACTGTAGATAGTGCTTGTCGCTAACTGTAGACAGCACTTGTCCCTAACTGTAAACAGTACTTGTTGCTAATGTAGATAGTGCTTGTCGCTATTTGTAGACAGTGCTTGTCGCTAACTGTAGGCAGTGCTTGTTGCAAACTGTACACAGTACTTGTCGCTAACTGTAGACAGTACTTGTCGCTAACTGTAGACAGTGCTTGTCTCTAACTGTAAACAGTACTCTTCGCTAACTGTAGACAGTATTTGTCGCTAACTGTAGACAGTACTTGTCGCTAACTGTAGACAGTAGTTGTCGCTAATTGTAGACTGTACTTGTCGTTAAGTGTACACAGTAGTTGTCGCTAACTGTAGACAGTGCTTGTCGCTAACTGTAGACAGTCCTCACCTGCATCTTCCCTCTGTCAGTGTGTCCTGGGCACAAGAGTTCAGGGCTGTCCTACAAGCCGAGCTTACTGGGTCGTCCACCAGATCAAACGGATAAGCTGAAAAAAGCGTGAAAATGGGAATATAAATAAC
>JAWDGP010004792.1:0-30000 GCA_033675545.1 Elysia crispata
CGGTCGAGGTTCTTTATCCAGGTGTAGTGAAATTTGTCGGCCTTCTGTATAAGCAGTAGATTGATCCTGGCATCCTCTTCTGGCTGTTTGGAGACGTGGTGTACGATCACCCCTTTGTCCCACCCGAACACGTTGATGGCAAGGTCGTTCTGGCGCTCCACCTTGCCGATCTGAGAGATGGGTGTGGGGGCATCGATGTCGGTGAAGTCTAGTCCATCTTCGGTGGGGTATTTGGTGGGTCTGTGTGGGTCTTTTGCAGCTTGAAACAGGGCAGATCGAAGGGCCCATCGCAGGCAGTGGTCGTCTGTGTTTTTCACGTTGACCACCGCCTTCTTGCTTTTCAATTCCGGCGGCAATGGGATGTAGGATCCGCCCCGGAGAGGTTGATATCGGGCGTTATCTAACCAAAGGGTGCGAATCTGCACTACCGCCCATCCAGATCCTCTTTGGGTCCATTTTTCGAGGGTTTCCAGCAGCCTCGGGAATGCTTCCTCAAGGGCTGCCTTGATCTCGTTTTTCTGAAGGACGGCCTCCTGTTTGTGGCGTAGGATGGGCTCCATGAACTCCTCGCTGCCATCTAAATTGGCCTTAACGAGTTCCACCTTTATAGCCAGCTGGAATTTCAATCCCCCTCCTAAGGCTCTGAGCTCCTCCTCGAGTTTTTTGCGGATCTGGGGTTCTACACTCTCGAGGAAGGTTCTGGGGTCAGCACCCTGTGGGTGCCCCTGGGGCACATCCATTTGCCACCCGCGAAGAAAACTTCCGAGCGCCCATGGCGTCTGCCGGAAAGTGAGTTCTTCCGGCTCAAACAGACCCCGGAGCTCATCCTGATAGTCCTTCGCAGGCCTATAAACCTTGTGGCTCGGGATGGGGTCAAATTCCTCCTGGATGACCTTCCTTTTCCTCGCTTTTGCCTTTCGCGGTGGAGGAATAGGCCGATATTTCCGAGGCTGTAGAGGCTTCAGCAAATTTCTTTTCACGGCCTCGGGAATGGGCTCATCCAGGATGTTTTGGATCACATTGCGGAAAGCCGAATCGGGCATCTCTGCCAGAACTGCTCTATGTAAGAATCCATAGTCACCATTTTGGATTTATATACCTAAGATAAAACATCTATCTAAATGAAAAAATTTTTTGTCGGATAAAAAATTAAACCTCTACCATAGACATGACTAAGATAAAACACCAGTCTAATATGAAGTTTCTATGCTGTTTAAGCGTTTAACCTCTGCTAAAAACGCTCTATTATCCCTTTGCCAAAATCGCATCCATGTTTTGACATAACCACAGCCTTTACACACCATAAACTGGTTTTTAACCCCCTTACCACAAATGGTGCATGCACTGTTGCTTCCGCCCTTTGCTATCCTGGCATTGTGGACGCTGCAGTATTTCCCTATGCAGCTCTTGCCGCACACCTCCGTTTTTCCCAACGACAGCCATTCACAGCTGTTTGTCCCCCTCATGTTGACTATTGTGTATATACTAAAAAATGTTTTTTCTTTAAATACTGATATTTTTTTTATTGCGAAACAACCCTCGTTGGGGGGCCCGCCAGGGGGGTGGGGCGGGCCCTTTGTCTGGTCAGTCCTCTCCTAGTTGGTAGTTGCGCTCTTGTAGTCCACGTGTGTAGGCCAGGCGTGTTTGGTGCACATGCAGAACTGCCTCGCGAGTGCATGTACGAAAAACACTTTTTTCGTACATGCAGAATTGGGGTCCGAGTGTATGTAGATTTGGTATGTTTTTCGTGCAAGCTGCGCCAGAACCCCCCCCCCCCCCCTCTGTATACTACTAATCATGTTAAAGACTTTGAAATGTTCCAATGCCTTACAGTTCCTAGGAAACAAAAAAAGTGTCAATTTGTAAAAAAAACTCTCTATTTTCTTAGGTCTAAAATTATTGTATGGGATAAACTTAGCCTTTCTTAGTATTAATTATTGGCTGCATATAGATCTAGAATAATTATTGTACTTGCCGATTAAAATTAATATCTTTGACTTGTTAATTTCACTGAAAGGTATTGGTAGGCTATTTTATGATAAAATGAAGTTCCTAAACGTTAAATTTTCTTACTGTATTAGTTCAAATTAGAAAGATTACAGATCTAGATCTATATCTAGATCTACGAAAGGATAATTGTTTCTTTACTATAATTATAAAAATCGAACAACTTGTGGGATACATCACTTAGCGATTTAAACGTCGTATCCGTTATTTTGTTGTAAATGATAATTCAACAACGTACCTAGAATCTGGTTTGAGAGTATCAGAAAACATAAAAAGTTTATTATTTTGGTCAAACATGAAACAAGTCGTTTTCAAGGAGATGTAACTCTAAATTTAAAAACTAAAGCCCATCTCTTATAAGTAAGGAGCGTATGTTCACAGATTGTTTTAACCATTGTTGCCACTGTAAACAAATTAATTATAAACAGTGCAAATTATAGATCTAGACTCTAGCCAGATACTGAAGCACAGTGCCACAGTGATTCCAGGGTTGTATTTTAACGTGAGTCAGTGATAGTTATATTTAATCTCATTCACTATAATTCTTGATCTGTCTAGATCTAGATCTAGATCTAGATCAAGATTTAGTGATGAGTATATTATTACTATATTAGTCTAGTCTACTAGATGGTTAAAAATGTAAGCCTAAGGATGAACAGAAATGTAGATCTAGCTCTAGATCTGATACAGACTTACTTTCAAAGAATGAAGCACATTCACCATTGCAGGGCGATTTAAAAAGGAAAAAAAGCAAGTAATCTAGATCTAGATTCTAGGTCTTTCCTAAGAACCCAAAACGCTATCAAATGACGACGTTATTGAAAGAAACTATACTAAGTTCATCACTTCTAAGTGAGGATCATTAGCTCAATATCTTTATAACCTTCTGGGACTTAAGCCTAATGATCAGCTATTACATTTGTCACTGACAGATCTAGATTCATAAATAGTGGCTAGATATAAATGATCAATGAAATCAAATGATTGCAAGCATAACCACAGTCTTAGGTTTAGATCTAGATCTAGCAATGAAAACAGAAATATAATGAAAGATGAAAATGAGTTTTTGTTAACAAAGAATGAACAGTAATAAAGAAAAGATCTGTTTACACGAGCTAAGTGTAGTGGTAGTATTAGATGTTGCCTGATGGAATCAAGTCCTAGACATAGATCTCGATCTATATAGTATATGTGTATTTTCAAAGCATTCAGCTTTTTTTCTTTTTTACCTAATCAGGGTGCCCAATTCAAAGGTCTAATTTTGACATTGATTCTAATTGGCATATTTGTTAATATAACTATAGATGTAGAATATAGGCTAGTCTAGAATGAAAGAAATAGACAAGTTTCATTTTTATTTTATTTTTTTTTTTTTTTGGCATATTTCATTTATAAGCAACCCTCTTAAACTAAGCTCAGATTTAGGTCCAGATTTAGAAATTTTAAATCATAGTATATGTTTTGCATATGTTTAGTTCCTCAAAATTAAAATTCACTTAAGATGCAGTTATGAGTTGAAACTCAAAACTGTTTAGATCTATGCACAAAATGCATACACTTCAACATGGAGGCACCAAACATGAAAGCCTCAACAATCGAAATCAACACGTCGAATTTATAGTACATTTTTTCCGGTTATATTCAAGTTTTATGTTTTAAGTCAAGTTAATATCCAAATTACATTAATCTTATTAATTAATTTATAATACTTCGAAGATAACAAGTGACAATAGCATGTTGTGATTTTAGGAAGGCTTGTTTATCTCTTATAAGTAATGAGCTTTGACTCGAAGCATTTTTATCCGAATTATGACTGTAAATAGTTGACTATAATATATATTTATTTAATAAGGTTTGGATCAGAAAATAATTAATCGATCAATAATTGTAGACACATTAACTAACCTAAGTTCAGCAATAAAAAAAATAAATCCAAAGGATAATTAGAAGATTAGAAGCATATTTAGAATTACAACACCACCGTTTGAATATAGAATCTCTAATAACAATATATTCCTAGATCTAGGTAGATCACTTTGATCTAGGCCCACTGGTTAATTTGTGGTGTGCAGTTTGTTTATTAAAAATTAGAAATCAATACATAGATACATTTTAAGTATTTAAAAGACATAAAATTTTGTGTTTGAATTTGAAAAGCAGATCAAATTATTTTAAAAATTTTAAAGTGATGAAGCACAAACTACATATACCCTTTTGACTAAATCGGAACATTGATTATGTTTCGGGCTTTAAATCTAAATGATGAATGAAGGTATAAAGAAAACTAGGAGTGTGGATCATGTGAAAAAGTAGGGAAGCCTTTCGTACATATTTCTAGGGCAGCTGGGTCAGTTTGGCTCATTTGATCATTCATCATTGTTGCTTTATTCACTGCTGTAGGCCTAGTTTGTTTTTACTTTGTGTTCATGATATTCAGTTTCTATTTTCTGTTGAATACAGTGCAGGAAACAATTGGGCATAATAGTTAATTTTCCATTTTCCTTTTTAAAAACCTCTGCATAAATCTATGTTAGATCTAAAAACATCTTTTCTGATGATAAATATATAAACCATTTAATCTTTTTGATTTTGTATTGTGAAAACTCAGTTGCGCCAATATTTATTGTTTAGGCTAAGGCTGAACGTGATTTGTGAAGTTTGTAACAGTTCCAGATGTTTTAATATACAATCTACCTTCACTCCATCAAACCCAACTACAAGTAACATGAATGATCAGAAATTTTTTTTTTTATATCATTTTATTTTTTTTTTTCATTCAAATGTTAACGACTGTAATGAGTCGTAAGGAAACAACAACAGGGTAACAGTAGTATGATGTAAATTTATTCCCAAAGTAAGAAAATTCAACAGTTGTACATCTGAACAAAATTTGAAATTCACTGAGTACTTGTTTAATAATCACCAATGAAAATAATATGTAACTGTGTAGCTATTCAATTCTAAATAATCATTTAACATTGGAAATTATACATGAACATTGAAGCTCAGAAAAATGGGTTAAACAGACAAATTTCAGTTTTCATAAATTAACTGATCATTTTAAGATCTGTTCATAAAATTTTCTTCAAATGAATGAATAAGAAATATTTCTGTACAATATCTGTATATAGTTATTGTAGTGGATTTACACAACATAGTATTAAAGTTAGCATCAATGATAAGTCCTCAATATTACGAACACATTTTGTTTAAAACTGTATGTTTTATTTATCACCATCCACGAAATAAAAATGATCACATTGACATTAAAATCTATGTTATTAACACAATGAAGCAAAAGTTTTTGGATGTAAAATTTTGTTCACGTGGTTAAGATATGTCTCTATTTCTGTGATCCATAAAACATAATCTAATCTTTACATCTCCTCACGGATCGTTACCTTGACGAGGTGAGCGAGCTTGCGTGCCTTGATAACCCTGAGAGCTATGCCGGCGAGAGCCTCGTGCTCTCGGTAGGGCCACCCAAGCCGGACAGGTCAAAGGATAGAGGCCAGACTAGATACGATCCACCCCCTACTTGTAGGTTTAGCATAGGGCTAACAACTCTATCTTGTAAAAATGCTATTGTTACAGAAACAGCAACAAACAACCTTTATAACTCGCGGAAGAGGCTTTCTGAGGGCCCTCAGGGCGCTTATATGAATGGCAGTGGTGAAAGCCGAAAGGAAGCCACTGACAAGACAAAGGAAGTCTTGAATGCAAAAACTAAGACCAGGATAGGATTCTGGAATGTGAGGACAATGTTTGAAACAGGTAAACTTGCCCAGGTAATATCAGAAATGAACAGATATAACTTGCATATCTTAGGTGTTAGTGAGAGCAGATGGACAG
Organism: Elysia crispata; assembly: GCA_033675545.1. Lineage (NCBI taxonomy): Eukaryota > Metazoa > Mollusca > Gastropoda > Plakobranchidae > Elysia > Elysia crispata. The sequence continues at coordinate 5,860 of JAWDGP010004792.1, forward strand.
GGACTGGTAGACTAAGAACAAACACAGGAGAAACAGTTCTACACTCAGGGAGAGATGATAACATACATACTGAAGGTGTTGCAATTGTTCTTAAGAAAGGCCTAGAGAAATCATTAATGGAATGGAAACCAGTTAACAGTAGACTCATCAGAATCAGACTCAGAGGTAGACATAACAACTTAAGTATACTACAATGCTATGCTCCAACAAATGATCACGAAGAGGAAGACAAAGACCTTTTCTATGAACAGCTACAGGCAAAACTTAACGAAATCCCACGTCATGACGTTATTACCCTGATGGGAGACCTTAATGCAAAAGTAGGAGACGATAACAATGGGGCTGAAAGAACTATGGGAAAATTCGGATGTGGAAGCATTAACAACAATGGGGAAAGGCTGGTGGAGTTTTGCGCCAGTAATGATTTAGTAATCGGAGGAACGCTCTTCAACCATCCAGCAATTCATAGACTCACGTGGTACTCCCCCAACGGACGGGATAAAAACCAAATCGATCACATAGCAATTAACGGCATTTGGAGAGGTTCCTTGTTGGATGTCTGAGCGAAGAGAGGGGCAGATGTCGGTAGCGACCACCTGCTTGTAATAGCCAACATACGGCTTAAACTTAGAAGAACAGATCAAAGGCATGCAGATCATAGAAGGTTAGATGTCAACAAACTAAAAGATCCTGATGTTAAAAGATCATTCATAATACCAATTAGAAATAGGTTTCAGCCCTTATCAGATCAAGAGAACAATACACAACAAGAAATGGAAGATACCAACCATCTATGGAACCAGGTAAAAACTACATATCAAGAAGCTGGCAGAACAATTTTAGGGCATAGAAATGAGAGACACAAAGACTGGATATCACAAGAAGCTTTGCAAAAGATAGAAGAGAGAAAAGATATTAAAAAGAAAGTTCTTAGCACAAAATCGGAAAGAATTAAAACTCAACAGCAGCAAGCATACAGAGAAGCTGATCGTGCCGTTAAACAGATAATCAGACATGACAAACGAAAGCACCTGGAGGACATGGCAACACAAGCAGAAGAGGCTGCATATAAAGGAGACCAGAGAAACATCTATAAAATCACAAAACAGGTGTGTGGGAAATTTAGAAGTATTACAACAGCTCCAATTAAAAACAAGGAAGGCCAATTACTGACATCAGAAACCGCACAGGAAGCGAGATGGACTGAGCACTTCAATGAGGTCCTGAACCGACCAGCACCCGAAACTGAACCGGATATCCAAGAGGCAGAAGAGGACCTTGACGTGGCAACAACACCCCCGACAAAAGAGGAAATCATAAGAGCCATTAAGTCCCTAAGAAACAATAAAGCTCCTGGACCTGATTTTCTGAATGCCGAGCTTTTTAAGTCTGATCCGCCATTGGCTGCAGAAATCTTACTCCCATTATTGACCACAGCATGGAATAAGAAGGAAATACCAGAGGACTGGAATGAAGGTGTAATAATTAAAATCCCTAAGAAAGGTACATTAAGTGATTGCAATAACTGGCGTGGAATAACACTGCTATCTATACCAAGCAAAGTTCTCGCTAAAATTGTTATTAATCGCATAAGCAGCGCTGTGGATGGCAAACTTAGAGAAGAACAAGCAGGCTTCAGGCAAGGAAGAGGATGTATTGATCAGATTTTTACACTAAGAAACATAATTGAACAATGCACTGAATGGCAGAGAGAACTATACATCAACTTCGTGGATTTTGAAAAAGCATTTGACAGCATTCATAGGAACAGCCTTTGGAAAATCTTAAGGTATTATGGAATCCCATTAGAAATAGTCTCTATTATCCAGTGTTTTTACAACAACTTCACTTGCAGGGTAGGAAATAGTCAAAACAACTTTCAAGTCTTATCTGGAGTAAGGCAAGGCTGTGTAATGTCAGCACTCTTATTTAATCTCGCTATTGATTGGATTATGAGGCAAACAACTGGAGATAAGAACAGAGGAATAAGATGGAACCTTTTTACGAACCTAGAGGACTTGGATTTTGCTGATGACCTAGCCCTTCTCTCCCATACCCACACCCACATCCAAGAAAAAACCAACGAATTAAACACAAATGCAAAACAGGTTGGTTTGAAAATTAGCAAGAAAAACAGAAATGATGGTTTTAAATATTCCAAATCCTAGGCCAGTCAGAGTGGACGAAACTCTCCTACCATTCACTGATCAATTTAAATATTTGGGTAGTAATGTTACAGCGGACGGAGGAGCTAATAAAGATATTATAGAAAGATTAGGTAAAGCCAGAAATGCCTTCAGAATGTTAAATCCAGTTTGGAAATCACAGCAGTACAAACTGAGCACAAAATTAAAGTTATATAGAAGCTGTGTTCTTTCCACCTTGCTCTACGGGTCAGAATGCTGGCGCATGATAGAAAGCGACCTTTGCAAGTTATCTTCCTTCCACACCAAAAGTCTCAGGAAAATTGCACGGATCTTCTGGCCTAGATACATATCAAATGAAGACCTATTAGAACAGTGCCAACAAGAGACAATGGAGACTATCATTATCCGGAGGAGATGGAGGTGGATAGGTCACGTACTCCGCAAGGAACAAGATGCCATCCCTCGAGTAGCCGTTCAATGGAGGCCAGAGGGACACAGGAAACGCGGACGACCGAAAACCACCTGGAGAAGGACAGTGGAGGCAGAGGCAGCAGCCATGGGACAGTCATGGGGCACCTTGAGGATGCTGGCTCAGGACCGTGAGCAATGTAAGGAGTTTGTTGCTGCCCTAATTGCCTACGGCAAAAAGGGCAGTAAGTAAGTAAGTAAGTAATCTTTACATCTTTTGTATTCCAGTTCATAGCTTTTTATTTTGTAATTCGCTTCCAGGCTCAAATTTGTGATACTTGGTAGAGCAGGTGCCAAACTGATAAATAAGCCAAGGCCCTTGCTCATAGTGGGACAGACTTGTCAAAATATTTGATGTGTAGGTCAAAGAATGATAATAGTTACAGGCTAGCCTTGTTTAGTCTGTTTAACTTTGGAAGGCATGGTAATACCTGACATTTTCACTTTTGAGGATCATAAAAACTTTGCCTAGAAACAAGTATAGGCCTGAGCATCATCCAGATGGGAAGGCTCTTCTTAGAAAGTTTGTTACTTTAAATCACTTGAATATCTGACATGCATGCATGATACATGTTCTTGAGAAAACTACAGGTACAGCATTCCAAATAATACGTCTATTTAGCATTGCTTGGAATTCCATGTGTTGGGATCATATAATTTGGTTGTGTCAATGAAATAACACTGAATACACACACTTTTCTTGGCATGATCTATTAAGCACAATTTTAAAGAAATTGTTCAAATAAACATTATTTTTAAGTTGAACTGACATGTACATGAAAGAAAAAAAAAGAAAAAAAAACATTCTTGTATAGATCTATGGGAAGCATATGAGCTGAAAATCACAGTGACAGTAACACATAAAGTACTGACTAAGTATATGTATTTTTACCAAGAAAAATTAGTTTCGTATTAATTTAGTACATCTTTATATATATATATATATATATATATATAATATTAGGAAATTTAGCTCATATAGGAATATGTTAGGCATTGTATCACACAAATTGCAAAAAAAAAAAGAAATTACTTTTGTAAGAAGCTGCCTGAGGCCTTGAACTTGAAAATTAATTCAATGGAAGGTACACCTTTTTCATGATCATGTTGCAGATGTTTTTAATAAAGCTATTGAAATGACAATGATATTCATGTATAACATGCAATTTTTGTCCGTGGCTGATGTGTAACAAAAATCATTATCTGTACAATGAACATAAAAAAAGATTTTTTTTCATCCACTCCAACATGAAGATTGCATGAGTTATGTATTGAGCATTCACATGACATGCACTTAAAGAAATTACTTTCACAATTTTTATCAATGGTATGAAAACACATGGCACACACACTTGGTGAAGAATGTGTAATTTTAGTCTCAAATTCCCCATTGGCCATATCATTCAAGTGTGTTAACTTTGAATTTAGAATTTTTTCTTCGTTTTTTTTTTTTTTGTTGTTGTTGTTGTTGAAACAAAACATTGAAGTTTAAAAAGTTGATTAGAAGCAAACTTTGGTTTCTTAGCAATCACCTTTTTGGCACTCTCATTCTTCTTCAAGCCACACCCAATTAAATATGTATGTTTTAAGCCATCAAATATACCTGTTAAAGTGTTTCTATCATTTGATGTCTTAAGTAATTTAATGATGATTTTTGTTTTATGCAAAGCTAACATTCTTATTCTATCATTTGATTCATATGTATTTTTGTCAATTGTTTTAAGAAAAGACTTAAACATATTAAGTGCATCATTTTTTTTTCTAGAATCAAATTTAAAGTCATCATTAGAGGTAGATAGTTTTACTTTTTTTTTTGCTGTATGTACTGCATGTATATTATGCTTACATCTCAAATTTCTTCTTTAAAATTCTGGACAGTTACAATTATAATATGGACACAAACAGAGCAAATGTTATGTATCAGTTTGCAATCACACGTCACTGATGAAACTTGACACACTTTATAATATTTTCTAGAATCAGACGCTGATGGCACAAACTAGTCATTCTCAGAAACTTCTTCTATTCCAGTCACACTCTCACAATATTTATGTCTACGTCTCATCTCTTTCACTGGATGTGTTATTTTCCCCTTTTCTACTTTAATTAATTGGTCCAGATTTTTGAATCACGAATATTTTCTTAATACATGAACACAATTATTCAAGCGATTGTCAAACTCACTTTGCACTTAAAGTGGTGTTTTACAACATGTACATTGGTGCACCGAAAGTAAAACTTGAGAGGCCAGGGAGAATGTTTAGAGATTTACATAAAGGTGGTAGAAGAAACACAAAATACATTTGTTGATGTTCATGAACTGATTTTTCTCATATTATATTTGAAGCAATGAGCAGAGTCATGTAATTTTTTTTTTCAAATTAAAGGCATTTTTATATTCATTGATTTTATTTTTGTTTTATTTTAATTTTTTATTTTGACAAAGGAGGAACATAAATTAAAATCAAGAATATTCGTGTGAAATTGCATTGTTCAAAGATAAAAAAAAATAAGCAAGACCATTAGTGCTTTTACTTCGTAATGAGCAGAATTCTTTGTTCTCTTCATTTGTGGTGATGTTGGGTCTTCAATATCTTCAGCAAAGAGATCTTGACTGATTTGGTGTCATATTTATATATATATATATATATAACTGTGAGGCACTTCCATAGTTATATTTGTGGCATAATCTTTCCGAAAAGATAAGTTTTTCCACTGGAAGCCAGTGCAAGGTCAGTAACAAAAGTGTTAAATATTTCATATTTTTATTTCTTAAGTATTACACAAACCTCAATACATGTACATGTACTTGGAAACACATGTTTTATTTTACAGAGGCCAGCAATGGTTGAGTTTGGCAACTCGTACTGGAAATCAAATCAGTTTTTCAATCAGCATTCTGGCACTTGCAGTCTTTTTATTTATTTTTTTTTTGTTAATGTGCTTAGCTTGCAGGGTTTACTGCAAATCTGATTTTGCTCATACCTACAAATTGACAAATTATGGTTTGAAAGGGTCGACAAAGTTTTTCATTACTTTCGTTTGAAAAAGGTATTTCATATTATTTTCTTTTAGATACATTTAATTGTTACAGACATAACGTTTCTGTTACAAAAATTAATTTCTTCTTATTCATACTCAATCTATTCCTGTGCATCCCCTTTCTTACACTACCATTACTTTATTCGATGGAGTACCTTTTGGACCTTTACTTGTACAATAGGCTGTGTGTAGAGAGTAAAAAGTGCTGGCTTATAAGTATCTAATGTACTTTTAGTAAGATATAACAGAGACAAAAATGGACCTACCATATTCTGACATGAAGAGGTCAGCTGGGTTTTCCCATGTCAGTTTTTCAGTTATCCAAACTTTATCAACTCCTCGTATCCCCTCAGGCTTCCGGAAGTGTGAGGCCATCATTTCTCTCTCCTTCCAAACCTTGGATGGCCTTGTCAGTTTTCTTGGCAATGAACTTCCTGTTAAAAAAATGTTATGAATAACAATACCTCTACATGTATACTCATGAAACTTAAAAATTTATAGTGTTACATTGTGCTATACAGATATGTGATAAATAATAATTATTACATTTTGACAGGGTTGAAGATTGCTCTCATCCATCCCATTCTGTTGAAAGAATTATACGGTCTTACTCCGCAACTTTGTAGTAGATCTATTTACATTTATTAATTTTTTTCCATTTTTTTGCTTGCACGGTAACTAAGAACTAACATTGTATGGAAAGGATCCTACATATAATATGTGCATTTTGTATAATACTTCGTTCAATCAAAATCTACTTGATCCTTTGTTGTTTCCTTGCACCATAAGTTTTTAATCATTATCCATAATGCAAGATAGTCATTTGCTATGCTAAGGAATATTTGGACTTAATTATCTTGTCTTGAAATTATATAACATGCCTGTAATAAACAAATATTATGAGAATTTATCTTTCTCATACCAAAAATTTTTTTTTAATAGTTCAATATTGATTTTTGGAGTTCATGTACTTAAATATCATCCTTTTTTAAAATTCATTTATCAAGAAAAATTATATTATAAGAGAAGAAGAAAAAGAAGGACAGCAATAATAACCGTAACCGTTACAGTCAATCAATTAGGTGCCCTGCTCTATAGAGGAGGTGATCAGGACCTTTTATTACTTATATGTTAAAATTTAAAATATTATTGTTTGAAATATTTCATGATATAAGCCCCCTAGTTTTAAATGATGCAAAACTTAAAACTATTTCTAAAGAAACTCAAGTTCCAGGTATATACATTGTCGATTTTAGTCGAGACGCGTATAATACAAGCCTTTTCAGTTGAATATTGCTCACCCGATCGGCTGGTCAATCAGCAAACTGTTATGATGACGTTTGTTTATAGCTACCTAGAGCAACTCCTACACAGTCAAAACAACCTCGTTCTTAATCTAACATGGAGAGGACGTGTTTTTCTTACAGCGAAGGAGAGTTAGGTAGCAACATCAAAGCATTCAGTCCCATTCTTGGAGAAACAAAACAATTAAAGTTTTCCTTAATGGTGACTTCGAATTGTGCACAATCTATGGCCTCTTAGGTCCCCAGGGCACCTACCGGTGTCTTTGATGCCTTATGCCACGGCGAGATATGCACAAATCCGGTGATCAGTATCAACAAAGGTCACAGGAAACCATACTTGCTGACAACTCTAATTTCATTACAGATTCAAGTGCAAAAACAAGAAGTTGCCAAGTACCACAATGCTTTACGCACACCACTCTTAAACATCCAGTTAGACAGCGTGAGTCCTCCCTATCTTCACATTCTACTCAGCATCGTTTTAAAACATCACAAACTGTTGGAAGACACTGCTCACATGTTAGACACACAAATAGCCAATCAAAAAAGAGAGTTTCTGACACCTTTGGGTGCGTGTGAAAAAATATGGATCCCACTGGCATCAGTTACAAGAACTCAAACACAAACACCAAATTGAGGAGGGCTGCTTAGTATTTAGTGAGGGACAAAGTGATATTCACAGACACTCACAGACAATAGAAAACATAGAGCAGCGTCTGTCTTCCCTTTCAGACGCAGATCTCACACCAAGGTCAGGCCCAATAGCCTCTGCATTAGACACAATACTCAACAAGCATAGAATTACACCTCAAGCATACCACAGTAGACCCTCCATAGGTAACCACTGTCACAAATATCTTCAAGAAAATGTGTACACAGAACTCACAGAGACAATTGTCAAACAAACACAAGCACACACAAGAAGACAAGAAACCCATTTCTCACAGACGAAGCTTGCAGAATTCAAATGACATTTAACGGACTCAACGAAGCCTTTTCCAAAGTTCACAATGCCATATCACACACGAAACATATTGACCACAGCCGCCTTCCAGAAATAAAATCAGCAATAGAAAATTATATGACCATATACAGAAGAATGTTTCCCCACAAAATCATACCAAAACAGCATATCTTAGAACACCACTGCATCCCTCACATACAAAAACACGGACACGGACTGGGCCTCCTAGGGGAACAGGGAACAGAAAACAGTCATCAAATGATAGCCAACTTAGAAAAACACAGGGCGCACGGGTTTACTGACGACATTAAAAAACTGCATCACATATTGACAGCACACCTACTTCAAGTTGCACCTATTTTTCAGGGATAAAATGACTGCACTTTTTAAATGTGATACTATGTATTTATTCTGTGAATTTATCATAAAAGAGAAAGTCTAAATTGATTTTATTTTCCTAATAATTATAACTCTGTGATATCCTTCATGAAAATACTATTTCTTATTAACAATAATATCAACTGAACAATGTTTAGAGTTTTCACAATTTTTGTACTTAAATACAATTTGGACTCGCTACCAGCTTGTCCACAGGCTTGTCACTTAAAGCTGTTTACTATTAAGAATAATGATCATAAACTTTGGAGAGATGTTTTGGACAAACTAAAATCTTGCATGGTTTCAAATTTTGTGAGTAAAAAGAAGCATGTCTGTTTATTATTGTTCTCAAATTTTAAAGAAAAACAACGGTCCGATTTTTTAATATGATTTTTTTTTAAATATACATTTGATATTATGAAAACATTAATAAATTATGCCGCTTCACGGTACTATTACATGGAAACTATAAAAGCTAGCTTCTCCGTTCTTTTTCCCCTGTCTTACAAGTCCTATGTAGCGTACATAACAATTCCAACAACTAACAAGAATGTTTTTGTGTTTCCCCTAGGAAAAGAAAATAACTTCGTCCGTATTTATTCTGTTGTGCAGGCTGTCTGTCGATCTTGTAGGTCTAATTAAAAAAAAAAAACTTGAAAATGTTTTTAATTGTGGAGGTGAAAACTTGGTTTGGAAAAAATCGGAATATTTCCTAAGTATTCGGAAAATCAGAAACGGAATAAACCGGAATAATTCTGATTAAATCAGTATGAATGGCAGGTTAGCATAACCCTCTTCTGTTCGATTGACAAATTTAAAAGAATACATAAACTCTCAGCACCATTTAAGTCAGAACCAGCCAAGAGCTTCATATCAGATTATATGTATATCAATAGTATGAACCATTGTTTCCTTCCATATTATCACTAAATGAACCTTCTTCTACAAGAATCAAGCTCATAAAAATCTCTGCCTTTCGCCAAGTAAATGCTCTGCTCAAGTCCAGGAGTAGAGGGGGTCAGAGGAAATTGGAATGGGAGGATACTTTGGCAGTTGGCCTAGCCTTGGGTGTATTTACCCCAGATGTGTAGCATGAAGATGGAAGCGATGAAGATGAGAGATGGCAAGGAGAGGAACATGTCGACTGTAAAAAGAAGGGGAAAAAATCATGGCATGAAATAAGGGCATAGTCCATACATATGTTGACATTTTAAATGAAAAACAATGAAATTTAAGAACTTGTCATAATTTTTTCGTTGCTTTATTTCCACAAAGGAGGTCGTCCTACCAAAGGAATGTCCTAAACTTCTCCATGTAAAAGTAGTTATTAGACAAGGGATACTAAATTATGAATACATGTACTCTCAGGTGATAACGACAAGGTAACCAGATTCATCAGTAACAAGTTTCATAACTGGCATAGACCAAAAAGCCACATTGTCTGATGAATAATAACAAGGGGTATCAACACCCAAACTCTATTAAATATCTCATCCCTTTTTCTTGCATACATTGTAAAAGCTGTTATCGTTTACTTTTATATTGATATATCATTTAAAGGGATTGTACTAAATTGAGGCTCGCTTGAGGGATGCATAAAAAAATTAGAGAAGGAAGTGGGATTATCATAATTTTCCTCCATATCCTTTTGGCCAATCATGAGCTCAGTGCTATGAAGTATGTATCTTATTGTATGTCCATTTTCAGGCCCACTCAAGATTTTTAAAAAGGGGATAAAATTCAATACTGTGGTTTGTCTTGAAAATTATCAAGATTAATGCCCTTGTTTAGATAAAGGAAGATTCGCCGCCTTAACCTGGTCACAGTGAGACTGAGGGCCTGCAAACATTCAAACTGACTTTGCTCAAAATTGCAAAACTGGAGATACAGCAAGACAGCACTAGGCTCGCACAATGGTGACCTAGTTCTGTAAGCAAAATGATTATTGTAAACCCCTAACCATCTGGCCATCCCTCTGTGGATGTTGCAGGATTTCTTTAATCTAGACAGAAGGAAGGAATTTTTTTTGTGCAAATGTTATAGAAACTTGTTGCAGATATAACAGCATCCCTAAGGAATGCACTTTGACCCCCGATAACTCTATACTAATCTTGCTAAAGCCACGCGAAACGTCCATAAGGGTTGTAAAACTATAATCCTCTTGTACATGCAAAGCTTTGCACTGAAAGCCTTCGCATTTTTTTGTTAATGACGGAAAGGGACACAACTGTTCCAGAGATCAGAAAGAAAGATTAGATCTTAAACTGATTTCTAAACGGAGTTAAAAGTCAGAGAGAATAGACGTTTTTGAAGTATTTGAGCGATCAAAAGAAAGTGATAGTGATCTAGAAGTGAATGAAGACGATGACAATCCAGAAATTGATGAAAGTAGCGATTCTGAGGAGGATAGTTCCGAATCTAGATCTAGATCTAATTTTAACAAAATTAAAATTTACTGTGTTTTCTTCTTCTTCTTCAGGTGCCATGCCGGCTGGCGTGGGCGATCAAGGACCTCCAACCAACTCTACAGCTCATCTCTCTGATCATCTCGGATGGTTTTCCAATGTTCATCCAGTCCGCCAGGCTGTCCAACATCTTTTCTCTTGGTCTTCCTCTGCCTCTCTTTCCATCAAATTTTCCTGTTGTTACCAAATGTTCTAGTTGGTTTCTTCTTATGACATGACCAACAAATTTTGCTTGTCTTTTTCGTATTTTGGTGTTTTAGAAAAAAATAAATAAAAATTATCATTCAAGGTCTCCTTTTGCTGTTTATTTTATTCAAACCAGCATGTGTTGTTATTATATGTCTCAAAATTTGATTAAGATGTATTAGATTTTTTTTTTTTACAATTTTTAAAAACGCCTAAAGAAGCCCAGCCATAGGCGCTTAAATTATATCCAGACCCTCAGTTGCAAGTGAGTTTAATTTAAGCTTCAATAGCAAACTGCTAGAAATCTAGTTGAACTTTCGTTTGAGAAAATATGAGGAGGAAAAAAATGAACTAGAATTTGTTGCCAAATTTCTCCAAAACATCTTTCAGTACAAAATCAAATGCTTTGAATTTTGCAACAAATAAGGGTACAAAAGAGAAGTGTTACTGCATAATTTTACCAGTTCTTGAACCTCTGTCAGGTAAAAATTTCAATGTAAATTCCATTTCAGATTCTGTTAAGCCCCACGAGGATTAAGACGGGATTGCTTGCATGAAATTTAACCTCATCCCTGCACAGAAACCTAAACCCTAACAACAGCTGTCAACTGAACTGCTGGTTTAGCTCTATGATGTAAAAAAAAGTGAAACACAGAATATCTCTGATTTATAAAACGTCAAGAGAAGAGAAGTATGGCTTTATGAAAGATTGTACCATAACTTGTGCCTGATACTAACCTCAGCTATCTGCTTTTTTAGCTGTTCATTCCCATTTAGATTCTTCTGGTGTCTCTCCTCTTTCTCCCGACGGACCAGGGAAGCAGTCAGACTTTTTACCATCTGGCCATCCCTCTGTGGATGTTGCAGGATTTCTTTAATCTAGACAGAAGGAAGGAATTTTTTTTTTGTGCAAATGTTATAGAAACTTGTTGCAGATATAACAGCATTTCCGCAAAAAAAAGAGGGCAGATTCCCCAAAAGTCATAGAAAGACATAGGTTTCAGGTAAGACAGACTCACAGCTTGGGTATCTCTATACATTGAGATTTTGATTCAAAATGTGTGGGTATAACCTGGAAGATGGGAAACTGTAGATTTGCTATTGATCTACAGTTTTAGGAATTATTACTCTTTTCCTTTAGATAATAAGAATTTTGCAAAGCACTGAAATAAGACTGAGAAGCGTATCATTGTGTTTTCATTTTATACTGCTATGGTTTGCCCCTTCTGAGGATTCTCTTTGCCACTAACATTAACAATGATTGTCAGGCATCCCATCCTTGTCATTTATCCATTCTGTTTTAGATGTTTATTGATTTTGCTGGTCATCTTTGATGAAAATAAATTTCCCAGATCAAATTTGCAAGGGCACCTAATAAAACATTTTTAGAAAGCTTCTTTTGTAAGTGGTATGATGACTAAATAATATCTTTGTCGCTTATATCAGTTGATTGAACGAGCTGTCGAAGTAAAAAAAAAGGTATATCCGTGCTTCAATGACTACACCCAGGCATTTGACAGAGCACAACAAAATGAGATAATTACACAACTAACACAGTTGAAAGTGAGTGGAAGAGATCTATGAGTGATCAAATGCATGTACTGGGAACAGACAGCCGCAATGTGAGTGGATGGAAAAATCAGCTCATTTTAAAGGATGTGTGCTTTCCCCAGACATTTTCTCTCTCTACAATGAAATTATCAGGGATAAGAACTAGACCCCACATTTTTACTGAAGTTTTTTTTTTTTAATTGGTCAATGCGAGTGGTGTAGGCAGGAGCATTCTCACTTCCCCCTCCCCCCCCCACACACACACACACACAAACTAAATTAAAAAAGTTTTTTTTTTCTGTGCTCAGACTAAGAGGTTGAACGACCTGTAGCCCATCTACAACTGTGTCCTCCAAATGTTACTGCTTTCTGTATTTTACTGGCTCAACTCAGGTACTATAAAGGTTTACTTATAGTAGTATACTTAAAGGTCTATAATCTAGCTTACATATTGAGCACTGCTCTCCTCATTTTTATTTTTTTTAAGACATTTGAGCTGAACATGATCAATATCTATTAGGTCTAAAACTTCTCATCAGGTTCCACCTGGCCGTCTAAAATGAAAAATAACAATTTAACATTTAGATCTTGATTTAGATCCGGATTTATAGTTATTTGCCTTGGAATGAAAATCACCTACTATAATTATAGTTCTGTCAGGTCATATTATGCCTGCTTTCGATAATAAGATCCAGATTTATTCTAGATCTAGATTCTACCCAGAAACAATACCACATCGTCCTACATCAACATCTTGTAAGGACCAGATTCTGTCCCCTATGATAAAACTAAGCATCACTCAAAAAAATGACGATCCCTTGAGTTTAGAGGAGGAGCTCATAAGAAGAAAACTGAAAACCTCCGAATGGAAAAACACTTAAGTGCAAAACAGGTGGACAGAAATTAATTTTCAATAAAATGATAAATGCAAGAAAAACCACAAGTCAAATCAAACAAATAGCTAAATGGAAAAGAGTAAAATTGATGTCAGGCATTCGAACTCAAATATCTGGTGTTACAGACACGACATTAGAAATCCAACACATATCAGAACTAAGGCAATTGAAACCACACACCCGCAAAAAAATCTCTAGACATTTTCACTAGAAAGAGAAGGTGACACTCTCAAAAAAAGTATTTTTAGCAATGAAGTAAGCAGTAGGTCTTACCCAGACGCAGGTCAACATTCAGAATAGGTTTTTAAAAGGGCATGGCACATATTTTTTCCCAATGAGAAGGTAGTTCGTAAATTCAGCAAGGGCATAACAGACAAACACATTAGAATAATAGAAAAAAGCTTTTGAAGACAGCAAAGGACAGCCAAAATCAGCTATGCTAGCTTTGGTTAATGACTTGCTGCAATTTGTCGCAGACAAGTATGACTCGGAGGAGAAGCTGACTTTGTTTGGTGGCTCCATCCCAGTGTGGTTAACAATTAGAGCTGACTACGGAAAAAATAACTTTAAGGTTGCACTCCATGTTTGTAACGTGCCGAAAACTCTAAGGCAAATACACACCTGGTAGCTATAGCAGAGGTAAAAGACACAGTAAAAAATCTGCAAACAATTTTTCAATAGCTAAAAAAAACAAATACATGGCCTACAAAACTTCACATGGAGACAAAGGAGAATTGCAGCCCTAAGAAATGATAAAATAGAATGAAATATATAATAAAAAACGCCTTGCTGTTGACAGATGCAGAACTCAACGCCCTTAGCCTTATACAGCATACAAAACCCAGACAACAACAATAAAATAAAAGTCAATAACATACGCCACAAAAAAAATTGAAAATGAAATTTCTATTACGAAAATAATATCTGCATTGCATGCTTTGGATTCTTTGCTTTTAAAAAGTAGTGTGAATTGCATTCCACTCATTCCAGCTGCATGCCTTTTTCTACAACGCAGGTAAAATTTCTGGGAAGAGACAGTGCCCATCCACCCGGGGTGAGCTGTCCGATAAGGGTGCTAGATTTATGGGCTTATGGCAAGTTGCTGGCAAGCTAAAGTGAACAGAATTCGGCTCCATGTTGAGATACGCTAATGACACTGTATTATTTCCAGAAAATAAAGAAGCCTTGCGACAATTGTTAAACATTTTCAAAGAAGAAAGCAGAAAGAAAGAGTTGGAATTGAATAGCAAAACGATAGAAGTAATGGTGATCAGATATTAGACTCTTAAATATTGCGCTATATTGTTATATTTTGTTGTGCTGGTCGAAGTGGAAATTATTATGAATCTCCAATGTGTAACCAAATCATTTGAGTGATATCTCGTATTATTATTTTATTAATCATTTGATGTAACCCGTCCACAAATCAGTAAGCATGCACTCCAATTCCATAAATATAAATTAGATTCTATTGAGGATTGAACAATCGTGCAATTTGAGAAACTCCAAAGAAAACTTTTGCATTTTCTTGTTTTCAAAATAAAAAAAAATAACAAGATCAGCGATCACTATTTTTTGTAATATACTTGCATTACGGAAGAGTTCCCAACAGCCACAATGTTTTTTCAATTCCACAGAAGCTTTTGACAAATGATAAAGGGCCCTACTTTAACTTGTACAACTTATGTTCACCTGAATAAACTTCCAATGCGTAAAACCATATGGTGTTTTGATGTACTGGTCTTTCGAAATAGAGTATATCTAAAAAAATAAACACTTAATTCATGAATCTAAAACAAATTGAGACAAAATCGAAAAAAGGGGTTGAGGGATTTCAGCTTTGAACTTCCGCCATATGATATAGGCACTCTCGGGATCGATTTATTTCATTTTTTTCTATGTTTCAAGAAAAAAAATAACAAAATAGCATGCAAAAGTAGGGTGAACTAAAATAAAACTAAAAACAAACAAACAAAACAAAATAAACCTTAAAGATTTCAGCCGCGAACCTCTCGGTATCGCCTACTCAACCAACGAAGTACTCTAGTCGCCAGTATCACACACCCTCCGACAAAGCTTCCCCGCCAGCATCTATTCTCCAATGTATTCCGAGTGTATTATGGGAGGAGCCACACCAGACCCAAGGCATACATGACGACTGGCGCGCGCCGTCATAGCGTGTAGACCTTGACCGTTTTACGGATCTTAACACCGTTAGGGATTAAGAGCCAGTTCTTGGTTTGTTACCTTGCCAAGCATTCAACCTAATAACAATTCGAGGGCTTTATATAGTAACCTATTGGGAAGTCCAATTTAATGTGGTGTACTTGGTGGGCATTTTGATGAAGTATCAATTAATTTAGTTATTTAAGTTTGTTCAGGCTGTCAAATTTGACAAAAATGGGAAGACATTTTGTTTATCTCAATTAAAATTTTTTTTTTTTGTTACAAATACTCACGATTTCTCCAAAAAAAAAAAAAAAAAAAAATCCATCCCCTTTAACGTTGCTGTAAAAGACAAGCAATAATGACCACTATTGTGTTTATATCAGTGAATGTGTTTACAATACAAACGAAGTACTGAGTACTAGTCAGACTGTCTCCCACACTCGCCAGGATAGTGGCAAGTGTGAAAGGTTACTTTCTTTTATCTTTTCCAATCTATTTCTGTATATCTGCAAACGTTTTCGTGAGTTCACCTTCACCGGCGGTCATATTGGAATTATGCTAATTATAGAGATTACCAAAATAGAATTAACCGGCGGCCATATTGGATTTATACTAATTATAGAGATTCCCAAAATAGAATTGATCGGCGGCCATATTGGAATAATGCTAATTATAGAGATTGCCAAAATAGAATTAACAGGCGGCCATATTGGAATTATGCTAATTATAGAGATTACCAAAATAGAATTAAGCGGCGGCCATATTGGATTTATGCTAATTGTATAGATTGCCAAAAAAAAAATGAACCGGCGGCTATATTGGATTTATGCTAATTATAGAGGTTGCCAAATTATAATTAAAAGGCGGCCATATTGGATTTATGCAAATTATAGAGATTGTCAAAACAAAGTTAACCGGCGTCCATAATTGAATTATGTTGATTATAGAGATTACCGAAATAGAATTATCCGGCGGCCATATTGGAATGACGCTAATTATAGAGATTACCAAAAAAGAATTAACCGGCGGCCATATTGGATTATTGCTAGTTATGGAGAATACCAAAATAGATATAACCGGCGGCCAAATTGGATTGATGCTAATTATAGAGATTGCTAAAATAGAATTATCCGGCGGCCATATTGAGATGATACTAATTATAGAGATTGCCAAAAAAGAATTAACAGGCGGCCATATTGGATTTATGTTTTATAATAGAGATTACATAAATAGAATTAACCGGCGGCCATATTGGATTTATGCTAATTATAGAAAAAACTAGATTAGAATTAACCGGCGGCCATATCAGAATTATGCTAATTTTAGAGATTACCAAAAAAGAATTAACCGGCGGCCATATAGGAATTATGCTAATTATAGAGATAGAAGAAAGAGAATTAACCGGTGGCCATATTGGAATGATGCTAATTATCGAAATTGCCAAAATAGATTAACTGACGGTCATATTGGATTTATGCAAATTATGGAAATTACCAAAATACATTTAACAGGCGGTCATATTGGAATTATGCTAAATATAGAGATTACCAAAAAAGAAATAACCATATTGGAATTATGCTATTTTTGTCGGTCGAAAATTTTGAATTTACCCGGCGGCCATATTGAAATTAAGTTATTTATAGAGATGGAAAAATAGAATTTCCCTGGCGGCCATATTGAAATTATGCAATTTATTGAGATTACCAAAATAGAATTACCGACGGCCATTTTAGAATTATGCTATTTATAGAGGTCGAAAAATTAAGAATTCCCCGGCGGCCATATTGAAATTATGCTATTTATAGAGCTGGAAAAAGCAGAATTCCCTGGCGGCCATTGGGCAATTTTGCTATTTTTAGCGGTAAAAAATTTAGAATTCCATGGCGGCCATTTTGGAATTTTACTATTTTTAGAGGTAGAAAATTTAGAATCACCTGGCGGCCAATTTGGAATTATGCTATTTTTAGAGGTCGAAAATTTAGAATTCCCCGGCGGCCATATTGAAATTATGCTTTTAATAGAGATGGAAAAAAATAGATCCCTGGCGGCCATTTTGGAATTATGCTATTTTTAGAGGTCGAAAATTTAGAATACCCCAGCGGCCATATTGAAATTATTCTATTGATAGATATGTAAATATTTGAATTTCCGGCAGTCATTTGTAATTATGCTATTTATTGTGCTCGAAAATTCCCTGGTTGCCATTTTGGAATTATTCTATTCTTAGAGGTCGAAAAGTTAGAGTTCCATGGCGGCCATTTTGGAAGTATGCTATTTTTAGAGGTCGAAAATTTAGAGTTTTCCAGCGGCTATATTCAAATTTAGTTATTTATA
This sequence comes from Elysia crispata, assembly GCA_033675545.1. Taxonomy (NCBI): domain Eukaryota; kingdom Metazoa; phylum Mollusca; class Gastropoda; family Plakobranchidae; genus Elysia; species Elysia crispata. Next base: position 23,764 of record JAWDGP010004792.1, read on the forward strand.
GAGGTGGAAAAAATAGAATTCCCTAGCGGCCATATTGGAATCATGCTATTTATAGAGATTACCAAAACAGAATTAACCGGCGGCCGTTTTAGAATTATGCTATTTTTAGAAGTCGAAAATTTAGAATTCCCTGGCGGCCATTTTAGAATTATGCTATTTATAGAGATGGAAAAAAAAGAATTCCCTGGCGGCCATTTTGCTTTTTATAGAGAGGTTAATTCCAATTCGCCAATCTGTATATTTAGCATAATTCCAGTATGGCCGCCGGTTAATTCTAATTTGGCAGATCTATAAATAGCATAATTTCAATATGGATGCCGATTATTTCTAGTTTTTCCATCTGTCTTAATAGTATATTTTCATTATGGCCGCCGGTTAATTCTAATTCTTCCATCTCTATAAATACTATAATTTCAATATGGCCCCCGGGGAGTTCTTTTTTTTCCATCTCTATAAATAGTATATTTTCAATATGACTGCCGATTAACTCTATTTTTTTCATCTCTATAAATAGTATATTTTCAACATGGCCGCCGATTAATTATATTTTTCCATGTTTATAAAGAGTATATTTATAGAATAATTTTAATATGCTGTCGATCTCTATAAATAGTATTATTTCAATATGAACGCCTGAAATTCGATTTTTATTGTTTCGATTCCTTTAAATAGCCAAAATTGCCCCCATAAAATCTAAATATGGCCACTGTGGAATCAAATTCTAGTGTTTATATCTCTATAAATAGCATACTTTGAATGTAGCCGCCAGGGAATCGAACTCTAACTTTTCCCTACTATAAATAGCATGATTTCAATAAGGTCACTGGTGAATCGAATTCCACTGTTTCGATCTCTATAAAAATATTCAATATGGCCGTCCAGGAATCCATATCTAATTTTTTCATCTCTGTAAATAGCACCATTTTAATAAGACCGCCGGAGAATCGAATTCTACTGTTTCGATATCTAAAAAAAGGCAATAAAACAATATGAACGCAGGGGAATCTAATTTTAATTCTAAATATCTAATTCTAGATAATTCTAGTTCTAAATATCTAATTCTAGATTTTTTATCTCTAGAATTAGATCAAATTGTACGCTCTGTCTATAGCTATCTCTAGTATTCTATTTTTTCCAAATTACGAGAATTCTTGCTGGTTGTTCTTTATTTCTAAGCTTTTCTACCACGTGCATAAAATAGCCCCTTTTGATCTTTCTCGTCTTTTCATCATTATTGACCAGCGCTTCTTTACCATTAAAACTTAATACAGCCATTCTCCATGCCCCACGTCACCGCTCTTTTATCTAGCCAGTTTTCCTAGTATAGTAAAGCCTTACATGAGGTCTTTCTGTTATATCTTTACGCCTTTTTTCTAACTAGATGCCTCTTTAAAATCATGGGGTTTTTTTTATTTCATCGCTTTTCTTTTAATTTTGTGGCGGCCGACGTATGTTGCACATTAATTTTAATGATGATGCCTCTACTCTATATATTTCCACCGAGAGGGGATTTAAAAAAAAACAACGAATATCGATCCATAATATGAGCGTATATGAAGGGAATAAATTTTTGTTCAGTTGACTTACTTTCCCACCATTCACCCCTAGTGGCTACAACTTGCACACATAAAACTAGTAACATTGGTAAAACAGGCTATTGTCTTTGTTAAGTAAAATCAGTCATAGCATAGGATTAAATTTTTTTAAGTAGTTTCAAAGCTTCAAAAACAAATTTCAGAATAGTCAAGAACGGTCTTGCGTTATTTAATATGGTTTAGGGCATAAACGTATTTAAGAGACGAACTTTCCATGGTTTTTCTTTTAATCGATTCTTTACGTTAGTTGTCTGAAATTTTTCATTGCAACAGATATCTCTATGTAAACGAAAAGCCGCAAAAGATTTTCGAAGGTATTGAAAATTATAATGCACAAGGTCCGTTGGCATGGACCAAGAGTCTCGGGGTTCGAAATACGGGGCAGTCGATTTCCTTCTGATCTTTCTTGTTTTTCACTTGATATTCACCAGTTCTCTTTACCATTACACACTTATTCTCATCTTTTTCTATACTCAACGCAATCGCCCTTTTTTCTAGCCAGTTTTCCTAGTAAAGCCTTATATGTGGTCTTTCTATTATCTTTACACCTATTTACTACGTTAGATGCCTCTCTAGCATCAATTGTTTTGTTATTTCATCGCTTTCTTTTTGTTATCTTTTATTTTTTTTTTGGCAGCCGACACATGCTTCACATTCAATGATGATGCCTCTATTCTTTGTATTTTCTACCGGTAGGGGATAAAAAAAATATGAGGAGTATCGATCCAAGATATGAGCGTATATGAATGGAATAAAGTATTCTTTTGTTGACTTTCCTACCGGCCGGCCGTCCCTAGAGGCTGCCACTCCGACACATAATACAAGTACAATGGCCGGACAGGTAATTGTCTTTGTATAGTAAAATCATTCAAAGCATAGAATTAAAATTATTTAATTGTTCCATAACTTCAAATAAGTTCTAAGAAAAGTCAACAACTTTATTACACTATTTAATATCATTTAGGACAAAAATATAAATGAAAGACGCATTGTGTATGATTTTTCTTTTAATGGATTCTTTACGTGAGATGTCTGAAATTTTACATTTCAACAGTTACTTCCGTGTAAACAAAAGGCTACAAAAGTTTTAGAACTTTTTGAAAAGTGAAGGGGTCAGTTCTATACCACACCTTCGGTGTTTTGAGAAAAAAATGGGAAAAACTGTTTTTCCGCGTCTATTGAATATTTTTGCGTAAAACAAGCATACACACTAAATAAATGAAAATTTAAGTTTACAGTTAAGCAGCCCACTCTCACATACCGTATTCGCTCCAATAGTAGCGCCGGGCGCGTGAAAATGAAGAGGGGGGGTGCGTCTAATGGAATGTTTTGGATGACTTTCTTCAAAGACAAAGTGCCGCCGTTTCCGCCGTCGCCGGCCCCCCCCTCCCCCTCTAGTTAGTTTTAGAGTGCCATGGTTGGGTGTCATTCGAGTCGATGACTACAAGGACTGCAATAGTCCAGGACATTAACCTCAGACGCCTTTGACATCCCCAATTTGAGATGACAATTGCAGTACCATAGTCATTCATTGTTTACATGTGTTGTCTGTTGTTATCATCAGATCTATCGCTTAATAAATGTTTTGAGTTTGAGTTTAATAAGAATCTTTTGCTCTCGAAAGTGGTGTTTTTTAAGTGTTGCTTGGATGGGAAAGGGGGGGGGGGGGGGCGTTTATTAGAGATGGCGCTACTAATGGAGGGAATACGGTAGGCGAATAAAAAGGGCAAAAGATATTTTTTCTTAATTTTCAAATTCGGTGCATGCAACAGTGTACCTAAGTCAACCATTGGACTAAGGTATCCTACAGAATTTATTTGTTCTTACTGTAAATGCTTCATATAATGGCTGATAAGGTAAAACGATTGATTTTTATAATAAGAAACATAATACAGAGCTCTGAGCATTGAGGTTACTAAATCAAGAGAATGGATGCCTTAAAAATTCACTGTTTAATGTTTTAAAGGGAAAATGATTGAATGCCGTTAAATAGCGTACCTAAGTCACTTCAGTCAGAACAACAGGAACCTGAAGTCCAAGAGGCTGATATATAAAACAATACAGGCACGTGAAACATGTGCTACAGTCTGCAACATCTAAGGCCTACATTCCAATATGGTAATAGATATGAATGTTTTTTAGCAGTCTTAGATAGAAACACACATATGCTTACAGTATTCAAGATAAAGAAAATTTTGGACACATACTACGAATTAAGGAAACAGAAGAAGTAACCTTTGATAACACTTTACAAACTGGACAATACTAACAAATCAATCCTTCCATGATCTTCGAATCTAGGTAAAATACATTTTTTTTTTTAAATCGTCGTAGCGAAATTAATCAAAAACTAATCAAATCGGATGAACTAGAAAAGGTAAGGCACCGGGCAAAAAAAAAAAGAAAAAAGAAGAAAAAAATCCCACATACAAACTACAAAAACTTTCACACACCACGTCTATTTATATCCCGGAAGACTGCCGGCAAAAAAAAAAAAAAACGGAAATTGTCAATGGATGTATTATCTTAGTATGGAGGTAGAATCAACTTTTTCAATCAGCGTAGTCATCGCCATCATCTTCCCCGTCAACATTGCCCTGGCGAACAGGAAGGTTTTCACAGAATGGCCTGCTCTCTCCACTTATCAAACCTTTGTTGGCGAGAGCCAAAAGATCTCTCCTTTTCACACTTTTGATTCCAATGGGTCTTAAATACTTCTTCGTAAGAGTTGGTGTTTCCTGGTTTGCTCTTCGTCACTTTAGAAAATTAACCTTCTTCCAAGGTTCCATAGAATTGTGAGTGTACCGACACCACACCTCATCTGCATGCTCTTTCAAGTTTTCCTCGTCCATCGTCTCATTCATCTCCAAACTTGCGCCATAGGAAAACCACATGACTTCCTTGAATTTTAATTGTTCACCTTCTGAGTCCTTCAGAGTGGATTTGATGGTCTTATAAGCGAGGGTTTTGTAGTCATAAAAACTGTAATGGTCGAAAAATTCTACCTGGAATGGCTGGGATAGTCCACTGTCCTTGACGATTCGTTCCCAATTTTCAGGACGATCGACCTTTTCAACATGTTTTCGTTTCTTGATGTGAGAAAAGTCTCTGTCATTGGGTAAGAATGTGTGGGACCTGTACAAAAAATAGTGCTGAGTTGATGCATAAATGCCTTCCTTGACCAGTCCCAGCAAAAAAGAAACCATGGTTTTGTTCTTGTTTTGTCCCACATATCCGTCGGAGAAAAGAATCAAGTTTTTACCCTGGTATCTTTCATGTCTCGTCAGTAATGTTTGGCGTAAGCATGAGGCAACCTCTGAAGAACCTCTGCCTGCCTCCGCCTCACTTCAGAGGTGCATCAGCCCATCGCCCGTTTTGCAGTCATGTATGCCAAAAGTTATACGTCCAGAGCATTCTAGAATAAAACATGTCTCCAGCGCTTATGCTTGGTGCAGGCAGGTTTTGTTGGAAGTCAAAGGTGTATACTTCTAAGCTGCTGTCAGCTTGTGCTTTTTGGCAGTAAAGATTCAGCATATAGTATGCCGAATCAGCCTTTTGTTGGTGGATGTTTCTTTGATTGATCAGAGTGTTCTTTCTTGTTTCATCAGTCATGGCCTCAATGTCTATGTGGAATTTGTCGCAAATCGGACACGTATCCGATCTTGGCTGACCAAAGCTGAGGTTAAACTCTTTGTTGAACACATTTAAGTAATACTTATATTTCACCACAGGTTTCATAGACTTCTTATCAGTTGTATAAAGCAGCCTTTGCTCTGGCTCCTTTTGATGCAGATATAGTAGCCACATTCTTTTCACATTAAGGCGCTCATCAAGGTACTCCCTATGTTTAATTTCACTCCTCGAGTAATGAGACTCTCTCTTTGGGAAACTGGAAATGTGCTGTTTTATTTTGTCTTTGATTTCCAATGGAAGTGTGGGGTGGTAATCATGATGGCCACGCATGTCCACGAGGGGAGCAGTAGTTGTTGGCTTTCTTATCCTTTTCAGGCGAGTCTTGCCAATGCCATGGAGGGCTATGAATGCTTCCATGCATACTTGTAATTTTACGCCATTTGCTGTGACACTACATTCATAGGTAAAGCATTTACTGCCTTTTCCATTTTCTCTTTCTCCATTGCGAGACTTCTTTCTCTTTGGCGCATGCATGTCAATACATCCATGTAAATAAATATCCTGCCGTTGTTTGTTCCCAATGTCATTGAATGATTGCAGAATCTTGTCGCGATGGTCTTCACCTATCCTCTGGAAACACTTTAATCTGCACTTACAGTCCTGGCCTGTTTTCCTTGCTGGCATAGCTTTGCCAGTCTTTGTTGTATATGCTTCTCCTTTAGCTATTTTGCTCTTCCTTACATTTTTTTCCCACTGATCTGGCTTTCTCTGCCTCTTTTTCGGATTTGTTTGAGCAGGACCAGTGGTGTCGTTGTCCTGGCTCGTACCGGGTCTGGGAGCAGGACCAGTGGTGTCATTGTCCTGGCTCGTACCGGGTCTGGGAGCAGGACCAGTGGTGTCAGTGTCCTGGCTTCTGCTGGGTCTGGAGGCAGGACTCCTGGTAACAAGAGCATTTTAGTTGGTCTTCACTGAGGGAAAGCCATTTTCTGTTACAGTGAAAGAATCATTT
>JAWDGP010004792.1:35000-61534 GCA_033675545.1 Elysia crispata
CATTAAATATGTGGGCTGAGGTTCCGAACCGGGAGCTGCGGCGCCATTAAATATATGGGCTGAGGTTCCGAACCGGGAGCTGCGGTGCCATTAAATATATGGGCTGAGGTTCCGAACCGGGAGCTGCGGCGCCATTAAATATATGGGCTGAGGTTCCGAACCGGGAGCTGCGGTGCCATTAAATATATAGGCTGAGGTTCCGAACCGGGACATGCGGCGCCGTTATTAATAATGGTTGACTGACGGACCTGTTTGAAAATCCATCATCTTCTAAACATCACATCTCATATACTCTGTAGACTTTATATCTTTTCTAAGAATATGAACTAATGAAAAGGTGACAATTTCTCCCTGTTTGAACTACTGGGAGGCGATCGAGAGCCCCTGAGAAGAACAAATTGCAATTTCGGCACATCTGTCGGAACCATGTTACGAGATGTTCATGTTACTGATACATGTAACCGGTTTCCTTCTCATGTGGTTGTTATAAAGGCCGAAGAGCAAATAAAAGAACTAGACAGTGGTGACTTTACCATATGGCCCTTCCCTTCCCCCTTACTTGCCGTCACCCCGTCCCCAATACATAGTCCAGACAAAGACTTGGCATGACCACTGCCCTCTCCCCCCAGATTTCTTCGAATCATGTGGATTGCAGTTAGTAGTGGTGTTAGTTATAACGTAATAACTAACACCTCTACTAACTGCAATCTACATGATAAGATCGGTCGAGAGCATGAAGGATGTATCCTCCCACTGTCTGTGTGACGAGGGTTAGGAATGCTAGGTCAGACAGAGCAAGAGAAAAAAGTAAAGTTGTCACATTGTCTTTTGTGTCTGTCTTTAGGAAAATACAAATGTTTATAATGTTGAAGAAACTAAACCAAATAGTATAATGGCTGGCCAGAGTGGAGCCAACACTCTCATAGTGTAAAAGAATTCTTCTCGGAAAGGTGTTAACAGGACAGGACTTGGAAGTATTGGAGAGACAGTCTGAGACCGAAACTTTTTTAAAGGACAATGTTCCATCTTCATATACAGCGATTCTGTCAATTCTTTCACCGAGTGAGGAAAAGTGCAAGCCTTTTAAACAGTTCATTTATGCAACACGACTTTAAATCTGTCACACTGTCCGAGCTAATGAATAATCCTTTGTATACTTAACAAAAAAAAAGTGTAATGCATGTATTGTAATATTCTGATTTGACCAGGCTGAAGATATCATACTTTAAAAAATTTGAGCATGACTAACGCACTTGTAGCTTGTTTCAATCACCTGGCAATGTCATGTTTAACAATTCAGTCGGCTCGCCGACTTTGTTCTTGAATCTAGTTTGAATTTTTAGTATAACCATATATCTATCTCGGTTGTTATGACGTTCGTATAATGTTTATCTGCTTTTCACTATAATTCCATTTTCATGTGCTCATTAAACTCATTCATTTTTTTAATCTTTGAAATTATCAGCATGTAAGTTAGAAGATAATTAATAAAATCAATTTTTCTAATGAACTTTCCTCTTAATGACAATAATAAGATAAGTAAGCATACAAAATGTCATTTTCAAAGGTATAATTTAGGTTCATGAGGCAGTTGGTGCATAATTAGATGATTAAAAGCGTTGTGGCAAATAATGATCATGTCATGAAAATCTGAATAAACCAATAAAATTATACTCATATGACGTAGTAACTTTACTTAACACCTATACTACATGAAAATCGTAAGCAAGGTAATTACTTAACAACAAGGCGTCGAGAAGTTAAGCTGCATACTTTCTCAGTGAAATAGAGAGAGAGACAGAGAGAGAGAGCGAAAGGAAGAAGAACAGAGAGAGAGAAAGGAAGAAAAACAGAGAGAGAAAGAAGAAAAACAGAGAGAGAGAGAGAGAGAAAGGAAGAAAAACAGAGAGAGAGAATGAGAGAGAGAGAAAGAGAGAGAAAGAGAGAGGGAGAGAGAGAGAGAGAGAGAGAGAGAGAGAGAGAGAAAGTGAAAGACAGAGAGCGAAAGAGAGAGAGAGAGAGAGGGAGAGAGAGGGAAAGAGAAAGAAAGAGAGAGAGAGGGAGAGAGAGAGAGAGAGAGAGAGAGAGAGAGGGAGGGAGAGAGAAAAGAGAGAATGAGAGAGACAGAGAGAAAGAGAGAGAGAAAGAGAAAGAGAGAGAGAGAATGAGAGAGACAGAGAGAAAGAGAGAGAAAGAGAAAGAGAAAGAGAGAGAGAGAGAGAGAGAGAGAATGAGAGGAACCTTTAGGAGCCATGAGGTCATGTAACTCTTTTATTTTGAATAAAAAAAGCAAATTGCTTTATCTCGCACTCTGAAAGATCAAAACATTCCACAGAAATCAACAGTTGTAATACAGCAACGGAATATCACTTGGCTGTCCAGAAAATAACAATATGAAAACTCCAGTCATTTTAATTCAAACAGGTCAATTCCAACCGCGCAAAAAAAAATTCAGCTTGGAATATAACAAAAACAATGATATAACAACAGTTATTTATCGCGCGCACTTTACTTATATCTTTCTAAAAAAAAACATCCATGCTTTAAAGATAAAAATGAAGTATCATTTCATTTATCATTTATACCTTTTAAGAATTATGCGCTCAAGAAAATGTGGATTTTCTTTTTTAAAGGCTTCTTACTGAAAACTCGCTTTATGTGTAGTATTTTTAGCACTTTCATTTGTCTTAACCTACAAATTTCCTTACATCAATTTTTGTGATCATGTCGCTTTTATTTTTTTTTGTTTTTCGTCTAAATAAACATTGGTTTCTAATTACGATATGAACTTAAAAATATGGACTCCATGTAGCAAAAAATGTCGGTTTGTTTTTTGTTTTTGTTTTATGGTCTAAAACCCTCTGAATTTGTTTTCTTTAACCTCATAAATATTGTCTTCATTTTCGTTTTATTATTTTTAACATGACTGAGATTTTTTCTTCAGAACCTTCGCTTTTCTATCTCTGTTTTAGTCTCTCTCTATAATGTACCCTAAATCTCGCTCTATCTGTCTTCCACTCTGTCTGTTCTCTTTGTGTTCTTTCCTCGCTCCCTGACGCTGCTCCACCCCTCATTAGCCACTAGGAAGGGGAATGGTAAGAACAAAATTATTCAAATACCAGGCATCGGTACGCCATTAAGATTTACCGTGTCCAAATCAATTTCCATGGTTTTCAAGACTTCAGGCCTGACGAGCGGCAGCGGTGTTTAAATCAATAAATGTTAGTTCTGAAAATATTAAACCTGCAACTTTAGGTTCACACACACTTTCGCAAAGTCATAAACACTTTACACTTCCCTGTCACCCCTCCCCCTTTTTGAGAGTCTCTGCATGTGTACCTTTCTCTCTCTCTAGCTCTCACTGTCAATCCACTACACTTGTCTTTGACGTTTTGTATTCCTCCTGTATACCCCCCTCTCTCTCTCTCTCTCTCTCTCTCTCTCTCTCTCTCTCTCTCTCTCTCTCTCTCTCTCTCTCTCTCTCTCTCTCTCTCTCTATCTCTCTCTCTCTCTCTCTCTCTCTCTCTCTCTCTCTCTCTCTCTCTCTCTCCCTCTCTCTCTCTCTCTCTCTCTCTCGCGCGAGTATCATTATTTCTCCAGTCTTTTCCCATTCTGGCGCGGCATTTTCTTTCTTAGGTGTTTCTATTTTACCCTCCTACTCTCCTCATTTCTTCCCTACCTTTTGATATGTCTGCCTCTCTCTCTCTCTCTCTCTCTCTCTCTCTCTCTCTCTCTCTCTCTCTCTCTCTCTCTCTCTCTCTCTCTCTCTTTCTTATTCCCTTTTCTCCTAATTTTTTATGGTTAATTCATGTTTTATGGTGTACGGAGTTTAAAACATCATCTATTACACTGTTATTTGTTGTATAAGGTAATTCTTCATAAAATCTAACGGTCTAAAAAGCTGAATTATTATACTAATGTTTCAAACTCTCTTTCTCTTTCTTTTTTATTGCCTTTGAACCAGAAGAAGAAGAAGAAGAAGAAGAAGAAGAAGAAGAAGAAGAAGAAGAAGAAGAAGAAGAAGAAGAAGAAGAAGAAGAAGAAGAAGAAGAAGAAGAAGAAGAAGAAGAAGAAGAAGAAGAAGAAGAAGAAGAAGAAGAAGAAGAAGAAGAAGAAGAAGAAGAAGAAGAAGAAGAAGAAGAAGAAGAAGAAGAAGAAGAAGAAGAAGAAGAAGAAGAAGAAGAAGAAGAAGAAGAAGAAGAAGAAGAAGAAGAAGAAGAAGAAGAAGAAGAAGAAGAATAAGAAGAAGAAGAAGAAGAAGAAAGAAGAAGAAGAAGAAGGAGAAGAAGAAGAAGAAGAAGAAGAAGAAGAAGAAGAAGAAGAAGAAGAAGAAGAAGAAGAAGAAGAAGAAGAAGAAGAAGAAGAAGAAGAAGAAGAAGAAGAAGAAGAAGTAAGTGAAGAAGAAGAAGAAGAAGAAGAAGAAGAAGAAGAAGAAGAAGAAGAAGAAGAAGAAGAAGAAGAAGAAGAAGAAGAAGAAGAAGAAGAAGAAGAAGAAGAAGAAGAAGAAGAAGAAGAAGAAGAAGAAGAAGAAGAAGAAGAAGAAGAAGAAGAAGAAGTAAGTGAAGAAGAAGAAGAAGAAGAAGTAAGTGAAGAAAAAGAAGAAGAAGAAGAAGAAGAAGAAGAAGAAGAAGAAGAAGAAGAAGAAGAAGAAGAAGAAGAAGAAGAAGAAGAAGAAGAAGAAGAAGAAGAAGAAGAAGAAGAAGAATTTACGTATACAAAGAGAAAAATCCTCGATATAATCATGTATGCACGAAATGAATTAGTTTGCCCCACAGAGCAACTGTGATGAAAATATTTCTAAAGGAAAAAAAGATAAAGCATAATTAACAGCGTGATAGTTTTATAGAAAATTGCCTCGATGGTTAAAGGAAAAGTAACAGATAATCGATAGATCAAGAATCTGAATGAGAGATAAGGACAGATAGATAGATTGATAGCCTAATAGACAGGATGGAGAGAGAGAGAGAGAGAGAGAGAGAGAGAGAGAGAGAGAGAGAGAGAGAGAGAGAGAGAGAGAGAGAGAGAGAGAGAGAGAGAGAGAGGGAGAGAGGGAGAGAGGTAAAGAGAGAAAAAGATCTTTATTAATATTATGATATTTTTTATGTAGGGTGCTTTTGTTTCTGTGGTATGAATTGGCTTTAAGTGTTGATAAAATGATTTCATCTCAATATGAACAATAACACTGTGAACACATTACACGATTAGTGAAACGTCTTTACTATGCTTTTCTCAAAATTGTTTATGGAAATGTCAATTTACACAAAATAGATAAAAAGGTATACATATTTTTCTGGCATAGTATTTTGACAATTTTGAAAAAAATTCTTCGTCTCATTCACTGCTCCCTTAGGTCTTTTAAGGTTTTGAACAAAAAAAAATTCAATGATGGGAAAAAATTAATTCTTTAATTTCACAGATAGCATAGAGCACAAAACAGATCTATATCTGGTGTTGTAACTGTAATACACGAAGATGTTGATTGATGCGTTCACATACGAGCATGTTAGGCAGGTCTGGCTTAAAATCGAAAATAAATATGCTAGTCTTTGCTCGCTTCCAAAATCTGGTCTGAAAAGTCGCGAAGTTGATAAAAATAGGAACGGCAACTGAGCCAGAGTAAAGATGATACACACCAGAATCACAGATTTCACCACCTGTATATCTTTAGAGGAGAGTCCATGAGCGACTGGCTTGTCTGGTGCCTGGTCAGAGGTTCTGGTCAGCCCTGTTGTGCAGGCACGTCGTATCTCGGAGGCCTGGTGGAGCTTGAATGTTAGAACAGCCACACAGGCAACCATTGTGATGTACAAGATGTAAATAACGATCCCTCTGTTTAAAATATCGTTGATGCGTGTCATGTAAGCATAATTAACTGATTTTAAATACGGTGAAGAAACATTTGTTTGGGGATCTGTTTTCCAGATTATTCTGTGAATTGTAAACACTGGTAACCTCAAGGAAACAGCCAGGACGGCCAAAAACATGACCCATTTGATAGTTCTGGATTTTGTAAAAATGAATTTAAATTTAAGAGGCATAGCTACACATGCGCAACGCATTACACCCAGAGAAACCGAGATAAGGGCTGACAGATCGTATGCCGTGAAAGCCGGCCAGTAGAGCAAGTAAATCAGAATGGATACGTCAAATGGCAAGGAGTAAGAAATTAATAAACTCCTTATGACATAGCCACAAATAGACGGTGTGATTAGGGTGAGAAACACAAAGTCTGACACAGCAAGGGAAAGTAGTAATGTTGTAACATTGTCTTTGTTTCCTGATTTGAGGAAGACAACAATGTTGATGATGTTCGAAACCCAACCAAACAATATAATGGCAGGCCAGATGCAGCTCAGTATTCTTACTACCGTGAAGTACTCCGCTAGGTGAGGATATGAATCTCCATGTTCATTGGACATTTTAGAGACGTTTTCAGTAGAGTGTAAGAGTTCCATCATATAAGCCAAGTTATCTTTTTCTCTTTCGTCCCTTACCGATGAAGACTAAACACTGGATTCCAAAACCGTCTTGATGACTTTCATGAAAATAATTAATCAAAATTCTCCCTTTTCTTTATAGCAAAGGCCTCATAGTAACATATCGATACCTGTCAGTGACCTGACACATTTGTGTTGTTATAGTTTAGTCGAAAATTAAAGAGTAAGTCCAGATAAATTACACAAGATTTAATTATATACGCTAATAATATAAATTGGCGGAATTAATCATTTGAATATTTTAAAATTCGTTTCATTAATTAGAGTCATGTGGTATACCCCATCCAACTGTCAGAGATGGGAGCTTTATTTACATAAGAAAAAGGCAAAATATAGGGTTTTTTTCATTTCTTTAAGATTTTAGAGAAGAGATGCTTAACGATGGAAACTTTTACTAGTTATTTTTCCAAATGCAAACAGAAGTCTTTTCTTCTCATGTAAAAAAATACCTCTCTCTTTCTCTTCTTTATCTTTGACTTTTACATTTCCATTTGGTATATCGAACAGAATGAGAAGTTATAAAGCTAATTAGTAAAATCAAACACGGTAGCACACATAGTTTGTTTGCTGATACATCATTAAATTTGTGCACATTTTGTATCATTATAACAAAATACGTTTCAATGTTTGCTCCCCGTTACCCTCTGCACGGGAAAAAAAGCTCTCATCTTTCTAGAATCATTCTAATTGGTGCCATTGTGTCATTTGCGATTGAGAACTTAATTACAGAATTCTATAGAGCAATCATAATTATAAACCTGGTAGCACACACAGTTTGTTTTAGATAAGGATAAATGTATCATTTCTGCTCATTTTGTAATATTATAACAAAGGGTGTATCAAATTGTACTTCTTCTGGCCCCTTAAAAAACACAGAGAAGAAGCTATTCTCTTTCTAGAATAATTTTAGTTACTTTCTTTGTGCCACGTGTAATGATTTCTCAAATGCCCTGTCTGGAACAGACATCGGCGATCATGATTCTCCACCTGTCCCTATCTTCCGTCATCCGCAGTAAGGCTATGTTGTCTTTGTTGTTTCCTGTCACAAAAGAGCTCAAGCTATCAAGAAATTTAATCCTTTGTCTACCTCTGCTTCTTGTACCTTCTATCTTGCCTGTAAGAGATAAAAATTCCAGTCCCTTATGGCGACATATGTGGCCTAAAAATTTCAGTTGCCTTTTCCTTATTGTTTTTATGAGGGATCTCTCTTGGTTCGTTTCTTCTAATATCTTGTAGTGATTAAGGAATTATAACGAGCATATTGAATTATTAATTTGTATTTTTTAATCAATGTTTCCATTAGATCTTTTTTCATTCTGTGGAAACTCAAAAGCTGCAAGCCTTGAAACGAATGGCTTGGACAATATAATTATAGTCATATAATCCGTTTGGTTTCTCATGTGCTACAGGCTTTCTTACGCGTGGTGCTGTATTGCCCATGTCTACTGATTTGATTTTTATAATGTTTTCTGTAATCAGAGCCGACCTACATGTTTCTTTGGTTGCGTGAAGTAGAGCTAAAGAATAGTGTGTTGCTGTCGTAGTCTGTAACGACACCTCATCCAACTTGGTACAATCTTTTCCTTATCTTTTCACTAGTCTTATTACATGCTCTATTATACATTTCATTCTAAGAGTATTCCTTAATTCTAGCAGTTTATTACATGCTCTATTATACATTTTTTTCTAATTGTATTTCGTAGTTTTATGTTAGTGGGAAGTGTACAATTGTTTCTAAAACTATCCCGTAGTTTTAGCAGTTTATTACAAGCTCTATTATACAATTTTTTCTAAGAGTACTCCTTAGTTCTAGCAGTTTATTACATGCTCTATTCCACATTTCATCACGCTCTCTATAACTTCTACTAAAGATCCCGCAATAATATTATTTTGATGAGGATCCGGTGCCAGCGTAGCCGGTTTTATTCCCGCATTACTTTGTAAAAAATTTTTGAAAGATGCTAAAGCTTACTGTGATCTACAGTCAAGTCACTATTACTTCTTGAAGGCCAAATCTGGCAAAATGTGACTTAATTTGTCTTTTATTGTTTCACATGTTGTGGTTGGTAGAACACCGTCTTCAACAAAGTTTGAAAAATAATCGATGAAGAATATCGTACTATCAATCTGATAAAATGTTGAATGGGGATTTATTTCTATATAGGTATTTATTCTACTTGTTAGCTTCACATTTATCAATAACTTGCTTAGTTTGCCCACCTTAAGAACATGTTTTCCTGCTGCTAGGTAATCTGTATGTCGTTTTCTCATGTATCAACTTCTTATTAATGTTGTCATCAGGATATTTGCTCCCCTAGCAATGTGTCCATTTTCCATTCACTGAACCTAAAGCATGATCTCACGGACAGCAGGAGATCTGGCTTACTTGGTGGTCCTGTTTCGATTATATTTACTAACACATTTATATTCTCGCCTTTCGTTCTTTCCGACCTCAATTTCTTCACTATTACATCTGATGATATTATGCTGTTCTATTCTGCATTTTTCAAATTTTTCGGGGGTGGTGCCATTTGTTACCGATGTACATTGTATCTGAATTTAGAAGAGAGCTCTCTCTGTCCTCTCTGTCCCATGCCAATTCATATCCAAAGCGGTTTTTTCCACATTGCCAATCTTTTAAGTCGTCTTGGTGCTCCATTTAAATTTGTTCTTGATAGTCTTTGCAAGCATCTTGTGATCGATAATGTCTTGCTGGTAGGTAAGCCACACATCAAAACGACTGGATACCCCAGACAACATTACAGTTTCCTCTCGATGTTGACCGATGCAGCTTAATTTTAGACAGTGGTTTGACGCAAATTCAGTTAGCAACTTTATTTTTGTGTGAAAGGTGTTTTCCTGCAAAAGAGGAATAGTTGTTGCACATCTGGGACTGTCTATAAGCTAAATGTACCCAAGATACCTGATTCCTCTTTTTGTTGCGATGACTCAAAGTGACAAATTCCAAAGCTTTACTCGTACTTAGACTTATAAGACATATTAGATGAATTTTTTTTAAAATTCGTACTTTCTGTCAGTTTTATCATTAAAACATCACCTGAGATTTAACTTTTTGTCAGTTTTATCATTCAAACATCACCTGAGATTTAACTTTTTGTCAGTTTTATCATTAAAACATCACCTGAGATTTAACTTTTTGTCAGTTTTATCATTCAAACATCACCTGAGATTTAACTTTTTGTCAGTTTTATCATTCAAACATCACCTGAGATTTAACATAATCCATACCTTCACGTTGATCTCTAATTTGAAATCAGGTCTGGATCAAGAGATTCCCATGAGGAAAAGCATTTCAAGAAAGTTTAAGATTAGCTTTTTCAAAACACAGTTAATGGTTGCTTCATATCCATATTCAAATTGTTTTATTAGTTTACAGAGAAAGAAATCTTAAATATCCAATCTTCATCTAATACTTCAATGTAAAATGGTATTCTGACACCTAGTTCACAACGTAATGAATCAAGATAAACTTTGGTAAATTGATTCATGGCCCAATAACAAAAGATTAAAATAATGTATCTCAATATAAATCTTGATTTAAATTTCTGAAGCTGTATAAGTTGATAACTAAATTGTGTTTTTTTAACATCTTTAGGTGTACATGAAGTTATTTTCTGTTTTAGGCAAACTAACAATTGAAAATTTAAGCCAGGTATCACACATGTTCTTTGATGATTGGTCCGGTAATAAAGTTTATCGACCACAAACTTATATCCAATTATCATAGGCAGCGGCCTGTCATGTAGGGTAGCAGTGCATACTAGAACCTCCTCGGTACCCAAAGTTGAGACTCAACCTCATTCAGAGCACTGGAGTGAGATGCGCCAAAGTTCCTTACTCACATAAACCTACTATACTTGTTTGTGACGTTTTGTGCTCTTCTCAGTTTCTCATTTCCTCTCATTTGTGGCTATTTCATTTGCTTTATTGTGCAGAACGTTAGAAATAAATATTTGTTATACGCAACGAAAGCAGAAAAGGTGAATCTAACTTTTTTTTTTTTTATTTTAAGCTTTATAATTTAAAAACCTTATTGTCTAATAAAGGCTTCTTTCAAAAAATATTATATTAATGAATTTTATTTTATTTCAAACATACTTTCTTTCTTCTTTTATTGTTTACCTTTTTTTGGACCCAATCTTTTTTTTTTTTTCCCTTTGCCATTCTATGTCTCTCTGTGTGACACATATTTACCATCTCTTTTTCATACACAATAACTGTTTTTCGTCTGTTAAACCCCCTTGTACTTTTTCCATTTCAGTCCCATGTGAGTAAAAACGAGAATTTTACGATCAGTAGTTTTAAAAATAGTTTTTATATCAATATATACATAATAGTAACATTAATAATGATAATAATAACAACAAAAACAACGACAAGAATAATAATAATAACAACAACAACAACAACAACAACAACAAGATCAACAACAACAACAACAACAACAACAAAAACAACAACAACAACAACAACAACAACAACAACAACAACAACAACAACAGCAAGAAGAAGAAGAAGAAGAAGAAGAAGAAGAAGAAGAAGAAGAAGAAGAAGAAGAAGAAGAAGAAGAAGAAGAAGAAGAAGAAGAAGAAGAAGAAGAAGAAGAAGAAGAAGAAGAAGGAGGAGGAGGAGGAGGAGGAGGAGAAGAAGAAGAAGAAGAAGAAGAAGAAGAAGAAGAAGAAGAAGAAGAAGAAGAAGAAGAAGAAGAAGAAGAAGAAGAAGAAGGAGGAGGAGGAGGAGGAGGAGGAGGAGGAGGAGGAGGAGGAGGAGGAGGAGGAGGAGGAGGAGGAGGAGGAGGAGGAGGAGGAGGAGAAGAAGAAGAAGAAGAAGAAGAAGAAGAAGAAGAAGAAGAAGAAGAAGAAGAAGAAGAAGAAGAAGAAGAAGAAGAAGAAGAAGAAGAAGAAGAAGAGGAAGAAGAAGAAGAAGAATTAAAATTTAAAAAAGAATACTAATTTATAATGAGTAACGGTTGTTTTGCAAGTTTATTTATGAAAGTTTTAAACACCTCTACATAATTGTCTTTGCTGAAAATGGTTTAATTTACTACACAGAGCAACTGGAAATGAAAATAAATATTGCCAGAACAAAAAAAAATGTAAAAAAAAACATCAAGCATTGCCTTTTTTTTTAATGACGTTTAAAAAATCTGAATACAATATTTAATTTGAAAGCTGTACTTTAAACTGACTTTAAAAAAATATAGATCATGTACAATTGAAAGTTACAGAAACTGGAACAACAAAAATTATGATTTATTAGATGTGCAGTTATATTTTCCTGGTACTCTCACATGCACAGACACTTGTTTAACTTAAATTGATAAATAAAGATGCCAAATTTAGTATTAGAAAATCATTTTTTTAATCAGCAGTATGTGGTTAATTCAATAAAGGGGGCCTTAATATTTAAAATGCCATTTAAGTTCTTTAAATAGATTATTTTTCACATTTTGAGCAAATAAAAATGATTTTCGGGGAATCAATTTAGGAGAAGAATGAGGAATTAATGAGACCATAGTTTTCTTTGAGTGAGATTTACAACTGAGTATGAAATATTTTACATCATTGTTCCTTTTTTATACAACATGACATGATTTTCACATAAGTTTTCTTAAAATTTTGATGTCATTCTTCCACCTTTTTGTATGATAAGTATGAACTGACTTACATTTTTGCATTTAACTGCAACGTTACATTATTTGTTTTATTTGACCACTTTTCGCTTTTTTAATAATTTATTCACATATGAAACGTTCAGCTGCAGAATGAACCATAATGCCATATATTTTTTTTTAAGTATTTAACTATCATCATCGCTTTGGTTCTTTTTCCCTTTTTTCTTTACTTCCTTTTGTGGCCGTGTCTGTACACAGAGCAAACAGAGGAGCACTAGTTCAGAACCAATCGCGTTCGGCGACAGAATCTTTGCTATGGTTGGGATGTTGGGATCAATCTAACTTGTACGATTGTTGGGATCAATCTAACTTGTACGATTGTTGGGATCAATCTAACTTGTACGATTTTTTTCCATAAGATGAAAGCAACTCAGATTAGATCAAAAGATAAATGAAATTTTAATGGCATTTAAGTTTGATTTTAAACATACCTTGTGTAACAAGGGCAATGACTTATTGCGACACTCATGAACATTCATTTGAGAAAACAAGTGCACTTCCAACTTTTCTTCTCTTAAAATATAAAGCACCAATGACTTTCTTTATTGCTTTAAGGTACAGCCTAGCATGCAAATATCGTAGATTAATTTTAAAATTTTCAACATCTCAAATAAAGGTAAGCTTTAAGCCTCTATGTATATAGCCTAATGGTGAGATCACATTTGATAATAACGCAAAATATTCATTTAATAAAAGTAAATGCCAGTATGTTAAGATCAATTTTCATCAGTTTTATTACATGAATATACTGCAGTCGTCTCCTTAGAACAAGTGAGGGACGTTCAAATCGAACTGGCGTGACGAAGTAAAGAAGTTTATCGTTGAAAGTTACCGTTTATATATTTACATTATAAACCAAAAAACGTCTATAGCATTAAATTCGTATTTTTCAGCTAAAAAAAATCTTTGAGACCATGTTCAGATAAAAAAAAACCACAATGCAAGTAAGAAAAAATTCAAATAAGGCTCCTTAAAGCTAGATTAATTCATATAATCTCATTCTAGTCTCATTTCCTCTATCATCTCATTCTCTGACTTTTTCTGCAACTTTCACGCAAGAATTTTTATTTTAAAAAGCTATTATTTTTAAAAGAGAAAAAGAGCGAGCAAAAAGCAGATCTGAACTTGCTGTTGTAATTGTAGTAGATGAAAATGTTAACTGATGCATTGAGTAAAGTAAATGTTCGGCTAATATGGCTAAAAACAACGAAAAAAATTACTAACTCCTTAATGTTATTAGATTGTGGTATGATAAGTCGAATGGTTGATGAAATCAAGAACGGTAACTGGGATAAAATAAAAACAGTGCACACCAAGACCACAGACTTAACTACCTGCAGATCTTTTGAGGTTAACCCCAGGCCTAGTGACTTGTCTGGTGGCCTGTCCGAAGCTCTAGCCTGCCCAGTTGTACAGAATCGTCGTATCTTAGAAGCCTGGTACAGCTTGAAAGTCAGAACAACCACACAGGTAACCATCGAGAAGTACAAAATGTAAATCATGATCCCTCTGTTTAAAATATCGTTGATACGTAACATGTAAGCAGTGTTAACCGCTTTTAAATATGGTAAAGACACATTGGTTTGGGGATCTGTCCTCCAAGAAATCCTATAGATTGTCAATACTGGTAACCTCAGAGAAACGGCGAGTACGACTAAAAACATGATCCACTTGATAGTTCTGGATCTTGTGAAAACATGCTTAAATTTAAGAGGCATAGCTACACAGGCACAACGCGTCACTCCCAAAGAGATGGAGATTAATGCCGAGAGGTCGAATGCTGTTTGTGCTGGCCAGTAGGGCAAATAAAGCAGAAGATAGGGATCAAATGACCAGGCAAAAGATCTATTTAGGGCCCGAATAACGAAGAAACACATAGAAGGCGCGATAATAATGAGGGATGCTAAATCAGAAACTGTAAGAGAAAGCAGTAAAATCGTGACGTTGTCTTTAGCACCGGCCCTTAGAAAGACGATAATGTTGATGGTGTTGGTGATCAATCCAAACAAAATAATGGCAGGAGGCAAGAGCGACGACCATACGCTTATTATCATAGAATATGCCTCTGAATTTTTATATGTCACTGCATTAGTTAGGTTCAATACATTGTCAGTTGGCGATTGAGTTAAGTTAGGAAGTCCCTTATTCATTCCCATCGCCATTGTTCTAACGTCGCACCGTTTGATGTCACTGATCATAGATTTGGCTGTACTGTGGGTTTAGGGAGGAGCTTAACAAAGTATATGATAAGATGAAGGTGGTTGTTTTTTTTTAAATTAAATCAATGTCAAAATTTACGTTAACTTGTAATTAGCTGAGCTTCTTTTGGTCAACACAATCAGATTAATTAACTATTGAAGTTTTATCTGCAAATTATTAGTTGAATTAAAGGCGCTTTTTTTTTTTACGTCATTATTCAAATGATCTTAAGAAGAGGTGTATATTGCTTGCCTTAAAAATTTAATGACTGTTTGATCCAAATTTCTCATCCCTTGTTAAAGCTTAACTCAAATTTGCTTTAGCATTAATTTCGTTAGGGCGAAATACATAATAGCATAGTACCCAGTTATAATAATTGAAGACTGCTGGCGAGAAATTAATTAGAAAAATAATCAAATGTTAACCTCCACTTTAAAGAGAGTAAAATCAACAAGGAGTCTATAACCTACACATAAAATGTTTATGCCTCAAGTTAAACGGAACCAACTCGAATAAAGGTTTCAGCTGCTGCTTTTATATAACTATAATTTGTTATTTATATTAAAATTATAGAACCCAGTCATCTTATACCAATTATAAAAATTAGCAGACGCTTCGCCAGTTTGACAAAAGAAAAGGTTAGGTAAATAGATTAGTAATCAACCTACAAAGATCTTCAGAAGGTTGAGAACAAAGACCGGTTGTTACTTCATAGTAACAAGCGAACATTCAAAGAAAGACCATAATCTAAGAGGCCAGTGCAGTTGAAAAACTTATTTTATTAAATGAAACACTGTTAGGTGAATTATTATATATCATTTTTCCTTATCACAAATTTACTATAGTGATTTGAAAAACCGATACGGCATCTAATAATATGTGTAGAGACCCTAACCGTAACTGAATTACATTGTTGCTAATTGTGGTTCAATCAAACTTTACCCAAATAAAAGATTGCACTAAATTTTTTCCACCATAAAACTGAAGCCAATTTTTCCAATATTGTTAAAATTCTCTGTTTTTCTCATCAGCTGTTGGATTTCTCACCCGTTCATCCTAGGTTTCAAACTCCGTCATAGGATTCCTGAACGAGTTGTGTTGTAATACACTTTAGCATGAAGTGAGGGATTTCTAACTCAATTCATCATTATGTGCTACATGTATTACTGATGCATTCAGGTGATGATGTTATAGCTGCTGCCCTAACCCTAACAATCCTCTCCGAACCTTCTATGTCGGAATTATTTTTTTTTGTAGTTCGGACTTGAGCAAACAAATTTACTAGTAATTCATGCAACCCTAATTGACCTTTACAATGTTAACATTCAATATGTTTTCTTTTGTCTTTGATAAACTGGGTTATCAACGCCCTCATCATAATTACTCCACCATTTCCTGAAGAAAAAAGGCTTTAAATAAACTCCCTTTAGTGGGTGTATTTTTTTTCCAGCCAATATACACATTGCGTATGAGGTTTATACCACATTTTGCTATTATTTCTTTTTGCTTTGGTTCAAACATAAACTCGTCATAGTAAATGATGTCCCAAAAAAGGATGCTGCTTGAATGGTAAAAAGACTTAATGAACAACTATGGCTGCTGAAGGAATACTGGCTGCTGACAAGTTTCTATTTACCATTAAACAGATTATAATGATTTTAGCATTTTTACACAAACTTATAGATAATGGAATGTTCTATTTAGTATTTAGTTAATTTATGTACAAGCCAAATCAGATGCTTGCACACATAAAATAAAAAAAAAACAACTGGAAAATTAATTTATTCTGAAATTAAATGAATAAATTCCAGCAAAATCAAAAGTTAAAAGTGAAAAACAGAAGGTGACATAGGTAATCAAAATACATGCAAGTATCTTTTTTGTTTTAGTGCTATTTGCAAGTGGCTCACTATAAACAGGCATTAAAAAGTGAGCTTTAGGGAGTTACTTTACCCAAAATGAATTTGCTTTATTAACTTTCGGCTATATTAGATTTTTAGCATGCAAATCTTGGAACATGCATATCTCACTTAAGGTCTTACAGATTTTTTTCAAACTTTGACTGAAGTTTCTTGGCTACAGTATTTATACAACAACTACAAGTAATTAATTTAACTAATATTTAAACTTTCTGTGTATACCTAACAAACGTCGTAAAGAAAAAAAAATGCTACTTAGATTAAATATCTGCGTTACGTTTTTTGATACTTTGCTCTCTAAATTTGTTTTAAAAAATGATATTTTATTGTATAAAAAACGTATCCTTTACAAAGATACATAAAAATGAACGAAATCTGTTAAAATTTTATAGCAACAAAAAATCGGATCAGAATTACAGATGAGGATTAGTTTATTATGGCAGCACATCGTAATTATGAGTAAGTCATAAAGCTAAGGATATAAGATATTTCAGCTCAATCTACATTATACAGAATGAAAAATTTTTGGGCACGGCTCCAAAAAAAAAAGGAGTTTGGTCTTTTTTTTATAAATAAAATTGCAGAAATATAAATTTAAACAACCTTCCCTTGGTGTATACCAGGAAATACATTCTACCAAACCTTAAGATGGATTAAAGCATTTTATTCCTCTGAAAAATTACAAGGAAAGTCAAAAAATTTGTGTTCTGACAAAAGCAAAACAAACATACAAGAAGATGCTGGAATATCACAATAATGCAGATAAAAATGGTTCTTAAGGCTCCACTGTACTCATGCAAGAGAATTGCATCCTACATTTTCTCTTTTTGCGTTTCCTTTTTAATGGGGATAGGTTGAAATACGAAGACACTTAATGAGTGAAGACTCTAACTACACATGCCCGGGTGCGATCCATAATTGTTAAGGAGTTTATATTCTTGAATTTAGAGACCTATCCCGTTCTCAAAAGTCACTTTGCCATTCACAATATTTCCACAGAATAATTAATGAATAAAATTACGTTATTCTAAAGGTGAGCAAGACGTTTGTCTACATCTTAAATTGATTCCTATTTTATTGACTAGCAGTGTGGCAGGAAAAACTTTACTGATGTAGAAAACGCTGGAGACTTTTTAGATTGCTCATAATAAACAGATGATTTCCACACGTTATGGAGAGGTATTTTATATATTGGTGTAAATATTGTTATTGAGAGCAAGTGGATGTCAACATTCTCTAATCTACTGTCAATACCAGCAATAATCAATCTTGACTTTCTCAAATCTCCATACAACAAGAAGGCAATTCAATGTTCCTATACTCCTCATTTACTCATGTCATTGGCTAGCTTCAAAATTACAATGTTTGGATACTAGAACTTCTAGAACTGTGAAAAAGCAGAGGAATACCCTGAAATCATTGTCAATGTGAAATGAACATCTCCTAGTCTCCAGCTTTGAAAAAAAAATTAGGTGCATTTGGTTCTAGGCCCAAATCATAAAGTTAACAAGTGAAACATTGATCAGAGGAGAACTGAGGGATGTTTATGTACATACATGGATGGTTCAAACTTTATATTACTTGCAGTATTGACGTGGGTGAAAAATTTAGTTCCAGAGGATATGGTATTGCATTCATCATTTACTATATACATGTAAATATTTATATATATATGTATGTATGCATATGTGTGTGGGTATAATATTATTTTCTTCTATCACCTTACATCCATTAGGAGAGGAAAAGCTGGTATTATAGTTGCTGTAATAAGTTTTTGTAAATTTCAAAGATGACACTGTACCTAATTTGAGTGCAATGAAATAAAACAGGAAAGGGGGCGGGGGGGGGGGGGGGGGTTACCTTATATAGGCTACCAGTAACACTAGCCTAACCCTAACCCTAACCCTAATCCGATTTAAGTCAAATTAGTACTCGATCTGCCCAGCTGGAAACTGTCCAGTATGCCAGCCAATAGGTAGCCTACTTAAGGAAAACAGGGAGGGTTACCCTATTTAGGCTACCAGTTGCCTATCTATGGCATATGCCCGGGGGGTATAGCTTAAAGAGGCTAATGGTACTGATAGCCCATATAAGCACTTCCTAAAAGTATAGAAACACAATTTGAACCTCATAATATACTAAAATTATGTATTTCCATTTAAGCTTATTACAATAAAAATGTATTTTCATGCTCATTCAATAAATGCCTCACTTATTTTTATCTATTTTGAATTATGCAGGGAAAAATTTTGTTTTAACAATTGAAACAAATAATTGTAATGTTATTTTTACTAATTCAAATATTTTGTTACCAAAACTTATTAGGGCTCGAGCAAAATGAAGGATTTATTTGTAGTAGATCTATAAAAAAAAATTGCATTAACAAAAAAATAACCAAGAACTGAGCGTGACGATATGAATGATGGACGCAGTATGTGGCATCAGTAGATGAGTAAATAGGCTCATAATACAAATGCAATAATGGAGGAAGGTTTTTCTTAATAAAAAACTTTTATCAAGCACATTTATTTAAAAAATCAATAATTGGGGTGAAATGCCTAAAGCATGGTCGGCAATTGTCACAGTGCCAGATGCTTTGCAAGTATAATCTGTGTGAAAAAAAAAACAAGAAAACAAAGCATAATTACCAATAGAGTACAAAATAGCATTTTCATCAAGAAAAAAAAAGTTTTGATTGATTAATATATCAATAATTTCAAACTCAAGTCTTAACTTAGATACCATTATATGAGTGCAACAACTAACATTTTTTCTCCAGTGGTTTATACACTAGAAAAATATTTCTATGTCATCTAATAAAAAAGATTAATTGAAGGATGATAAGTTACAAGTAAAAGAAACCACAGCGTCTCAGCCCCAATGCTTTAGTTGGCCTGCCAAGTGTTACCTGAGCCCCCGTGACCTAGCTTGATGTAAGGCGATGACATGTCAATGCAGAGCCAAGAGTCTTGTTCTCTTAACTTGGATATTGATTAAAATTAAAATATTTTTTTATTTATTTTCTACTAGGCCAACTTAGCTTGTACCTAAATAAAATATTGTTATATGAAAGAAGAGAAGCAGCTTTTTTGCAAAAAAAAAAAAAAAATAGAGAGCTGAGAGGTAAAGTTTCATTATAGATTACTTGTAAAAGGGCAATTCCATTACAGTCTTTATGACGAAATTGATTATTAAATCTCGCAATAATAGCAAAACATGCCCCTGAAAGTTTTAGACATTTAGACGTATAATAGTTAATGTATTGAACATTAAACTCGCCAAAAATTAGGCTTTGACACAAAAAGTTTTTGAGTTATACTTGTAAACAGTACTTGGAGTGTAATAATACTTCATTATTTGGCACACTCAAATTGCAGAGTTTTGTGTTGAGAGTTTGTTGGTCATTATTTTCTTATGATATGCATCATGTTCAAGATGGTTTGAAAATAAAGTAAATCAGGTGTGAGGGATTGATAGGTTAATAAACAAATCAGGTGTGATGGATTAATCAATAAATAAAAATACTGGATGGAAATAAACAATATCACAGTCCGTTGTCTTCACATTGAAAAGCCAGAGCAACTTGCAATAAATGGGCAACAAAATGTGTTTTAATCTCTCCAATTCATTGGGAATGCCAAAGGCCTATTTTTCTAATTTTGAACTTGATTGATGGCTCAGCTGTTCCTTGCTCTGCCAGGAGCCCCAACCCGAATGTATGTTGTGTAATGTATGGGATGCAGTGTTTCTCTTATACTAGATGATGTTTGTGGATTTTTTGGGGGGAAATGTTTTTCTGTAGATGGACATGTAGCACATTTACTACACAGATTTTAATACCTTGAATGTTCCATGATCGATAAAAGCCTGTATTTAAAAAAAAAAATAAAATTTATAACATATTGCAGTTACATTTCACTTTTAGAAACCCATCTACAAAAAAGAAATTAAAGACAAAACAAAGAAACATGTAATGTATGAATCATTGTAAAACATGAGAAATTTTAAATTCTGATTTTACAAAAACCGTCTTAAAGATTGATGAAGACAGCAACGCTCATTTACATAATGCCCAAGACATGCTAGAGAAATGATCAAGGCAGCAAGACCTGATCAAAACCTTTATTGAAAGCTACAATTCGGTTAGATCCACTGATGTGGGTGAGGCCCCTAATTGAAGATACATTCCCGAACATGTAAAAGGCTTTAACATATGAAAAGAATACAAATTGGATCAAGAGAAAATGTCTTTCAGCAGTTTCCACAGAATAGTTATGATGATGAAGATGTATTTCAGATCCTTAGGAAATGGTACGTAAGAAGTGTGCCAAACCATAAGCAATATTGGAATAATGGCAAATGTATAAACATTTACTATGTCAGCGAATATACACTGCCTGTGAGCAAAATGCAGAGCTGCCACAGCTGCCTGTAAAAATAAGCAGAGGTCAATCACACACATCCCGGTTTTCATAGCCATATACTTATCTTCAAAAGATTTAAATGCTACCCAAAACAGACGAGTGAACTTGAAAACTTGCTTCTAAGGCACGGAGCTGTTGAAGGAAGAAAACATGAGGACATCCCATCCACATTTAAAAAGCTCTTGAAAGTCTGATATATTTAAACTTCACTGCAGCTTGACAATTGCCCAGGCTAAAACAAAAAGTGGACTTCTTTTTCACAGTGATACTTCACATAAGATCCAACTTTGACCTGTGAGACATGTGTTGAGAAAAGCAAAGGAAATCAAAAGGGACTGATAAGCAATGAAGATAGGCCAAAGGTGTTTGGGAAACGTCTACCTCTTATGCCAGAAGACAGTTGATCATTCTTGGTCAACTTACAGGAAGACAAAAAGTCACTAGGTCTTGAAGTATCATAACATAAATATCTTTCATTTTTTTTTGTTCATTAATTTTTTTCCCTCTTCACCTCTTTTTGTCTAAATATCTTTTAACAAGGCAAAATTTGATGAGTTGTGATTTAGCCCTTGTGATCTTTTACTCATTTTCTCTTAATATAAATGGGAAACCAAAGTTTAATTAAAAGGAGAATTCCGCTAACAATATATTGTTCCGCCACTCATCGGAGGCAGATAACCATTCATAACATAATACACACACATAAATATTTATATATAAATATATAGATAACAGGATAGATAGATAACTAGATACAAATTCAACAAAGCGTTCTTCAACATTGCAATTGTATACATCTCAATGTAAGATCTATACAAGATCTTATAACTAGCATATTACTTGAGACATTTCTTTTTTTTTTTCATAAAAACCGAAAAATAATACATAGTATGTAAAGTCTTTTCAAGACCGAATGTGTGATATACACTCTTTCAAAAAAATAAACCACACACCCAAAATAAAATTAAAAGTTTAAAAAAAAAACTTTTTGTGCATAAAAAGCAAAAAAATCAACATAAGTGATCAATATATGGTCTCCATAACTTTCCTCATAGTAGACAAAACATGTGTGCCTTTTCACATAACCATTAAACATCTGGTTTTAAAATACAAAATGGTAAAAATGAAACTCTCATGAAATGATCGTTAGTGAGAACACTAGAAGTGACGTCCCTATGGGAGAAAAATGGAAAAAATGAAACTCTCATGAAATGATCGTTAGTGAGAACACTAGAAGTGACGTCCCTATGGGAGAAAAATGCAGTTAGGAGCAGCCATGGTAGAGATGTATTTTTTTTTTTTTCAAATCAAGATTGCCCTCTCACATTTCAACTGTGACTACTATCATTTTGGAAATGCAGCACGTTTCCAACTTTAAGCCTTAAAAACCATTTCCCAGAAACTGGATATGAGGTACGTTTGAGAATAAAAGCATATTTTCTATATTTATGTATTTTGTGTTCTTATTTATACAGTAGTTTCCGGATAAAAACACGCCAGATAAACTAACACTTTAGCTAAACACACGCTGTAGTGATTTGATGGACCTTTTACTTATAATCAGCACACTCTAAACACAGGCTACAATGCCTAAGCACACACTTTGAAATTGATAGGGACTACCAGTAAAATGGAAGAGATAGCCACACTTAGTGGAGGAATGGCTATCACACTGCAAACAGATATGTCTTATTATCTGCAAGACGTGCAACCATTTGCACTGTACACATAAAGTGAAAGATGAGCAGGAGGAGGACAGGATATAAATAACCCTGTACGCAAGAGATAGGCGATATCATAGGTCTTGAGAGTTGAAGCTACAGATACAGGAAGGCACAAGATAATGCACATTCAATACCTGTCTACATCGTCTGTCGCATGATGATAAACACGATACTGCAGCTAGCATTTTGGTCCCCCCCAACCCCCCTTCCCAATTTCATGATGTGTAAGGCACCTATGTAGAACTGAAGACCTAGTCCAGTCTGCACATACATTGCGATTTAATCAGTAGCTTTAGTGTACTTCCATCAGCCTTCTCAATTATCTAAATCTAGATCTAGTCTATTTTTTTTTCAAGATTCCAATGCAGTTTAGATCTTCTACAAGAACTGCTTTTGATCTACGTAAAAAATTTGAAACAGTAAAATTAATATGCCTGCTCATAAGATCTAGTAATTATGAAATGTCACAGGGGAAGTGATTTATCATGTTTTTGTAATTTTTCTCTTAAGTCCAGTAGACTGCTTTCATCCAGAGACTACTGTATAATACACCATAGAAATCATACAGGCAGTAAAAGTCCATAGGGATGTTAAAATTATTAGTCAAGTTACCAGTATTTAAGAGCCACTCTTTGTAGCTCTCCGTAGTAGATATAAAAATTTTATAATAAAGGAGGAAAAAAATGATAAAAGTTTGGTTGATTTATGAATGAATTTTATGGTATTAAGTTCAGACTTGCTAATAAGACAGACAATGCAGTGATGTGCTTAAAAGCTATCATTGATAAAAAGCCAAAATGTTGACTCCATAAATGCATTCAAATCTTTCATTGGTTTTTTTTTTCATCTGGGTTGGTTAGTATAGCACTTTTTTCCGTTTTTCACTCCACAGATCAACACTTACTGTATTACTATCTAAAGGTTGGAGGGATGACTCAACAGCTTTATGAGAGGTATAGTTAAGTTTGATCTGGTCAAGCAACTTTCTATCAGCAAACTGGAGACCTCTTCATCTCTCTCTGTGTTGACCACGATCCACTAAACTACGGCTAGCTGCAATAAATTGTGCTGTGTTTGAATATCGTGAGTCTGTTAGCTGTGAGCAAAACCACTGTCTTAGTTCTCATAAAATTTCAAATTTCCACAAGATGCATTTATATCAGTTAAACTAAGTATAAATAGATGCTAGTAATTATTAGTTGTAAATATGAGACAAATGTTTTTTTCTCTGTAATTTTTTAGTGATAATATCTTCAAACATTTTCGCCTCTTTAACTTATGACTTTTTTTCCCCAAAGATAAAAAAAATGAATAGAGGTAACAATATATCATTATTATTAGAACGTCTAGAACAGTCCTTACTGAGGGAAATGCTGGTAGAATGGGACAAGCAACGGGAATCCACAATGAAACTATCAGCCCTGTGACATCTTTAATGCAGAAGAGACAGGGTTGTTCTACAAATGTCTGCCAAACAGATCAATGGCATTTCAAGATGAAACCTGGACAGGGCAAAAAGTACCAAAAAACAAGATATCAATACTTTGCGCAGCAAATATGGATGGAAGCAAGAAACTACCTCTCCTTTCATTTGGCAATTCCAGAAGCCAAGAATGATGTTTCAAGGGAATTAGTTTTCTCTCTCTTACCTACAAGTACAACAAGAAAGCCTGAATGACCAGCAAAATCTTTGAAGAGTGGATGAGAAAGCTTGACATGCGCTTTCTTCTCCAAGGACGTAGCATAGCTTTAATCTTAGATAACTGTAGTACTCATCCCAAGATCTCTGATTTATGCGCAATAACAATTTTCTTCTTGCCACCCAAACCGATATCCAGACTTCAACCTTGTGAGCAAGGCATCACAAAAAGTTTTAAGACTTTTCATCGCAAGTGAAAGCTACGAAAGTACACACAAGCTTACGAGACAGGAGAGACTAAATCTCACTTCAAGTTGTCATTGTTTGATGCCCTATACATGACCCGTGCAGCATGGGATGAAGTTGACCAGACAAAAATCCAGAAATGTTTTAAGCATGTTGGCTTTCTTAAAGAATGTGATCAAGAATCGACTGCTTCGTCAACCTTAGAGTCTCAATCACTCACCCAAGACACCAACTATATGCATGACTTAGTTCGTCAGTTTGTTGCCCTGACAGACCTTACTCTGGCAGTTAGCATCAATGATTATATAAATGTTGATGATGCAATACAAACTGCCGACAAAATGTCTCTCTCACTGACATTGCATCATCAATGCAACCGCCTAATGAACACAGTGGTGAGGATGAGGAGGAGGATGGTGTGCCTGTGCTCCCTCAAGTTTTGAGCAAAGCTGTCATCCAAGCCTTGGCTCAAGTGCGAGTTTTTGTCATGCAGCAAGGAGAGACAACAGCATCAAACAAAACATTGCAGGAAGTAATTGCAATGGAACATTCTGTCCAAGAACTTGTCACTGTTGCAAAAAAAAAAAAAAACAACAATTGGTTCCTTTTTCCAGTGCATTACCCACCCAACCTTTCATAAATGAATTAAAATAAAAACTATTTAAAAACCCTCTTAGCTTAAGTACTAGTAAGGTGGTGTTATTTCTGTTACTATTAGACTTAACGCTGATAAGCCACAGAACAGGAGGACCTGGGGCAGCGTTCTACAATGAAACACACATAATGGGTACATTGGGCTAAAAAAAAACCCAGCAAAATAAAACAAAACAAAAACTCATGCAATCTTGCACTGTATACAGTAATTATTTGCTACACGGGTCCTCGCAGATGGTGGATAAAAACAAGGTAGATAATTCTGTGGTAATTTGGCTTTTAATCATTACTTCCCTTGTGGTACCTAATGACATAGCTCCAACGAACCTTACACTTAAGGAACTTTAAAAAATGACCGAACTTGTGCGTTGAGTCCGAGGTGTATTTTGGCATAGCACAAGCACCTTAACCATGGCTGTATAGTTTGCAAAACTTAATACTGAAAGGGGTATAATAACACCAATGATGACTTTCAAAACATTGCTGCAGTTTGAAGAAAAAAAAAATTCAGAACATGTCTTGGACAAATAGCCCCGCTTGTAAAGTCTAACATTGAAAACTTAGCATCAGGTAGAGAAATCCTGTTAGATGCAACCTACTACCACATCACTGCAGAGCCGCTCAACTGAGAAGCTCAGAAAAGCTTTTTTAAAAATTTCTAATTTAGCAAGCCTTTCAACTTGATTCGCCGGCAGAAGAATGTAAAGGAGGACATATATTACGTGAAATGAATGGAGACCACCCTTTAATATGCCCTATTTTTCTTTATTTCCCAACTCTACTTATATCAATTCAGCAAGTATTTTTATAAACAAGTTACTTTAGTATCCAAGCCATATCTGCACATAACATTGACAAGGTTTATATAT
This sequence comes from Elysia crispata, assembly GCA_033675545.1. Lineage (NCBI taxonomy): Eukaryota > Metazoa > Mollusca > Gastropoda > Plakobranchidae > Elysia > Elysia crispata. The sequence goes on from JAWDGP010004792.1 coordinate 60,867, forward strand.
TTTTTTTATCTGCCTCTTTTTTCATTTCAATTTAGTGACAGTTAAAATAACAGCCAGTATAATAAGCACTAAACAATTGCCAAGTTTAAAATTGCGAACACAAACAAGTAGACAGAAGTGAATATACCCCAGAAAACAATAAAGACATGTCCATCTCTATGGTCACACGGGCAACTCAGAACTAAAATTAAACAAGTCACCTACTCAGTGTCTCACTTTCTTTCACAACACAATAAGTCAATAGAGGTTTACTAGTAAGTTGCAGGATGCAAGTGCAAATTTGACTTATGCACAAAGAAAATTGATGTATTTATACCAGCTTTCTGTATGATGCATGGGAAGGATGTCGTCATGGAAGTTAGAGAAGAGCTTCACAGCAGCTGATGTTAGAATCAGTAACCACCAGCACAGATTTATCTGCACCTGACGACATGAAATTTGGTTAAGTCATAAACTGATATTCAACTGGGATTAACTTTTTAATTCATGATCAAATTTTGATATTGCCATACAGAAAGTGTCATTTAGTAGCATGTCTGTTTTGGTTTCAGTTAGTTGACGTTTTTTTGTTGAAAATCATATAAAACTGGCATCACACTATGAACGCCCATATATAGTTTTCTTTCTCTTTTGATCATTTAGTTTTTGCTTTATTTTTTCACAACATG
>JAWDGP010004793.1:0-17500 GCA_033675545.1 Elysia crispata
CCTTAATGCCCCATGATTGTTGGTAAATCATCCAAAATGTGTACAGTGCACCTTGAATCCAACAAACTCAGACTCAATAAACACCTTGCAGTTAACAAACAGAGGAAAATCTTTGATTTTTATCCATATTTATCTCTGTCAAAAAATCTTGCATCAAACAAAATAATCTCAGACCTATTCTTAGTCTTAAAACACCACAAGTGCAATACAGCTCTATAAATTATTTTTTACTAGGAAATCTAGTTGAAATTCAGTCAAAAAGTCTGCTTTCAGTTGGAAAGAAAAACGGTGTAGTTAATAAGTGTACTGTTTAAATAGATGGGCTACATCATTTCATGTAAACTAAGGCGTAGTTCAATGCAAAGTATTGGCGCACGGGATAGTTATGTAAAGAGGGGGTAAAGCAGGGGGTGACACCAATTAACAGCAGACGATGGGAGAATTTGATGCAGTGTCAAAGAGCCAAAGCTGCACGACTCGGGGGCGGTGGTGGCAAGGGTAAAAAGCGGTTGTTAAGAGACTTTTGCAATTGATAAAAACAAGGAGGTAAGAATGTAGAAACTTGATTTTGAGATTGCTTCCCTTGTCTTGATCTATTCTTCAATGAACTTTGCACCCAAAGAACTTTTAAGAAAGACAGAAATAGTTTGCTGAGTGCGGGATGTACTGTATTCTACCTAGACCATCACTGATTTATCTAATATCTGAAATTTCCCTTTCACACCATCATGTAGATGATCTAAAGTGCTACATAAAAGTAAATCCTGTGACTCCCGTGCCAGGCTGTCAGTGGTAAGCGAGTTCCCAATGGATTTGAGGATAGGGCACTGCCGCATTTCCCTCGTTTTTCCAAAGATCCAGCGGCGAGAGGCTTTGTGTCCAATAGTTTCTATTCAGGTTAGTGACTGAAGGAATATTGTTTTTAGTTTTCAATCTTGGCTGTGTATCAATTTAGGCAGAGAAAGAGAGAAGGAAAAGTGAGAATAGAATTTGTGAATAATCATAATAATGGTAAAAAATGTAATAATGAAATTCATATCTCAGATTGAAAACAGTTTTGCGTTGATTCAAAGGACGACTTGATACAGTACGTACAAATCAATCAATGTGTTCAAATTTTGTCAAACATCATGATACATAAGAACCATTAGGCTCCCTTTATATTTTTGCCTCGCCTGTATATTGACAACAAAAACATTTTTTGCTCAATGGATTTGAAGCTCTGAAATAACACTGAAAACAAAGTATCAAGGCTGTATTGAAAACTCAATAAAAACTTTACTCTTGCCAGAGCTTTTTTGTTGTAATTTTAAAGCATAGAATAATTTTCCTCTGGAGGCCCTATTCTTAAAGCTTTTTCTAAAGTTTTAAATGTATTTGATTGTGTTACTTTTATTGCTCTCTTTTCTCCCCTTCACTGGGTAACCATAAACTCCACTTGCCCTTCCTTTTTCCCTCAGAGGTGTCAAATTCAAATTTTTTTAAATGTCTGGATTCCGCTCGGTTCCAGGTTGATCCTTGCCTAGGAGTCTGGAAATTCTAAAAAAGATTACAATGTCCAAACACCATTCTAAGACCCTTATATGCTATGCACCTCTTAACCATTAAATCATGATTGTATACTGAGTTAAACAGCTATTCAAGGAATTTTTTTTAAACCCTTGCTCTTAATTCTATCGCAAGTAGGTCTGACTCCAACAGAGTTTTTCTTTCACACCATGGCTGGACGAGAAGGCTTGGTGGACACAGCAGTGAAGACAGCAGAAACAGGTTATATGCAACGCCGACTCGTCAAATCCCTGGAAGACCTTTGCCTACAGTATGACTGCACAGTTCGTACATCTGTTGGAGAGGTGGGTCTCCTATCAATGGACTCTTTGTTTCATTGTTTGAGATTAAAAAATTTTTTTTTGAGGTAGGTCTCCTACCAATGGACTCTTTGTTTCATTGTCTGAGATTAAAAATTTTTTTTTTAACAGGCAAGTATCCACAAGGCACATTGGGCTATTTTTATAACATAGGATGATTTCTAGTTTTATATTTTTATCAATTTGTAGACAATAGCATAAAAATGTTATATCATTCTTTCCAATTTTTCAATACTTAGAAATACTTTTAAAGTTTTCTGAATAACGACACCATAGAAATATTTTGTGTTCAGCAGTACAGAAAAATGCAACAACACTCCTCTGATTTTCATAGTTGTGCATGTAATTAACTTAAAATACAACGTAACTCCATTTCTTCATTCCTCTATATGAAGAAAGGTTATGAGGTGAAATTTTGCAAGAAATGTAGATTTGAACGCTTTCTAAATATCATTCTTGCTTTGTACTCTTACTTTAGTAAAGATTTTCTTTTTTGATCTATGATCATGTCTTCACCCAACGTTTTTTTTTATTCTATTTTTAGGTAAAACTGGGATTATAGAAATTGTAAACTTTGCCCTGAGAATGTAAACCATGAAAAAAAAAGCAACCGAATCATAAAAAATTATCATCATTTTTTTTTTTATGTTACTAATGAGTGCTTTACAGATAAAATGGTGCAATGCTCCTTAGATATGTATGAGTTTTACAACCGTCAAGGCCTTGGCATTTGTGCAGGAAAAAAATCAAGTTTACCTGTTTATTTCTTATTTTTGTTCAGCTCTACTGGAATCTGTTGTGAGCTAATGTATCACCCAGTAATTTTCTACAAAATGCCTGTAGATAATAAATCTGTTGTGAGCTAATGTATCACCCAGTAATTTTCTACAAAATGCCTGTAGATAATAAATCTGTTGTGAGCTAATGTATCACCCAGTAATTTTCTACAAAATGCCTGTAGATAATAAATCTGTTGTGAGCTAATGTATCACCCAGTAATTTTCTACAAAATGCCTGTAGATAATAAATCTGACTACATTCTCAGGTTGTGCAGTTTGTGTATGGAGAGGACAGCTTAGACCCTGCCAATATGGAAGGAAATGAGAAGCCAGTGGAGTTTGGTCGTTTGCTGCTGCACCTGCGCGCTGTGCTTACCAACCGCTGCCGACACGAGGCCTCACTTAACGGGGCACAGGTTAGTGGGAGCCAAATAGAATTTAAAAATTGGTTTTACAATGTGAGGTTTTTAAGTTTTACAATAGTTTTGGGGGCAATTACTTTGACTTCATGTATTTTTCCCCATCAAATACCTCCACATATTTTTCTTCACTGGATAAGTGTTACTTTTACATGTCACTGGATTCTCAAAGCTGAGGTGAAATGATCGGTATAAGTATGAAGATAATTTACGGTTGGGAAGGTCATCAACTTTGGAATTTTTTTTTAAAAAATATTTCTTGACGTGTCGTTGAAAGTGTTTGGTGGTTCTCCATCTGTCTTTGTTTCTTGGTGTTTTATCCTCGATTTGTGTTTTGTCTTTTTTAAAGCAAGTCCTGAACATACCTTTTATGGTTGAAAGTGTCTGTTGTAATAAATTGTCAATCAAACAATTTTTTTTGGTCAAATATTATTTATATATATATACATGATTTTCTCAATGGCACTTTTGATGATTCCATTTAGCAGTACGTTCGTGGTTTTACAAGCATGTCCATTTATAGTTATGGATATATATATTTTTTTAGGATTTTTAAATGTACTAGAAAAAAAATTGTAATTATTTTTACTTTCCTCAGGTCTTGTCTCAGGTGACGGAAACTCTGGAGCAGCTTAGCTGGCAGAATGTTCACCAGCGTTTCAAAGATGATCTCACAGAGTTCTTCCAGAAAGAGGCACATAAAATTGATGCTGGCTGGCTCAAGTGTGGCGCTCCACATGACACTTATGGTGGAGTTGTGGCTGTCCCTTCCCATAATTCCGTTGTGAGTCAGCTTAACAGGCTGACTAGCTCGCAGGTGTCAGAGTTTCTGGATGTCTGCCTGCGCAAGTACAACAAAGCTCTAATTGAACCTGGCGAAGCTGTGGGGGCCATCTGTGCTCAGTCTATTGGAGAGCCGGGCACCCAAATGACGCTGAAAACCTTCCATTTTGCCGGTGTGGCTAGTATGAACATCACACAAGGTGTGCCTCGAATCAAGGAGATAATCAACGCCAGCAAGACCATATCCACGCCCATCATTACAGCTCAGCTGTCAGATGGGGGTGTAAGTGAGGAGTTTGCTCGTCTGGTCAAGGGACGGTTGGAGTGCACTACCCTGGGCGAGATTGCAACATACCTTGAGGAAGTTTACCTACCAGATGACTGCTTCCTGTTAATTCGTCTAGACCTGGCTAGGATCCACTTGCTGAAGCTTGAGGTTACCCCAGAGACCGTGGCTGATGCCATTGTGGCTGCACCGAAGCTCAAGGTGCGATACCCAGACATCAAAATCCACAGTGATGCCATGCTTTCTGTCTCAGCTAGTGGATCGAATAAAGTTTCTGTTTATTACCGGTTGCAGGCCCTAAAGAAGCAGTTGGGCTATGTGATTGTTCGGGGCCTCCCTTCAGTGTCACGAGCAGTGATCCACAAGGAGGACAAGACAGGTCGCTATGAGCTACTTATTGAGGGAGATAACTTGCTAGGTGTAATGGCTACCCAAGGTGTGGATGGTCGCCAGGTTCGGTCAAACAACACCATTGAAGTTTGGAAGTCTCTAGGTATCGAGGCAGCACGCTCCACCATAATGACAGAGGTCACATCAGTAATGGGCGCTCATGGAATGTCTATAGATGCCCGGCACACCATGCTGTTGGCGGACCTTATGACATACCGTGGCGAGGTACTCGGCATCACACGTTATGGTCTTGCAAAGATGAAGGAATCTGTCCTCATGCTAGCCTCATTTGAGAAGACCGCTGAGCATCTGTTCCAAGCTGCATACTTTGGTCAGCGTGATACAATCTGTGGGGTCAGTGAATGCATCATCATGGGAATTCCAATGTCCCTTGGCACTGGTGTGTTTAAGTTACTTTATAAGGCTCAGAAACCACCGGTCATCTCCCAGCGTCCAGTTTTGGTGGACTTTCACGCCCCAGGCCTCAGCGGTTGATTGTTCAAGTGATGTAGCTGTTCAGACAAAGTCAATGGGATATGTTGTCACATCTCTCAGCAGTTGCTGTTTTTGGGGAGATTGGTGTTTTAGAAAACAACCCAGCCCGCTGGAGCTGAAGGTTGGAGATGTGTTGCCCTCTTCAAAAGACTTCAGCTTTAGCAACTCGTGGATGTGGAGGAAGATTGTCAGGACCTAGACTGAATTGGATTATATCTGCAGATCTCTTTGGAACCTGAAATTGCTAAGCTAGTCAACAAGGTACAGTCTGAATCCTAAAGAAATAACTTCTACACACACACAACTGTAGGAGACGCAGACCTATACAGATTGCAGCAAAGACCTGTATGCCTAAGGACTGTTACTATTTGATGGTCTATGTTTTGTCAAAAAATATTTGTCTTGGTGATGGCATTTAATTGATCAAGAGAGAAAGAATTTTTTATTCTTCTAATTTTCACAATGCACACTGCATACATAACCTTCTAGGCAAAATGCTTGGTAAGGTTTAGCTGAATGATGAGAAAATTGAATTAATGGGGTTCGGACATCTTGCAAGAAAACAGCTAAAATAAAAGCACAAAAAAAAGGCAATGCTGGTTGCCACATCTCACTCCAGGACAAAATAATATTTAATGTTTATTTGAACAGCAACAAATTTTTCCCTCTGCTTGCATGTATCTCAAGGAGATTTTATAAATCCAGTTAAGGTTATGTTGAACAGTGTTTTCTGATCAAGATTATCCTATCACTTTTTCCTCTCATTTTTTTCCTACTGTGAGGTAGAATTATGACAACTAACCCTATTTAAAGTACACCTGTTGAATTTCTTATTATTGGAACTTTGTACTGTTACAGTGTGCTTGAGGTTACACTGAGCAGTTTAAGTTTAATGAGTTGTTTACTCTTCAAATGTTGGCATTGAAGTTAGACTTGATTAGTAGTATGTTGTTTCAAATTTTGTTTGAAGAATGTTACTTGATGTACAGATGATAATGCGGTTTGGACAAAAGTTGTCCTTGAAATAAAAGGAAAACAACTCATCTTTCATTGTTATGACTGCTACTAGAACAAAAACAGAACCTACCACTTTTTGTCAAAACATTGTCATATAGTTTTAGTTGTTAAACTACTCTCTCTTCCTCCCCTCCACCTCTCCTTCCATCTTCGTTTGACCATTGCCTTTCTCTTCGGTCTTTATCTATAGCCATACTCAAACTGGGAATACAGCACTATCAAACCTCTACTTTAGAACCAGGTGCCATTCTAGCCCAGACTGGGCTTTAAGGTGATGAGTAATTCTATCAGTATTTCTAAGTCATTATGGCATAGATTTTCATGTTTCAACAAGCAGCTATCTCTTGTTATGAAAACATGCTAATTATTGTCTTGCATCAAGACTCCCTGCATAATCCTTGAATTTTAATCTGTAGTAAAAGGCCTTGAATTTTTTTATGTTTAGTTCTAGATATAGCCCTGGAGTTTTGTTATATGCTAGTATTAACCTAAAAATTAATGTTTTGTGTCTGTTTAAAAAAAACCACCCAAAACAAGAGTGATTTTTTTTAAATAGAGACACAACGCATGTGTCCAAAACGATTTTAAAGAGACTGTACTTCCTTACAGTATTGTGTCAGAAATTTAACATCCCTTAAGTTTCATAAGGAATCTTTATACATAATGTCAATGGAGCTCAGACCCTTTTATCTTTGTTTCTCTACTTTTGGGCAGACATACCTTCTTGGAATATCCTTGAGAATTCACGAGTCAAGTGTAGATCACCTCAAACATTCATAAATCAGTAGATCAGTGGCCCTGAAGGCTTTCACAGAAAGATAAAAATTAATCTAAATTTATCACTGTACTAGTGTACTTGTGCATGGGCCAAAACTACTCTACAAATTTTTGGAGTTTATGGACAGTAAATAATAAATTTTGTTGTTGTTGTTGTTGATGTTGATTTTGAGCAAAAAAGGGTGAAACTTCAGTTTTACTGTATGATCTGGATTTCATTACGTTATTTGTGAATATAGGCAATAATTTCACATTCATATACTTTGATGTTGATTTAGACTACAGAAACTAAATGTAGCTTGTTTGTTTCCTGTCAGTGTCAATATACAGTGCTGGTCTTACTGATAATAATTTGAGATTTTCTTTTTGTGCCTTTGATTTTATTTAAAAAAAAATTTCTTACACACACACACACACATTCTTGCAAAGTCAACATTTCAGTCAAAAAGTCAAGTTTTTAAAATACAATCATTGTTTTTCATAATCTATGTTTCATAATCAAGATATGCTTTCCATGATATTCAATTGAGTATTAAAATGTAATGGCTATATCTGCAAAAAAACAGTAACCTGATGAGATTCTTAAAAAATCCAGTGATTTTAACATAGCCATGGTTTCAATATACATTCTCTTTTCCTGTTGAGATATCTTATTATATGTAACTAATTCTAGTTACAAAATAAAGAAAGAAAGTTAAAAATAACATTTCATAATTAGAATTTTACCAAAAATATTAGTGTAACAACAAGTTGAGCATTGATTTTCAGTTTGTATCACATCATCACAGTGTGGTTTTTTTGTATAAAAAATTTTGAAATATATGTAAGTACAACCTGCCCAATACCATAGGCCTTAGAATAAACATGAAATGATTCCCTTCGTGTACAAAGTAAGTTCATTTCAATGACCTGAAGATTATGTTCAGGTAAGGTACGTTTTATATGGTTTTGCTTCAGATAAGTACTGTAAAGAATTTCCACGAACTTTTTGTGTAACAAATGAATAAGGTCATCATACATGATTGATACATATTACTGTAGCCTGAAGGCAATATTTTACATTTCATGTAGACATAGATTTAAATTTGAAGAGTGGACAAAAATGTCTCATAATAAAAACATAAAATGAAAAGTTCACTGTGAAGGAAATATTCTAGAGAGGAGCTTAACACTGTCTTCACTTCAGTCCTTAATTCAACCATGAGTGATTCTTCTCAGCTTTAATTTACCCGTATTTATTTCATGGATAAACAGAAAAAGCAATTATTTAGGATTATATTTAACATCATCTATGTGAAAATGTCCATTTCAAAAGAAATGGATTGATAAAAAAGTTTGTGACCTGAAAATGACTTTTATATTCTAGTGGGCTATCAAGTGATTTACATTTTGAAAGTTTAGAACTGGAGTTTTATTTTGTAGGAGTTCAGTGACCATCAAATAATGCTATCCTCTGCTATTATTATGGTGCCATTTCTGGGGAAGATTCCTGTCAGGACAATACATTTTAAATACACTAATCAGAATAAAGAAGTTTTAAAAGTTTTGACAGGTTTGTAATGAAATAAGGCAATCAAATTTTTATCCATCTCAATAAATAAACGCTGTCTAACCTCTAGCTTATTTGCCCCAATCAATGTATAGCTTACATGCATACAATATTATTGTTTTGAATTAAAATAGAAAAAGAAAAACATATTTACTGTAACCATTTCTCATGTACTTTCAAATGAATGCAAGTGGAAAAAGTACTAGTACCTCGATTTTGTTAACTTTTGTTTTGGGTAACGGTTGATTTTCGGTATTTTAACCTTACACGGTCCAGTTATTGTGTTTGGAAATGCTCGTAGAGAGGTCTAGATTGCCATACCGCTAAAGACCGAGGATCCAAGGGGGCAAAGCACAGTGACTTTTTCAAAATACCAACAAATAGCTGTATCTATCCTGGCCTTTGGATTGATGTAATATATGATATCGAATGGACAGTCTATCTCAACTCATGCTTAATAGGATGAAACTTTTATACCAAGTGGAGAAATGAAATTCATTAGCAACCAGTAAACTGCCAGCTCTTCGACATTATATAACAATTAACATCTCTAAATCGTGGCTAGGGGTGAGTAATGGTATAAAAAAAAATCTTTGAACCTTTCAAGCAGAGGCATTTTGCCATGATGTCCTAGATTGTAACTACAATTCAAAACTGTTGAAAATGATTCATGCCAGTAAAACTTAAGTTGGATTCGTGAATACCGTTACTCATGCACACTCATAAGAAAAAAAATACAACAGCAAAATCGGACTTTCCTGTAAAGTTTGTGTAAAATCTGAATTAAAATAGAAACCAACAAATACACGAAACAATTATCTTTCAATCTCAGTAAAAAAATTGAACAGTTTACAATGAGTTGAGACACATTGCTGACAAACCTGTTTCTAGTCAATTTAACATTCCTTTGGCTTTTTAAGTTTCGCGAATTTTTTGTTCTTTTCAAAAGCTTTGAAAACTGTACGTGTATAGTCTTAGTTTATCTCCCTTGAGTCTAAAGAGGATTACAGGTTCTTCTGAAAGTAGAGTTTTCCCCCCACTGAGCAATTGATGACAAGTTCGTATAAAGATGTACTGGGGACTTCACTTTGGCTTGTCTTTGAAATTTTCCACATGATAAATAAAAGAGTAAAATTTTGGTGGGATCACTATTATATACAATGTGTTCCTGAGAAAGAAAAAAAAAGAAAATCACGTTAATTTTGTAAAAATCTTGCCAACATTAAAGTTTTTAGGTCCCTCGATGGCTATCATTACCGCAGCGCATTTTATTTTGTAAGACACATTCTGTCATGGCTGAAATCAGACCGGAAATGACATGACCTTTGCCCTTCCAACTAAATGAGAGGACAAAAAACAGAGTGATAGACTCGGGACATAAGCATTCTTCAATCGGTATAAAACAATTTTCAGAAGACTGGTATACATTTGAGCCCCGGTAAAGATCAAACAAGAGACGTAGTAGACGGATAATCTATCAGATCTTATCAGTTAAGATTTACCTGGTGTAATGAAAACCGAAATCGAGACCCGTCAGTAGACAACCACGACTTGTATTTTTTTCCCATTCAGAATAAAAGAACGTCAACGTTCTAGATAAGAATTTAATTTTCATTTACAAATCTTGGATCTCTTTATAACAGTAAAGCATTGAAAGCATGATGAGGGATTAAAAGAAAAACAGTTGTGTTGCATAATTATCCAAATCTCTCCACGCAAAACATACAAAACTTATTTGTTCAACAAAAGAAATTGAAATGCAAAGCGAAATACTTGAAAAAATGCTTTAAATTGAAAAAAAAAAAAGATAACTAAAAATTCATTTTAGATAGACATCTAAACACTTTGAGTTTTACAAATTATTTATAAAAATACAAAAGAGCAAACAAAGGAAACGTAGTTTAAAAAAATAAACCAAGCATTTGATCATTCTGGAATGGTTGTGGATAACAGTTTAACATCAACAAAAGGAAGCAAGCAGAGCGTTTGGAGTGGCGAGATAATCCAATACATCAGTCTCTAGACTTGACCCCTCTACCCCGCTTCATCTAGTCCTTCGAGCCAGTATGTAGTCATTTGACCTTTACCCTGGAATGAATTGAAGGAAAAGGTTTTGGAAAAAATAAAACATAAGATGTAATGAATCAAAAACAAATTTTCTTATAAAAATTTATTTAATTAGGAAGAAAAAAAAAATAGTGGCGTCATTGGCGTTTTTAATCAACCTGAAAACAACATCAATCAGGCTATTGTAGGAGGTCACAGTGACTTGCTCGATGTAGCCGACAAGTCTAGATGGCCTACATAATACACTATGTAAGTTGTAACTCACACCAGCTCATGAAAACTGAGATGCTAGAACTGACATTTATCCACACGAAATGTTATTTCCTTATAAAAAAGTCAGTTTTGTCTTTTGAATCTCAGGAAAACCAGCAGGTACTGAAGATATACAGTCACTAGTGTTATGACTAATAGAGAAGTATCCATCTTCGAAAAAACATTTTTTTCTTGTTACACCATGTACATGTGTTCTTTATTTCAATTCAATGCTCAGATAACATTTTGCGCCTCTTATTTCTTATGATAAGAAATGAAACAAAGTTCGCTCTCTCTCTCTCTCTCTCTCTCTCTCTCTCTCTCTCTCTCTCTCTCTCTCTCTCTCTCTCTCTCTCTCTCTCTCTCTCTCTCTCTCTCTCTCTCTCTCTCTCTCTCTCTCTCTCCCTCTCTCTCTCTTTTTCTCTACTTCTCTCTCTCTCTCTCTCTCTTTTTCTCTACTTCTTTCTCTTTCTTTCTCTCTCCCTCTCTCTCTCTCTCTCTCTCTCTCTCTCTCTCTCTCTTTTTCTCTACTTCTTTCTCTTTCTTTCTCTCTCTCTCTCTCTCTCTCTCTCTCTCTCTCTCTCTCTCCCTCTCTCTCCATTAACTCCAAAATACTGACCTTAATATCAACTTTGCCCCTCATGGTAAGAATAAAACCACCAGTCCTATCAAGCTCGTGTTTTGTAGATTCTGCTACTTGTATCTTTAGAGCTGGAAGAGGAAAAAATCGATAGCATAGGATTAAATTAACATCTAATTCTAATGCAGTTTTTTGTGAAAGTTATCTAAGGCTCGGCGTCGCAATGAAACGAAGGAAGTTTACTGATTTGAGAATGTAAAGATTAAATTTATTACTTATGAATTAAAAGTTGATGAATTAAAAAACATATAAATAATATAGGTCGTGTTATAAGCCTTCTTAAACATGCTAGTTAGTCTCCTAAAACAATGCTGTTGACCTCCTAAAACACTGTTGTTAGCCTCCTAAGTCCATGCTGTTAGCCTCGTAAAACACTGTAGTTAGCGTCCTAAACTACTCACGTAGACTGGTGGACTCCATCCTAGAGGCCACATTTACCGTGTCACCAAACAGACAGTAGCGAGGCATCTTGTGTCCTACCACACCAGCCACCACAGGTCCTAGAGAGAGAAAGACGGAGAGAAGAATAGCCTTCATAGATAACAATTTCTTCATTGTTTTATAAATAATTGTTTAGTCATTTTTTGATAAAATATTAGTTTTTTTAAATGTTGTTTTCTCTCTCTCTCTCTCTCTCTCTCTCTCTCTCTCTCTCTCTCTCTCTCTCTCTCTCTCTCTCTCTCTCTCTCTCTCTCTCTCTCTCTCTCTCTCTCTCTCTCTCTCTCTCTCTCTCTCTCTCTCTCTCTCGCTCTCTCTCTATATATATATATATATATATATATATATATATATATATATATATATATAATTTTCCACAATATTCATTTAATTTTTTGGGTATCTCTTTCTATATATAACCCTTACCATATATATACATCTTATATATATATATATATATATATATATATATATATATATATATATATATATATATATATATGTATGTATGTATATACTTTTTTTTCCATAGTTTGTATTTGAAATTTATATATGTAAATATCCTTGTGCGGTTTGTGTTTCTTGTTTTAGTGTCTAACGAAGGCGTAAAGCGGAAAGCTCGCTTGTTTTGTTTTGTTTTGTACCTTTTGGAGCTGCACTCTACCTATTTTCTTCTTTTTTTTTTACGGTGCTTCACAACAAATCAAAAAGCTCCACTGCGACATTCAATTCAATGGATAGTAAATAAACACGTCACATGTCTAAGAAAACCGGGGCTACTCAAACCGCCTGTCGGAGTAGCAGCCCTCAGATAGTTGCTGTTACTATCCGCACCTGAGTTCATGCCTATCCGCATCCTCAGACTCTCCCCGGCCAGGTGTTGTACCGTCATCACACTGAGCTTGGTCCTCACTTCCAGCGCCATGGCCGCCATCTCTGACGCGTGCCCATCAACGTTCTGTCTCGGGAGACCGCTGGCTACCATGTACGCATCACCTGGTCGGCACGTAGACCAGATGGAGATTGATAGAAGAATAAAACAGAGCCACATTAAAAACTATATGTTTATTAGTATTTAATAATATTCTTATAGTACTACTACTACTACTACTACTACTACTACTACTACTACTACTACTACTACTACTACTACTACTACTACTACTACTACTACTACTACTACTACTACTACTACTACTACTACTACTACTACTACTACTACTACTACTACTACTACTACTACTACTACTACTACTACTACTACTACTACTACTACTACTACTACTACTACTACTACTACTACTACTACTACTACTACTACTACTACTACTACTACTACTACTACTACTACTACTACTACTACTACTACTACTACTACTAATACTACTACTACTACTACTACTACTACTACTACTACTACTACTACTAATACTGCTACTACTACTACTACTGCTACTACTACTACTACTACTACTACTATTACTACTACCACTGCTGCTACAACGCCAATTGAATAAAAGAGGAGAGAAGAGAAACGTCGGGAGATGTTAAGAAAGGAGAAGAGAGGCATGCGGTGAGACGGAGATACGAAGATATATATATATATATATATATATATATATATATATATATATATATATATATATAGAGAGAGAGAGAGAGAGAGAGAGAGAGAGAGAGAGACAGAGAGAGAGAGAGAGACAGAGAGAGAGAGAGAGAGAGAGAGAGAGAGAGAGAGAGAGAGAGAGAGAGAGAGAGATTCTACTTTTGCCTCAAGTCTCTTTAGATTGCACTTTAATATCTCTAGATGGTGAAACTTCAAATAAACTTATTCAGAAAGAACAACAACAAGCCCGCCCCCCCCCCCCTATAAATAAATCAACGAATTAACAAAGTTTCACTTAAACAGGCCTACATAGCTACATATTAAAAAAAAGAGAGAAAGAAAAAACCCGTTTCTGTAACTATAACACTCACCTATAGTCTCCACCTTGTAGACGTCGAACGTGTCTATAATGTCATCAAACATACGATACAGACTGTTCAACATGTCTATGACCTGAGGAAAGAATCATGTTAAAGTCAACACAGAGTTTTTATATTACAACGTTTTAACGGAAAGATCTAGGAGGAATCAAATTGTTTTCATTTTTTTTTTGTTTTGTTTGTTTCGGTTGAGTCTACCACGGCAGAGAATTATCTGTAAAACGTCAAGAAATTTAAGAGTTGCCACAAAGAAAGAATTAAGTGGGAAAACTCAACAAAGCAAAACTAAACAAAAATATACAGGCTTGTCTTCACAAGCAATAAACTGTGTTTTATATATATATATATATATATATATATATATATATATATATATCAGTTAATTGATGTAAAGCAATGTCAAACTTCAGTATTTATTAATTTTCAATCTTTTAAGTAAAAACATAAAAATAGACATAAAATTGTTTTAAGGCAGCAATTCCCTGCTCCTTTGTTATTATGCTAGGATCTCTGCTATGCCATTCATGGTAAAGTGAATTAACAGAAATGAAAAAGACATAGCAAGTAATTAATAAGACACGGAAAACATTGTGGCTGTTTGTTTTGGTTTTTGTTTTGTTTTTTTTTTTTTCATTTTCCTTCTTTACGTCATAATGAATCTAATTGAATCCTTTGACATGTGGAGGAAAAAAAAAATAAAAAAAGCGTAAAAGTAATGAAAAAATAACATTAAGTTAAAAAAAACAACAACAAAAGGTTAGGAGACCCCCCCCCCCCCCCCCCCTTTTCTCCAGAAAAAACAAACAAAAACAGCTTAGTAATATTGGAAATCAAGAACGCACAACAAAGCCACCGAAGATGAAAAGAGCGGGAGTCGGGAGGAGAAACACACATTAAAAAAAAAAAAAACCAAATAAAGAAAGAAAATGGAATGAAAATCTGAGTAAAGAGAGGCCAGTGTACCTGCATGGGCGTGCTGCGGCTACAGATGGCCGTGAAGCCGACAATATCCGAGAAGAAGACGGTCACAGCCGGGTAGGACACTGGCGGGACATCCTGGTGGTTCAACAGCATCTGCGCAACAGACGCCGGAAGGAGCTCAAACAGGAGAGTCTCACTGCGCTTGCGCTCTACATCCAGATCTCGTGTTCTCTCCTGGAGCCGAGAGTTAGAATGGTGGGGTGACACAGGCAGTTGGACAAGACACGGTCAGGGTGAAGATATGATAAGATAAGATGTGATGAGACAAAATAGGATAAGTTAAGATAAAATAAGATAAGATAAGACACGATGAGATAAAACAGGATAAGATAAGATAAGATAAGATACGATGAGATAAAATAAGATAAAGGAGTTCTTGCTAGCTCCTATTCGAGATAATTATTTTCAAATATAATAACAATACAAGTTGGCTAGTTTCATGAAATCAAAATTTATTTATAGATCCTTCAGATATTCGTTATCATGTACTTTATTATAAATGAGAAAATTTGATTTTACCGCAATGCTATGCCCTTTAGGAACATTATTGTGGGAATCCTAAGCTTTCTAATAACAGTTTACAATGATATTTTGAAAAAAGTTTAGGAAAATACATATTTATTTTGCCGATTTCCCGTGTTGTGAAATTACTTTGATGGCAATGAAAGATAATTACATAATGATTATTTGAAGATATCTATTTAAGAAAAAAGACATTTAATAATTATTCAAAAGATTTAGAGAATTACTCTGGGCAAAGCCTCTAGATGGAGAGAGAGAGAGAGAGAGAGAGAGAGAGAGAGAGAGAGAGAGAGAGAGAGAGAGAGAGAGAGAGAGAGAGAGAGAGAGAGAGAGAGAGAGAGAGAGATAGAGAGAGATAAAGAGAGATAAAAAAAGAGAGAGAGAGAGAGAGAGAGAGAGAGAGAGAGAGAGAGAGAGAGAGAGAGAGAGAGAGTTGGGGAGGGGGGGGGATTCCAAATAAAAAAGCAAAAACACCACACTTGGAGGACAACTTGGTATTTTATAAAGGATCCAAAAAGGATGCGTGTATGTCTGTAAATAGAATGAAACAGGGTCTAAAAAGAGACAGGCACAAAAAAGAAACAACAAAAGTATAGATTTAACATATAAACGTTTCGCCTTTATTGTGACTTTATCAGATTGTGTGTAGAAAAAATAAAAGATTTCAACAAGTTATACAAATCATTGGGAGAGCTGGGCTCAGACGTGACAAATGATTGACTCATTTTCCAGTTTTTAATTTATTTTAGAAGCAATGCGTTATTTATTTGCATTTCATATTTATTATTGAATGAATTTTATTCCTGCTTGAAATTGCTTTTATTTTCAGTTCACACCAAATCTAGCTTCGCTTTCATTATATTCCTATTCTTGGTTTTGATTAAAACGTTGCCGACTAAGGACCATTGTTGGCATAAATAAAATAATAATGAACTTATTTAACACGGGACAATAAATTTAAAGTAAAATAAAGGGCGTTTGCTGAAACAAGTGTTCTTTTCTGCTTTCTGATCTATTTAAAAACCCTGTTCATGCTTACAATAAGCCTAACTAGATTCGAATGCAACGTGCATAGCTTCACTGCCAATGGCAAGTCATAGCTGCCAATTTATTCTTAGTTAGAAGAATCTATAAAAATGCTGGAATTTCACTAAATTGTCTAAAATATTGTTTTGAGAGGCTAAATGTTATGGGAGTTAGCGTAGAAGGAAGGGTATAAAGTTCTTTGCATTACAGAACAAACGTATGGCACCTTAACCTCAAGGCTACTTGCTCTACTTGTGGGTCCTCTATATGGGAACGGGCTTCAACATTTGAAAAATGCTTTGAAACTTATTTGCTGAGAACAGAATATATCAAAATATTGAGAAATGGCATCAATCATTGGTTGATATTTTGATTCTTCCAACTATGGAGGAGCCTGGTTATTTTTGCAAATTCTATTTCTACAAAATCACACAACCTGTATGATTCAAGAATTCCCAGTGAGAAAATATCGTGGAAACCGTTATTGTTTTCTACAAGACTCGTTCAGATTAGGATGGCAAATTATTAAACATTCAAATGTTTCAATTCTTTCTTACTTTCGCCAAGATGCTGATACACAATGATCATCTTGCGGATCTAGATCTGTAGAAACCACAGTTGTGAAGATCTAGCGGTAGGTATAGATCTGCTGCTTCCTTGACATTACATCCTAACAACCTCTCCCATTTAACACGATTCAAAAAAAAAAATATATATATATATAAAATTGGCCATTTAAAAGCACTCCATTGTTACTTATATTGAAAGCAGTGTGAGAAAAACAATTATATTTTTGTCAATAAAATTCAATTTAACGCTGATCAAGTACAACATATGAAAACTCACTGCGTTAATATAATAACAGCGTTCTAAAAAAATGTAAGAAAGATGGCTTAAAGATTATTTGAAATTAAATTGACGTTCTTTTAACTGTTTTTTTTCCCATTTAATCAAAATAATAAAAAAAAATATTATTTTCCGATTTTTATCCTCTTCCATTATGTCTTTCATTTTTTTTACGATAATTTGTCCATTTCATTTTGTTTGCTTGTATTTTAAAGCCGTTTTTCTTGGTTAAGCGAAAAATTAAACAAAAAAACAATAAAAACAAAAAATATAAGGTTGAGAAGGTTTAATGAATGAATTCTTTTCGCTTGAAGGGAAAAAATGCGAAATTCAGTTTATCACCCACTGCAGATAATAAATGCACCGTTACACGGAGAAA
>JAWDGP010004793.1:20000-25917 GCA_033675545.1 Elysia crispata
GATGATAGTTATAATGATAATGATAGTAATAATGATGATAATAATAATAATGATGATGATAGTAATAATGATAATGATAGTATAACGATAATGATGATGCTATTGATGATAGAGATGTTGAGGGTGTTGATGTAAATGAAAATGAAGGATGGAAATTACAAATGGTGGTGATAAAAATAACATCGACATCGACATCAAATCTGCTAATGTTGGTGATAATGATGACGAAGATGACAATGATTAAGACACGGAATCTATTTTGGTGATAAAAAAAAAGATGATTCCATGACATTGAGTATGGACTGAAAATTCCCAGGTGAATATTTCATTTTTGGCATGGTTCAGATCATTAAATTAAATTAGTTTCAAGACGTAGGCCAAAACTAATGACTCAAATTATCAATGTATTTCATATGCCATGTAAAAAAATTGATTATTTTCAGTCTTAGAAAAGATTTTCAGTTTTTCTATTGACAAGTTTTACGCCTGATCATCGCCTAATGTCTTGTTGAAAAGATGAATTTTCTTTAGCAGTGACCTGTTTTTGCTAGCTTGTGGGGAGATGAAGGTCGCCACAGGTAGTCGCAATAGCGGCGAACCGATTTCGAATTTAATCCTTTGACAGATCCAGACCTAGGGGGGGCATAATTTCTTGGCAGATTTTACACAGTTTTTCGTTTCTAGAATTATTTAATATTTGGGAAATTATCTTGTTGTTATTAGATTTTTTTCGTAAACTAAAAGCGTATTCGGATTCAAGTTTTGTAATTTTGAGTTAGCACAATAAATTTTGTCTTTTCTTTCGATTTTCAAACAAAGTCTTTGCAAAGGATGCATAGAAATTGAACAGACCACATGTAGATCTATTGTTATTAGGGTAATTGGTTCATTTGAAAAGCCTCTTTCTGGGATGGATAGGGTCTCCTCTCTTTGTCTATGCCCACAGTGTAGCATTGTTGACAATGCAAGCGGACATACGACAGGCTTGTCCCTTAATTCAATGCCTTTTTACGTTTCGGAATTAGTTAATATTAGCAACAATTTGGTGGTTTGTAAATTCTAAAAAAATCCTCTTATCCAAAGATCTCATGATCAATAGAAATTTGACGGTTTTAATTATTTTTCTTCTCTTGCTGTTCTTTCGTAACTGTTTTTGTGAAAGAAAGCCTGTAAATTTAGGAAGAAAAGTACCATGCGGAAAGAAAAAGTTATTAAATATCCCACAAAACTGATGTTTCAAACAAAAAAAAAAAAACCCGCAGGGAATTTGTGGTATTATTTAGTGGAAATCATAAAAGCTCAATATTTAAATTCATGTATAATCACTGGAACGAAACAATCATCTGAAATAAGACCTTAAAAACAGTCGTCTTTTAATATAAGAACTTTTAAAGTTTGGCTTCCAATTTAAAAACTAAATAATTTGTTTATAACAAGAATAAATGTTTTTATTTTGTTTCTGCAATACATTAACGGTGTTGATTCAACAGCTATATCAACACACTTTAAAATAAATCATGGTTTTAGAGCCCTTCAGAGTTATGCCCAGTTATACCTTTTGGCGACACGTAGGGATAGAAAACACAATCAAACATACCTCTTTAACATACATGAAAACAGTTTTTTTTTTAAATAATGAGCAAAGAATATACGGAATGATTTCACTTTATAGCAATTTCATTCGTCGCAGACATAGCTTAAGAAGTGTATTTTTAAACCGGTCCTTTTTCCCTGTTGTTGAAGTATGTTTATTTCTTTATTTTGCTTCTTTCATAATAAATTTCAGATATTTCATATTTTAATTTATTTATCTTGATCTTTTACCATAAATAATTGGCATCATAATGAATTTTGAGTGAACAGTACCTATTCAAACCGCGTTGAATAATTCAAAACATTAAAAAAAAATAAAAAATAGTAATAATAATTCTAAAATACCCTTCTTATACGTGTCAATTGCCATGGAATAAGGAGCATGCTCTAAGGCTTACATCCCTGTGGGATTTGTTCGCAGCCTACGGGGTCTGTGGATAGGCTTGAAACTTCACCTTGACAGCTAAAGTCTGCACACCAGAGGCTTGTTTAAGGTTATAAGCGGCTTCTTTTTCTTTAGAATCAATTCTATTGAGATAATACCAATTATTAATATATTAAGAGATATAAGTTTAAACTTATCTATGATCTATTTCTAAAGTTATACATATTTTATCATTTCTATTTCTTTTATTTCTTGAAATGGCTTGAGTGTGTAAACTGTCTCGCGCTGTAAAGCTGCAGTCAACACCGGTCTATGGCGCGCCAGAGAATGTGAGCACCAGCCACCAGGAGACTCAACCCGACACATATCTGATCCTTCTTCATCCGATCTGCAACACGAGTTGAGCTCCACCCATGTCTCTAACCTCGTACTGAGGCCCCAGCCTAGCGACGCGGAGCAGTGTCGGGAAAGCTAGAAAGTTTACAGGTTTTTTGCATGAAACAATTCCTGCCATTCGGTCCTCAAGATGGTCCGGAGACTACGACGTTTCTCAGGTAGTCTAGAACAATAAATCTCTTTACCTCACTTTATATTAAGTGATATGGAATAACAGCAACAAATATGAAATGATTTAATGTTTGCTATGGTATTTAACTATTATTTATTGAGGAAAATCGTGGTTTATTTTCATCTAAGAATGCATGAATTCTCCTTTTTTTTGTAACTTACAGTGTATTGGGGCAAATAGGATGGATTGAAAAAAAGTTACAGCATTATAACTTGCCGTAACAACACCAAAAATTAAAAAAAAAAATGAGGTGTTTGAACAAATGTTAACCTGTACTAGGACCACAACGATTGCTCCTGATAATTATGTTGATCTTCAGTCTATTTAGAGGATCCTTAAACTTGGTGGCTGTACGGATAAATATGGAGAAAAAACTCTGAAGCCACTGCTAATTCATAACTGGGAGAACAGCCAGATTGAGGCGTTGTCACCAAGGTCTGAATCACCGCAAACGTTACTTCTAATATTACTTTTACTTCTCAGGCTAATGAGAGCAGGACTGGCCTAAGTCGCAGATACTTTAAAACACTTTGGGACAATCTTACAGTGGTGGGCATTGGGCAGTTAACAATATGCTGAGAAGCACTAATTGCTGTTGCGGTAGGGATATCATAAACTTGGCATTTGCCGAGGGTTAAATTGCGAGAAAGCAGAGGCTATGCGTTGTGAGAAAGAATTAACGTCATACATTGATTTTTTCCCCTCCCGATAAATAAACTAGCTTAAGTTGACTTATATCAGTGATCGCATTAGATTCTGATCCCCTGCAAGGTATCGTTATATATATAATTATATATATATACATATATAAATCAGCTCGCATAAGGACGGGTCACGAAGGAGATTAGAAAGTTAAAAAAAAAGCGTCAATGATCTGAAGTGTTTGCTGTCTTTCAAAAAATGAAAAAAAAAGTCAATAAAAAAGCTAAAAGCGTGAGCATGAGAACGAAAAAAAAAATGTGTTAAAAGTCCACTATTTTTTTTTTGGTTTTTTTTTTTTTGAGTAGACGCAACATAAAGGCACGGGGTCAACATCAGCTCGGATTATGTAACACCAATCAATAATTTTCTTTGCAGTGAGGTTTGTTTTCAAAGCCGTGAACTATCAGATGTTGATAATTGTTAAAAACATGAAAAGTGATAACAATGACACCGCAAATCTCATGGATACGAGATGATCAAATCTCTTTTTTTTTCGTAACGTTATACCATTCGGCTATCAATATACCCTTTTTTCTATTTTACCCATATAAATATTACATATAAATATATATATAAAATTTTATTTGAAAAATAATTTCATTCAACAACATAAAGTGTCTGCATTTGCAGGAGATGGCAGAGAATACAAAACGTTCAAGAGAATCAAGTAACTTGTGAAATCTTTGTTGATTCTCTCTATGGTACTTTACGAAACATTGAGACCAAACTGAGTCGTCTTGACAATGCTAGTGTGTGGAGCCTGCTATTCGACCTTATGACAAAGATTTCACAAGTTACTTGATTGATACCTGGCACCCTGAATTCCTAGTTTATCATGTTTGATGTTCAATTTTTAGATTACAGCATCTGTCTTCGAATCAGGCAACGCTGTATTATTCTAAAAGTTCACGAACCACCCTTAGGTCTTTTAGTAATAGCAATTCAAAACAAAATTTACAACAGCTGTGGATGTTTCAAAAGCTTCACCCCTATGACAAAGTAGTAACAAACTCTTTTTAATTTTTTTTTGTGAAACAAGTTTTATTTCACACCAACGCTAGAACATATTAAGAATTTCTATGTGGCCCTTGCAAAAACATATTTAATTAAAACAAATGAATTGATAAAGAGGTCAGATGAAATATGTGATTATTCCTGTAAAATCAAATTAAAAACGTTCCATTTTCCTTCATTGTTATATTTTTCATTTTTTTAATCCAAGAATTGGATTTACTTTGACATTTCTGAATAATTTCCATGATTAAATGCACACAAAAAATATAATCAAAGTATTTACTAGTTCTTAAGGTAAAGAGATATTTTTTTGAAGAGAAAAGAAACACTGCTTGAAAGAAATTCCAAAAAAAATTGCCACTACAGAAAGGAAATAAAATCAAATAAACCATAAAAAATGACCAAGACAAAACAAAAGCACGCAACTGTGCCTACCTTTAAAACGTTGAGAAACTTCGTCATTTTGGAAAACCATAATGTGCCGGTCTCAACATCACTTCCGTTAAGCGCACCGTACAAAATCTCGTCACGCATGCGCTCGACGTCTACATCCGTGCTCCCACCCAGATAGTTGTTCTCCAGGTAGGTTTTCACCTGAAAATAGTAGTCAGGGGATAATGAAGAAATCGCTTGACCCGTTTACCGTAAAAGAATGCATGCAGACAACTTCGTCGACCTCAGAGCGAGTGTCCTGACTTCAAATTGCCTTTGTTATTAAATTAAGGTTAGAATTGTATCTAAAGTAGTTCAACAGGTTTTTTTTTTCCATTTTCACGTTGTGATTTGGGGTTTCGCAGTAGCAAAAGACTATAAAAACAGATTTTACTTTAAAAATAAAACTGATTTGATGAGCTTTACCAATTCCAAGATTTCGATAAACAGTAAGAGTATGAAACAGCAAAAAAACATAATCAAGACGGAAAAAATAATAAAAAAAAAATCAAAACCACACAGACAAAAACTAACATTTTAATTAAAAAAGATGAGTTTTATTTTCCGTTGTGAAATGAAACGTAGTCAAGTATCAAGTGATTTTTCTCTATCGTCGTCTGGGAATATTTTTTTGTTCACAAATATTGGGCGAGAACTGCAGAGCTCGTTACAGCATTCTTAAATCAGCCGTGCGACACGCTAAAACTGACCAAAGATCTGCAAAGATGGAAGAACTCAAATCCTACCGTGATGGCTAGAAGATGCATTGCAAATAAGTATGTACATGTACCATAGCAACGTAATTTTAACTTAAACTTTTTTCTAGATTTTTACGTTTATGTATGAATCTCCCCCGCACCATACACACACTTCTCTCTTTTCCCTCTTTCAGTAAAATTGAGGCTCCAAGAGACATGTTGCGCTCAGGCTCCAAGAGACATGTTGCGCTCAGGCTCCAAGAGACATGTTGCGCTCAGGCTCCAAGAGACATGTTGCCCTCAGGCTCCAAGAGACATGCTGTAGCTCAGGCTCCAAGAGACATGTTGTAGCCAGACTCCAAGGAGCATGGTGTAGCTCAGGCTCCAAGAGACATGTTGCGCTCAGGCTCCAAGAGACATGTTGCGCTCAGACTCCAAGAGACATGTTGCAGCTCAGGCTCCAAGAGACATGTTGCAGCTCAGGCTCCAAGAGACATGTTGCAGCTCAGGCTCCAAGAGACATGT